>CM068346.1:6724738-7312238 GCA_034769755.1 Odontamblyopus lacepedii | reverse complement strand
ACAAAACTACCAGCGACAGAAGAATGTCTATAATATAACTTTTTGATAATAAATAGAATTTTTGTCAAACTATTTTGGTCTTTTTTTGAAGAATAATTAAATGAGATTAATCGTGATTAATAAAAATTCTAAAGTGGCATTAATCTGATTTATAAAATGAATTGTTTGACAGCACTAGTTTTTAATGACGTAACAACATTCTAACATGGCTTAAAGCTCAAATGGCAACAGGACACATTGAGCAGTATTTGTAATCTGATGTTTTTTGAGCTCAGTTTTTAACATTATTGGATTTTTGCTATTTTGATATGATCATAAACGATAAATTCTGTGCTATTCTTGATCATTGTTATTAGTTTGTACGACCATAATACAATACACAAAAAGAAAGAAATTGGGTTAAAATTACATTTAGTTTGCACAGTATGAAATTGATTTTGTTATATGTAAATATTTGCAAAGTTTCATCATCAATATACAGAAGCAATTACATCATTTTTTAATTTTTGAAGCTATGTCATGAACAGGGAGTTTTTTTTCTTCCACTCCTTTTCAAGAAATGTGCTTTTCTGTTGTTTACGGTGTGTATGTGTTATGAGTATGATTATTGTTTCTCTCTTGGTGAAAAAACAAATCAATCAGTCAATCAATTTTCACCATCCAAGAAGTAAAAGACTGTTGAATTGTGTGAAATGAGTTGTTTGTTTTTCCCGTATCCATGGAGACCGTGCAAGAGGCTAAAGAGCTAATTGTGGATATTTGAGATGCTACAGGCTTTTTCCACCATATGTAGAAGAAAATGTGGCTGAAGACCTTCCAGAGGAAATACTCTGAGGGACGGAACCATTTCATGCCCAAATGAAACACCAGAGTGGAGTGAGAGAGAGGTCTTTCCTGTTGTGTTCACCCAGCGCCCCCTGGAGGCTGCTGTGATGCTGCAGGACACAGAGGAGGGAGGGACTCTTCCTCTCCTCAAACTGACAGATCTGCTGACCCTCCCTGACCAGTGTCCATGTGTGTGTGTGTGTGTGTGTGTGTCTGTGTGTGTGGGTGTATGTGTGTGTGTGTGGGTGTATGTGTGCAATGTGTGTGTGTGTGTGTGTGTGTGTGTGTGTGTGTGTGGGTGTATGTGTGTGTGGGTGTATGTGTGCAGTATGTGTGTGTGTGTGTGTGTGTGTGTGTGTGTGGGTGTATGTGTGTGTGTGTGTGTGTGTGTGTGTGGGTGTATGTGTGTGTGTGTGTGTGTGCGTGCGTGTGTGTCTGTGTGCAGTATGTGTGTGTGTGTATGTGTGTTTGTGTGCAGTATGTATGTGTGTGTGTATGTGTGTGTGTGCGTGTGTGTGTGTGCGTGTGTGTGTGTGTGCAGTATGTGTGTGTGTGTATGTGTGTGTGTGTGGGTGTATGTGTGCGTGTGTATGTGTGCGTGTGTGTGCGTGTGTGTGCAGTGTGTGTGTGTGTGTGTGTGTGCAGTATGTGTGTGTGTGTGTGTGTGTGTGTGTGTGTGTGTGTGTGTGTATGTGTGTGTGTGTGTGTGTGTGTGTGCAGTATGTGTGTGTGTGTGTGTGTGTGCAGTATGTGTGCGTGTGTGTGTGTGCAGTGTGTGTGTGTGTGTGTGTGCGTGGGTGTGTGTGTGCAGTAAGTGTGTGTGTGTGTGCAGTATGTGTGTGTGTGTGTGTGTGTGTGTGCAGTATGTGTGTGTGTGTGTGTGTGAGTGGGTGTGTGTGTGCAGTATGTGTGTGTGTATGTGTGTGTGTGCGTGTGTGTGTGTGTGTGTGTGTGTGCAGTATGTGTGTGTGTGTGTGTGTGCAGTATGTGTGTGTGTGTGCGTGTGTGTGTGTGTGTGTGTGCAGTATGTGTGTGTGTGTGCAGTATGTGTGTGTGTGTGTGTGTGTATGTGTGTGTGTGTGCAGTATGTGTGCGTGTGTGTGTGTGCAGTATGTGTGCGTGTGTGTGTGTGCAGTATGTGTGCGTGGGTGTGTGTGTGCAGTAGGTGTGTGTGTGTGTGTGTGTGCAGTATGCGTGTGTGTGTGTGTGTGTGCAGTATGTGTGCGTGGGTGTGTGTGTGCAGTAGGTGTGTGTGTGTGTGTGTGTGCAGTATGCGTGTGTGTGTGTGTGTGTGTGTGTGTGTGTTACCTCTATGGCCTTCCTCATCATTTTGGCGTCAAACTCAGCAGGCGTCAACATCAGACCAATGATCAGACGCTCCAGGTTCTTGGAGAGCTCCGACTTCAGGTCCTTCATCAGATCCTACAGAAAATACGAGACATCAGATACTCGTACTACTCCTACTCCTACTCCTACTCCTACTAATACTACTCCTACTCCTACTCCTACTACTACTCCTCCTACTACTACTACTACTACTTCAGGTCCTTCATCAGGTCCTACAGAAAACAGACTTTAATACTACTCCTACTACTACTGCTGCTTCTACTACTATTACTACTAATATTACTACTAAAGCAACTGTATAAACTCAAATACTAATAGCACTACTACTGTTACCACTGCTAAGTAGTGGTAGGACTGTTTCCTATGTAGGACCTGATGTCCTACATCAAACAACCACACTTTTACACACTTTTCACAATCACCTTATCAAAACTGGGACTAAACCCGGAACTAAACCAGGACTAAACCAGGACTAAACCAGAACTAAACCAGGACTAAATCCAGGACTAAGCCAGGACTAAACCAGGACTAAACCAGGACTTAAACAAGACCAAAGCAAGTCTTTTAAGCTTAAACTGGGCTAAAAATTAGACCAAAAAAGTGTGACTGCATCCTCAAATGCTACTAATACTAAATACTAAATACTGTAATAAAACTAATACTTCAGGCCCTGCAGGTGCTGCTACAACAGTTACTGCTTTAAGGTATGTTATTACTACTATAGTATATACAATATATATAAAAGTATCTGAGTTTGTCGTCACCCGGCCGAGCAGAGACTTGAAGGCCTGTCTGATCTCTTGTCTCTGAGAGTTGCTTCTTCTCGCCACAATCTCAATGATGGCGTCTTCATCAGTTCCTACGTCACAAAAACATGTACGTTTTATACTACTATTACTACTACTGCTACTACTACTATTACTGCGAGTACTACTACAGAAAGCAGTGTAATATGAGCCCTTTAACGTTTACTTTTTAGTATTATAGCATAGGTTTATTTATTCTGCCATACATATTATATGTTTACATTATTTCACACATTGATTTCTCAAGTTTTTTTACTCCAAATATTTTGTACAAATGAAAAAAGTTCCATCGTCTCTGCACCTTTGTGTCTGCTGCCCTCTGCTGGGATATTTATGAAAGATAATTTGTTTTGTTTAAATTTTAAATGCTGTTGAATTTCTCACTTTGAATTTTTTAACTCTGAAAAAACATGTTTGAATTATTTTTATTCCGGATTTTTGTTGATGAAGTGTTTAAAATTCAATATTTAAAAAATCATCTTTTATTTAATATTCAGCACAAATATTTTCAAGCCCTCAAATTCAAATATCAAAATTCTGTAAATTTCACAGTGAATTTTGACTGTTGAATTTGGGGGCTTGAAAATATTTGTGCTGAATATTTAAAAAGTGAAAAGTAAAGAATTGCTGTAGAAGCATTATTTTAGTTCTGGTAAAATTAAATAAAAATATATCTAAATGTGCAAAGATATGTGTCCTTTCATTTTTTCTTATATCTTATATTATATCTTATATTTTACCTTATATTTTATTTATTTTGTTTTTTTTGTGGTTAAATCATTACTGACCGAACCCCTTCATGGCCTTCCTCAGAGCCTGGGCGTCAGCCGCAGGGTCAAAATCTGAAGCAGGGACGACTGTGGGTCTCAGCTGGAAAAGAAACAGATAAAGAACAGATAAAGAAACAGATCAACTTTATGGAGCGGTTTAAATCGGGCTAAAAACAAGAGATGGAAAAGAACAATCAAAGAAAGAAGAAATAGATAAACATTAATATAGAGCAGTTTAAAGGTGCATTGTGTAACTTACCGAATTTTTCGGACTATAAGTCACATTTTTTTCAGGGTTTGGGTGGTTCCCGCGACTTATACTCAGATGCGACTTTTACATTTTTCACACTGACAGTGCATAGACCATGTATATGAATCGTATATAAGAATCAAAAATGAAAAAAAACAAATTGTTATCCATTTTTTCATTTTCGTTTTAGAGACAAATAATAAAGAAAAGAATTGTTTTTTAGTTTTCTTATTTTTGGTTCTATATTGAAAAACGAACGAACAAATGATACACAGATGTTCTCTATTTGGTTATTTTTATTACTATAACTCGCCTTTCAAGATGAAATGTCTGTTGTTGGTCTCTGATTTTATAAAATAAATTTCCTCCAAAAAGTGCGATTTATACATGTTTTTTCTTCTTCATTGTGCATTTTTTGGCTGGCGCGACTTATAGTCCGAGAAAAAGGTAAATGGTGGAGCGTCCATAAATTAATAATTAATATTTTAAAAAAGTGCTTTGGAGCATGTACAGTCTGAGGAAGTGCTATAAATAGTACTCCACATCATTTAATGGCTTTCTGTTACACTTATAAATGTACTAAATAAAGTTTCAGCTGCTGTTGACATCGTCTTTTTGTGGTATTGTCAGATGGGCCTCATAGTACATCTTGGACCTCATTCAGATTTACTCCCCTGCCTGTGCTCTGACATCTGAGGGCCAGCTCCAGCTCGTAATAGCTAAGACGATGGTGGGACGGTGGGATGGGACCTTCTCGGTGACCGGCCCCAAACTCTGGAGGCTCTGTGCTCCCACGTCCAAGTCTCGTCTTAAAACTCTCTGGCACTGCAGGAGCTGTGTGGCCCTCTGTGTCTTTTATTTATTTTATTTCACTTATTTACTGCTATTTTACGATTTTTGCTTTAATTTCATTTTACTGGTTTTCTTGTTTTAGCACCGGTATGACCAAATTTTAGCAGTTTACCTTTTGTTGTGCAGCACTTTGGAAACGACTTTGTTTGTAGAATGTGCTGTAGAAATAAAGTGGATTTGGACTTCTATGATTCGTAAGTACTGATTAGATTAAAGGTTGACCTGAATCCTGTCTTAGGAATTACAAAAGTTATGAATACTTGTTTGTTATTTCCAGCTTTTCCTGAGAATTTCTCTTGATTAGAATAAATGAAATCAGATACAGGCCTGTTCGATGCTGCTGCCTGAATGTATCACCAGGTATTACCTTAATGAATAAGTGCACTATAAACATTATCTAATACCTAAATAACAACTAACTAACACACTAATTATCAGTTAAGTGTTACAGTTAAATGTATAAATGTTGTGATCAATAAAAGTGCACAAACCTTCACTCTGGTCGTAGAGCTGATCTCCCACATCTTGTAGGCGATCTGAGCCGCTTCAGGGAAGAACTCTCCGGCCAGACTGAAAACACAAGAATACATGAATACATAGACATTTAGGACATTTAGGACAAAAAGAAGTAGTGCTGCTGTTGTGCCTTTTAGCAAGACACTTCACCCGCATTACCTACTGGACAAGATTGTGTGTGTGTGATTGTGTTCACTTGAGAGGCTTGTAAAGTGTGTGTTTCCTCATCACAAACAGACCTGGAGTTGTGTTTTGCTTGATTCACACATGTTTAACACACACAAAAACCCTCTGTTCCAACTCGTGATGTCATGTGGTGATACAGGAAGTGCTTTTTAAACTCCACACACCTTCACTAGAATCATTTGGGTCATTGTAATCCTGGAATTGCCGATCTCCACAGAACACAAAAGGAGCTGTTCACTTGAAACCTACCACTTCATGACATCACAAGGTGGAACAGAGCATTTTGAGCTTTGGAGATGTAGACACACTAGTAATAAAGAGTTACTCAAACGTGTGAATGAAACAAAACCCAACTCCAGGTCTGTTTTTGAGGAGGTAACAACATTATAACATGACTTAAAGCTCATAAGAGGTTATTTTGCGCATTATAGGATCTATAAATACATTATCACTATTTATCTCCTCAGTTTTGTGGTAATAATAATAATAATAATAAATTTTATTTATAATGCACTTTACATTTGACAAACAAATCTCAAAGTGCTACAGTGCAAAAAGACTTTAAAAACAGAAGACAATTAAAAATCAATTTAAAAGCAATAAAACAATAGCGGGTATTAGCTGTAGGCCAGGGTAAAAAGGTAGGTCTTTAGTCCTTTTTTAAAAGCATCCACCGTCTGTGGAGCCCTGAGGTGGTCTGGGAGGGCGTTCCACAGACGGGGAGCAGCCACTGAGAAGGCCCTGTCGCCCATGGTCTTGAGCCGTGTCCTGGGCATGACCAGACGGTGCTGTTGGCCTGACCGGGTCTTAGTGGAGGTGTGTGGTGTGAGCAGTTCAGTGAGGTAAGTGGGGGCCGCACCGTGGAGACAGTGATGGGTGTGCAAGAGGACTTTGTATTAAATACGGAAGTGGATGGGGAGCCAGTGCAGGGAGTGAAGAATAGGTATGGGAATGGTAGTAATAAAGAAAGAAAAAGCAGGTAACTGAATTCCAGACAGCACTGTGTTGACATAATGTAGTCCTTTGTCTGTGGCATGTGTAATGTAATGGAACATAGAAAATGAGACAAACCGCACACTTACTCCCAAACTGTTTTAATAAATGACATTTCCATCAGTGGATCATGACCTGACGAAGTTCCACTGATTGAAACATTGTCATGAATTAAAAACAGTTTGGGAGTAAGTGCGTATGCTTTATATCGCTTCCTAATGTGATGGCGCCCCCTGGTGGACACTCACTCGTCGTCTCCTCCACACAGGTTGAGCAGAGTCCTCTTGTAGTCTCCAGAAGTGTCATCCTGAACACAAAACGACAGATGATTTCAGGGGACACAAGCTTCACTAGAGGTATTTTTCTGCTCTCTGAACTTTAGGACACTATAAAAACACTATGGGGTGACGTCATACTCCTTTAGTCTACTTCTCCGTACTGGAACATCTTTTTTTACTTAAGAACTTCTATGAGTCATTAAAGATGCAAACTAACTTCTGTGGCACTTTTTTGTGTCAGGGTCATAACATAGTTGAAATATTATCATTTATCGTCTATATTTACTTATATCACACTTCAAAACTTGTCGTGACAGGTTTCGTGTGGACTTTTGTGCGTTCTGACCTTGATCATGTTGTAGAGCGACTTCTCGTAGCGCAGACGGAAACACTCCCTGATGTCCAGCATGTCCAACTCCGAGCGACAGATCATGATCCGAATCAGAGTGTTATCGGCAGTGCCCAGGCCCTGCACACACAGTATTTACATGTATTTACTGTATATACACTCATATAAAAAGTATTTATGTACATGTATTTACTGTATATACACTCATATAAACAGTATTCATGTAAACAACACTAATGCCTGTGTATTGTAGTTCACTCAACTCTAATGAACTAAACTCTGGTCCAAAGGGCGGCAGCAGGAATCCCATCACAGAGCTGTTCCCTTGGCAGAGTGGTTGGCTGCTCTTGTGGCTGCCCAGCTCACACACTGAGGAGTTTTTGAAGGTTTTTGTTTTTTGCGCTCAGTTTTTAACATCATATCATGGGATTTTAAATAATTTAGAAGTGCAGCCTGTGCAGTTCAAAGGACACAAGTAAAGGACTGCTGGATTTTGCATTGTGTGCTACAGGCTTTTCCCACCATATGTGACAGCAAATGTGGCAGAAGACCTTCCAGAGGAAATACTTTGAGGGAATGAACAAAATGAAATATTTGCAACACATTTATTAGAGCACCTGTCATGAAAAAGAAAATATAAATAACTTCATAGTATCAAAAACTTGTTTCAAATGAACAATCTCATTGTTCTTCATTAAGAAAATGACTAACTGGAATAAGAAAATCGTCCTTGTTGACAAATAATAACCAAAAATGTGAATATTTTCTGTATTTTGGTGCAGATTACAGCTGTATTCTTGCCTTGTTTTTATGTCGTTTTGCAAAGTCTCTTTTGTTATTGAGTTCCAAATAGTTTCTCGCTGTTCCCAGAGACTTGCTTTGGATTAGACTTTGGTGTCATTTTTGGGAAACATTAAACTTGAAGATGTGTGAATAGTAACAATAGTTTATTTTAGCATTAAGATATGGTTTTGATAAAAGATCTTGCATATACTGGAGGATTAACCATTATAGAAACAAAAAGATATTTTGGTAAACAGAAATACTGTGAAATTACGTACGGCAGCAGCAAACACCTTATACTGGGCGGTGTCTATACCATGTCTAATACATTTGTTAACATCTGTATACAGCCAATTTTGTTAACAACAATTTCCAAAATACTGCACATCTAAATCTCTTCACCACTATCTCTCTCTCTGTCATAGATCAGTCAGATCTAATGGACACAACATCAGTATCTGCTGCTGTGTCTTTGTTGTTGTGTCCCTGGGCAAGACACTTAACCCCCCTTGAGCCCTGTGTCTGTGTGAATGGGTGAGAATGTGAAGTTCTTAAAGAGCCTTGAAGGTGGATTAAAAAAATAATAATAATAATTTATACATGTGACCAACCTTCTTTAGAGATTACAGTGTGTTGAAACATGTTGCCTGTCCTCAAGTAAAGTACGTAGCATAAACATAAAGAACACTATGGTCTCTTTGCTCTTACCTTCATGGATTTGTAAAGGCGTTTGGCAAAGAACATGGGCACACACCGGATGCACTGCACTGTGAAAAAACAACAACAAAAAAAGTTCAACAAAAAAAACATTTTGGAGTAAACATTTTGGCATTTCGCTCTTACCGACGGCCAACATGAGGCGTTCAAAGTCCCCGGACAGTTCGTTCTTGATGCTGTCCTCTATGCTGGTCTCATAGGCTTTCTCATACTCGTCAAAGACTAAGAAAGGAACAGAAATACAATTCATTTGAATTTCAAGACGTGTTTACTCCTGTGGTGAGTGTTTCAGATGCTTCACACAGCTGTTAGGAATAGAAAATGGAGTAGTAGAAGTAGTAGTAGTAGCAGTAGTTGTAGTAGGAGTAGAAGGAGTAGTAGTAGTAGTAGTAGTAGTAGTAGTAGTAGGAGGCGGAGGAGGAGTAGTAGTAGGAGTATTAGTAGTAGTAGTTGTAGTAGTAGTAGTAGGAGTAGCAGTAGTAGTAGCAGTAGTAGTAGTAGTAGTACTAGTAGTAGGAGTATTATTATTATTATTATTATTATTATTAGTAGTAGTAGTAGTAGTGTTGTTGGTAGGAGTAGTAGTAGTAGTAGTAGTAGTACTAGTAGTAGGAGTATTAGTAGTAGTAGTTGTAGTAGTAGGAGGCGGAGGAGGAGTAGTAGTAGGAGTATTAGTAGTAGTAGTTGTAGTAGTAGGAGTAGCAGTAGTAGTAGCAGTAGTAGTAGTAGTACTAGTAGTAGGAGTATTATTATTATTATTAGTATTATTATTATTATTATTAGTAGTAGTAGTAGTAGTAGTAGTAGTAGTAGTAGTAGTAGGAGTAGTAGTAGTAGCTGATTAGTAGCCGCTGTGGTTAGTAGTATTGCTAGTAGTACTAGTAGTAGGAGTATTAGTAGTAGTAGTTGTAGTAGGAGTAGTAGGAGTAGTAGGAGTAGTAGTAGTAGTAGTAGTAGGAGTAGTACTAGTAGTAGGAGTATTAGTAGTAGTAGTTGTAGTAGGAGTAGTAGGAGTAGTAGTAGTAGTAGTAGTAGTAGTAGTACTAGTAGTAGGAGTATTAGTAGTAGTAGTTGTAGTAGGAGTAGTAGGAGTAGTAGTAGTAGTAGTAGTAGTAGTAGAAGGAGTAGTAGTAGTAGTAGTAGGAGTAGTAGTAGGAGTAGTAGTAGTAGTAGTACTAGTAGTCAGTGGGGGACGAAGTACTTAATTTTGTTACTTAAGGAAAAGTACAGATATTGGAGCAAAAAATAAAATAAATGCTCAAGTAACAGTAACACATAAAACATCTACTTAAAGTATTAAAGTACTTGTTTGAAAATGTACTTAAAGACTAAAAAGTTCAAGTTCAAGTTAAAAAAATATACTTTGAATTTACTTTACAACAAATTTGTGCTTCTGTAAAAGTAAAGTTGCATGGCTGAAAATGTACCCAATAACAAGTAAAAGTACTCAGTATAAAAAATACCACTCAAAGTACTATGTTAGATGCATTTTAGATCAGAAGTACAATTACCTCCAAAACACTAACATACAGTATTTCCTTACATTGTATGTATGTAGCAGTGTTAGTAGTAGCAGTTGCAGTAAGTAGAAGTATTGGCAGTACTTCATACCTTTGCGCAGGTGAGGAATACTGCGGTTTCCCAGGATCATGATGAACTTGGCCTCGTCTGTGCCCCACTGCTCCTCTCCTGCAGCGTACAGGTCCTGCCCAAAACACAAAAACATCAAACCTCTCACCAGAATTACTACACCGTTCAGTACGGAAGCTGGAGCAGTAATTTATCTCTGGGGTGGATATTTATGTATTTATATGTACAATTTGTGGTGTTTTTTGTTGTAATGTTGTAATGCAATCAGATCTAAAGGGTTTAATAAATATTTTCTCTGGGTAATTATTGGTTTCATCTGTTTTTATGTGTAGCAGCTCAGTTTTCATGTTTTAATGTGAATAATGTCTATTTAAAATGTTTTGCTGGGATTATTATTGTTATTGTATCAGGCTGTTGAAAGTATCTGTGCAGAGGCTGGAATCATGTGGACAGAAAATGTGCTTATGTCCGGAATGTTCCATCAGTGGACTCCTTCAGACCGGGTCACACAGAGGCCAGAGGCCTGGGTTTGTCCTGGTTTAGTCCTGGTTTAGTTCTAGTGTAGTCCTGGTTTAGTCCTGGTTTAGTTCTAGTGTAGTCCTGGTTTAGTCCTGGTTTAGTCCTGGTTTAGTCCTGGTTTAGTTCTAGTGTAGTCCTGGTTTAGTCCTGGTTTAGTCCTGGTTTAGTTCTAGTGTAGTCCTGGTTTAGTTCTAGTGTAGTCCTGGTTTAGTCCTGGTTTAGTTCTAGTGTAGTCCTGGTTTAGTCCTGGTTTAGTTCTAGTGTAGTCCTGGTTTAGTTCAGGTTTGGTGCTGCTCAGTGATGGGAAATAGCTGATACTAAAATACATTTTCAGAACTCTGTATTTGGTCCAGTTCCTGTTTCATTTGGTGGAATTCAGAATAAAGTTCAAGTTCTCAAATACATCGTGACATTTGACTGTGACTTTTCAGTTTCAAACTGCACAAACTTGCTGAGAAAAAAAGGAAACACAAAGCTCCCGTGGAGTTTCTAGTATATTTAAATTACATAAATTGGGCCCCAAATATCGGCAGAGCTTATCGGCCACTGGTTGCCCTAGATTCTAAATAATCCGTATCGGCATCAGTTAATAATAATAATAATAATAATAACAATAACAATAACAATAATAACAATAATAATAATAATAATAATAATAATAATAATAATAATAATAATAATAATAATAATAAATACAAATATATAATAATAAAAACATCTCAGTGGATCTGTACTGGACACTTACCTGAACATCTTCTGCAACTAATTCCTCGTCCACAGCTCCAGATTCATCCCTGGTCCCCTGAAGAGAGACAGAAGTACATGTTACTACTACTACTACTACTACTACTACTACTACTACTGCAACTACTACTACTACTACTACTACTACTACTAAACTACTTATATTACTGCTACTGACCTGGAGCAGAACGACCAGTATCTTCTTAAAGTGTCCTGAAGTGTCTGAGATGACGTCCTCCTCCATCTCTCGGCCATACGCTGAAACACATCCAAATGTTAAAGCTGCACTGTGGAACTTTTCTGGCTGAGGGTTTGTCAAATGCTTTTCTTCTTTTCTCTTAACAGTAACTCAGCTAAATAAAGGTGCTTTCTTACATTGTTTTAGTCAAATATTCATCTCTGTGTAGCCCACATTAGAGGAGTTTTGGCCCAGGGGCCATGGAACTATAATAAGATCAGGAAGGTAAACCCTGTCTGTGAGCGAGGTCACAGACAGTCCTGGTTTAGTCCTGGTTTAGTCCTGGTTTAGTCCTGCTTTAGTCCTGGTTTAGTCCTGGTTTGGTCCTGCTTTAGTCCTGGTTTAGTCCTGGTTTACTCCTGGTTTAGTCTTGGTTTTCTCCTGGTTTCCTCATGTTTTTGTCCTGGTTTTGGCCTGGTTCAGTCCGGGTTTAATCCTGGTTTAGCCCTGGTTTAGTCCTGGTTTAGTCCTGGTTTAGTTCTGGTTTAGTCCTGGTCTAATCCTGGTTTAGTCCTGGTTTAGTCCTGGTTTAGTCCTGGTTTCATTCTGGTTTCATTCTGGTTTCATCCTGGTTTAGTCCTGGTTTAGTCCTGGTTTAGTTCTGGTTTAGTCCTGGTCTAATCCTGGTTTAGTCCTGGTTTAGTCCTGGTTTAGTCCTGGTTTCATTCTGGTTTCATTCTGGTTTCATCCTGGTTTAGTCCTGGTTTAGTCCTGGTTTAGTCCTGGTTTAGTCCTGGTCTAATCCTGGTTTAGTCCTGGTTCAGTCCTGATTTAGTCCTGGTTTAGTCCTGGTTTCATTCTGGTTTCATCCTGGTTTCATCCTGGTTTAGTCCTGGTTTAGTCCTGGTTTCATTCTGGTTTCATTCTGGTTTAGTCCTGGTTCAGTCCTGGTTTAGTCCTGGTCTAATCCTGGTTTAGTCCTGGTTTAGTCCTGGTTCAGTCCTGGTTTAGTCCTGGTTCAGTCCTGGTTCAGTCCTGGTTTAGTCCTGGTTTAGTCCTGGTTCAGTCCTGGTTTAGTCCTGGTTTCATCCTGGTTTCATTCTGGTTTCATCCTGGTTTAGTCCTGGTTTAGATCTTCCTCAGTTCACTCACCATCTCTGTAGGCCGCCACCATGTCCTGAATCTGCTGGTTGTTTCTTGAGGCCAGAACTTCGATTAAACATTTCTCGTCTGTTCCTGCTCCCTACAGACACACACAATTTAAACATGAAGTCATCTCTGCTGCAACTAAAGCTGCACTGTGTCACTTTTCTGGTGGGAAGTCCTTGCATTTGTTTCATTAGATGTTTTTATTGCTCAAAAGTACCTTAAAAAATACATTCTTAGTGTGAGTGAGTGAGTGTCTTGGTCTTGGTTTAGTCCTGGTTTAGTCCTGGTTTATCCATCCATCCATCTTCTCCCGCTTAATCCAGCTGGGTCGCGGGGGCAGTTTGCTGCCCATTCCTCATAGCACCTGACCCCCCCATGAACCCCTCTGCAGGTGGTGAGCCCACAGGAGGGTGGACAACATGGTCCTTGATGTTAGTTCATAGGGGAAACCGGAGTACCCGGAGAAAACCCATCCAGACACGAGGAGAACATGCAAAATCCACACAGAAAGGCCCGGGCGACCCGGGGATCAAACCCGCAACCTTCTTGCTGTGAGGCCTGAGTGTGGCCACAGTGGCAACAGTCCTGGTTTAGTCCTACTTTAGTCCTGGTTTTTTCTTAGTTTAGTCTCGATTTGGTCCTGGTTTAGTCCTGGTTTCGTCCTGCTTTAGTCCTGGATTAGTCCTGGTCTAGTCCTGCTTTAGTCCTGCTTTAGTCCTGCTTTAGTCCTGGTTTAGTCCTGGTTTAGTCCTGGTCTAGTCCTGGTCTAGTCCTGCTTTAGTCCTGGTTTAGTCCTGGTTTAGTCCTGGTTTAGTCCTGGTTTAGTCCTCTTAGTGGACTCTTAAATCCCCCCAGCTGAATCGTTGTCGTACTTTGAGGGCGTCGTGTATCTCCTTGGCGTCGTGATAAGCCGGGGTCCTCATCAAACTCACGATGAGACGCTCAAACTTCCCCGTCAGCTCGTACTTCAGGTCCTCGATCAGATCCTAAAACGAGTCCGAACGTTCAGAGTGAAACAAGCTAAAGGGAACGGCGTGGATTTTCTGTTCCCTCATCGCAAACGCACCTGGAGTTGTGTTTTGTTTCAGTCACACGTTTAACACACAAACCTTTTAGGCTGAGTTCTTCTCTCACACAGTAAACGCCTTTCTGTTCCACCTTGTGATGTCACGTAGTAATACAGGAAGTGCTCCGCTGTGTTTTTAAACTCCACACACCTTCACTAGAATCATTTGAACGACTTCAGACCTGGAATTGCCACTTGTCTCTATCGAACAAAAGGTAAAACGTAGACGTTAACTTGAAACGACGGCTTTATTTTGAACTTTGGAGATGTCGACAGGCTCATAATAAAGGATGATTCAAACAAAACACAACTCCAGGTCTGTTTTTGAGGACGTAGCAACGTACACAAGAGTATATTTTGCGTAATACAGGATCTTATCTAATTATATTCGGTATAAAAATCCATACCTTTCCAAAGCTGCTCTTGTACGCTGCGATGATCTCCTGTCTCTGGGCGTTGCTTCGTGATGTCACCAGATCCAAGATGGCCTCTTTGTCGCTGCCTGAAATGAAGCGTTGTATTGTGAATAACAGAGCTTTAGAAGGCTCATTGTTTACTTAGAGATTAGTAAATTATACGATAAATCTTTCACATTGTCTTCGTTCTAATATAAAGATTGTGATGGAGGATTTCAGCTCCAGATATTGGACATAATCATAGGACGTATCAGAAGTGGACTAAGGAAGTGTGAACTTTCAGGTTCAGTCAAATGAAGCTCATGAGGCAATGGAGCCGGAAGCGCTTTGTTGTGGAGAAAAAAAAGTATCTCTTGATAATAAATAATGAATCCAGTTGCAAAACTCGATGAGTTTTTGGAATGCAGACAAAGTTTTATTGTTGTTACAGCAGATATGGACGGGACCTGGGCCTGGAACACGCCTCCAGCAGAACTTTAAACTTGCACCCACACTTTGTCTCATGGGGTCAAACAATGACCTCTGAGCAGCAACGTGTCAACATGAGACTTCTTCAAACCTTTAAACATTCTGACTGTAATGTGTTGTGTAGATGTAAATGTGTTTGATTTCTGACATTTGTGATGGTCGTGTTGTTGATGAATTGCATTTTGAAGGATGAATGTGCTGATGAGTTTGGTGAAAGTGCATTTTGGAGGATGTTGATAACAATGAATCTGAGTATTTTTAATGTGAACCATATTTTTCAGACTATAAGGCACACCGGACTATAAGTCGCACCAGCCAAAAAATGCACAATGAAGAAGAAAAAAACATGTATACGTATTTTGGGGGAAATTTATTTTATAAAATCAGAGACCAAGAACCGATATTTCATCTTGAAAGGCAAGTTATAGAAGTTATAGTAATAAAAAACAACCCAAAATAGAACAATCCATGTATCATTCGTTCATTCGATTTTCAATATCGAGCCAAAAATAATAAAATTAAAAAACAACTCTTATCTTCAGTATTTGTCTCTAAAACCAAAATGAAAAAACAGATAACAATTTGTTTTTTCATTTTTGATTCATATATACGATTCATATATTTGGTCTATGGGCTGTCAGTGTGAAAAATGTAATATATAAGTCGCATCTGAGTATAAGTCGCAGGAACCACCCAAATCCTGAAAAAAGTGCAACTTATAGGCCAAAAAATACGGTAAATAGTTTCCTTAATATATTTTGTACACACCTGTTTGTTTGTAGCTAAATCTGGCACAGAGCATCTTTTCTCGCTGAGATGAGTGTTTTCTGTGCACTGTCCTTGTTTTAAATAAATAAATAATAATAAAAAGTATTTATACAAATACAAGTTACATACATATCGAAGTGGAGTGACTTTTCTCTACAACTTCACAGGTCAGACACCACAGAGTTTCCAGACAGTTGAGCCTTCACATGTTCATGTCTGCTCTGGTCTCGACAGACTCAGAAAAATGTTTCCACAATCTAAATTTCCATCTCAGCTTCTTTGTACACTTCCTGTTTGGATAAAAGAGCCGAATGCCTCATCACAAAGATGAGCACAATAAGAGTAGCCTAATACCTCTTATGGATAAAACAGGAGTAAATTATTCATGATTGTTGATTGAAAAGTTCATGTCCTCACCAACATGACGCTCAGATCAGCCATGGAGCAAAAACAGATGTGTACACTAAGGCTGAACGATTTAGGGGAAAAACAGACTAACATTGTGATTGCGTCTGGATTTGTGATTCCTGTATTCATATAATTCTGTTGAAACCCACATTCAGACTCTGTGTTTACATCCTGTGACTGTAAAGACTCACCGATGCCCTTCATGGCGTTGTACAGGGCCTCTGCGTCTGCGGAGGGGTCGAAGTCCGGAGCATCAGTGATCGTCCCTCTGAACACCTGCAAGAGCCAAAACCATTCAGCTGTACAGACACAATGAGGATGGAGGTGAAGCTCCTCTGTGATTATGGATCAGTTCAGTGGGTAAAACTCACTCTCACTTTGAACCATTTCAAACAAACTGTGATTACATTTCTGTTCAAACCACTTCCCACTACTACAACTACTATTACTACTGCTACTACTACTACTACTACTACTACTACTACTACTACTACTACTACTGCTACTAATACTATTACTACTACTACTACTGCTACTACTGGCTTACATACTAGTGCTCATACAACAACTACAACTTCTGCTGCTAATACTACAGCTGCAACTACTATTACTTTTTGTACTACTAAAAGTTAAAAGTTCTGGTTGGCTGTAGGGAGGGATGCACCGATACGATACCGTATCTGTTATACCAGTATCGGATAGTGAACATTTTGGTGGATCATGTATCAGCTTCGAAGATATTGATATCCCATTTTAGTCTCCATCCATCCATTTTAAGACTTCTGACAGAAAATGAAATGTAAAAAATCCGGTTAAATGGCTGTAGAATAGACTCAAATCTCACAAAAGAGCAAAAAGTCTCTTCTCTATCAATTCAACTGAACATCTGAGCACTTTGTCAGTCTGTTCAGGAGGTCTGAGGAACATGAGCGTGACCAGAGGAGGTCAGGCCCTCTCATGGGTGACTGATGCTGTGGGTGCAGATGGTCTACAGAGTGTTTCTCATGACACAGACATCAGACGAGTGACTTCAATAAACATCGTCCTGATCAATATTTTGTAGATGAAAAAGTGCAATAATTCTGGTAACATGGACTTGGACAGGAGCCGTTACCGCAGCATTTTAGACCATTTTAACAGCAGACCAAAACATAAGTATCGGTCTGTGTAAGGACTGGATGAAATATTTACAAAAGTGTCTCCACACGTCTCCAACACTCTGGCTCAGGAGGAAATGACGCCCTATGTCCAAAATTCCGAACTGTCTCTTTAAGCCACATTTACAGCCTTGACTGCAGCTGCTCTGCACCAGGGCAAATGGCCAAATTACTCCCTACACTCTGCACACGCTCAGTACGCCCCCCTCTGTCACTCTTCTGCACACGCTCAGTACGCCCCCTCTGTCCCTCTTCTGTACACGCTCAGTACGCCCCCCTCTGTCACTCTTCTGCACACGCTCAGTACGCCCCCCTCTGTCCCTCTTCTGTACACGCTCAGTACGCCCCCCTCTGTCACTCTTCTGTACACGCTCAGTACGCCCCCCTCTGTCCCTCTTCTGTACACGCTCAGTACGCCCCCCTCTGTCCCTCTTCTGCACACGCTCAGTACGCCCCCCTCTGTCCCTGGGTCCTGTCACTTGTCTGAACAGCTGTAAGGCCTGAGACGCCCGGCAACGGCAAACACAGGCCCCTGGCAACGCAAACTGTCCGCCCACTCACTCACACACTCTGCGGTGGAGAAGGAAGTGCTCAATGAAGTTAAAGTACAGATACAACAGCAAAATATTAATATTAATAAAGTTAAAGTGTCACTACTGAAGTAAAAGTATTAAAGGTCCTATATTACACCAAACTTAACTCTTGTGAGCCTTAAGTCATGTTCTAATGCTGTTCCCTCCTCAAAAGACCTGGAGTTGTGTTTTAAACCTTTATTATTAGTCTGTCTACATCTCCAAAGCTCAAAATGCTCTGTTCCACCTTGTGATGTCATGAAACGGTAGTTTTCAACAGTTTTTAACCGCTCTTTTTACCCTTTATTTAGTAAAGATTAGAAATACCAGGGCTGAAATTATTATCCAAATGATTCTAGTGAAGGTGTGTGGGGTTTAAAGACACTTCTTTAAGAGCACTTCCTGTTTCACCACATGACATCACAAGGTGGAACAGAGAGAACGTGAATTTGAGAGAAGAAATCAGTCTAAATGTGCAAGGTTTGTGTGTTAAACGTGTGAATGAAACAAAACCCAACTCCAGGTGTGTTTGTGATCTGAAAACAATATAATATGGGCCTTTTAATATTTGATGGACAGAACATTGGGACAAAAGACTGAAACTCAACACTTAAAAAACACACGCAAACTCACACGCAGCGCTCGGATCTGTGGATGAACATGGCAACAGAGAACCATCTGCACAAACCAGATGCCCTTCCTGTCATAATCAGCCCCTCCCCTGCATGTAACTGAAATAGGCCATTCACAGATCGAAATATCAGCTCGAGAAGTGAAAATACTGCTACTACTACTACTGCTACTATAACTACAAGTAGGCCTACTTCTGCTGCTGCTGCTACTACTACAACTATTACAACTGCTGCTGCTGCTGCTGCTGCTACTACTGCTACTACTATTATGCTACTACTATTACTACTACTACTACTGCTACTATAACTACAAGTACTTCTGCTGCTGCTACTACTACAACTATTACAACTGCTGCTACTGCTACTACTGCTACTACTGCTGCTACTACTACTACTACTATAACTACTAGTACTTCTGCTGCTGCTACTACTGCAACTATTACAACTGCTGCTGCTGCTACTGCTACTACTACTACTACTACTATAACTACTAGTACTTCTGCTGCTGCTACTACTACAACTATTACAACTGCTGCTGCTGCTTCTGGGCCTGGGAACACCTCAGGGTCCAGGAGGAGCTGGAGGAAGTGTCTAGGGTGAAGGAAGTCTGGGAGTCCCTGCTTAGACTGCTGCCCCTGTGACCCGGCCCCGGATGAGCGGAAAAAAAATTGTTGGATGGATGGGCAGCATCATGTAGTGAATATTATGGTGGATCATGCATCAGTTCAGCCAGTTTCCCATTTTAGTCTGTAAACTGATGATTTATGAAACAGTCTTGGCCCAAAATGTCTCATAATTTTGAACATGAATTTTTACCAAGCCATTCTCTAGTTACCAAACACATCTGGATCATTTTTACCTTATCTTGTGTTATATATATATATAATATAAATAATATTCAGTCTCTGCTCTGGTATCGGTTGATAAAGATATCAGCGGATACTTAAAGCCAAAGTATCGACATTTGTACCAAAAAGACCTGGATTGGTGCATCCCTAGTTGTAGGCTACAAAAAATGTCTATATCAGTTATGTTTTAAAAGTATATATTTGGTTTTAGTCCCAGTCTAGTCTCAATCTAGTCCTGGTCTAGTTCCACTCTAGTCCTGGTCTGGTCCTGGTCTGGTCCTGGTCTGGTCCTGGTCTGGTCCTGGTCTGGTCCTGGTCTGGTCCTGGTCTGGTCCTGGTCTGGTCCGTACTCACCATGTTTGTGCAGATGTGGGGTCTTGGCTGAATCACAGAATCTGTGAAAAAAGCGTCCACATGATGAGTGAGCACCTTTAACGACTGCAGATGTCATCAATACATCTAATGTTACACTGCAGCAGACTGTAGGCCCGTGCACAGGAACCTCACATGGGGCCCCTCTGATATAAATTCAGAGAAAGAGGGTCCAATTCTAGGCCACTAAGACCCTGGGGCCCCGAACAACAGACCTCTTTGTCCCTCCCCCACTGACTCACCTGTCTGTAGGTGTGAGTCTATGGGACGTCACAATGGAATAACACACGATTATAGTGCTTAAACACAATCAAATCAAACTGTGTGTATTTATTAAAGCATTTATGTATTTATTTTAACATTTTAAAACTACAGCTTAGTCCTGGTTCAGTTCTGGTTTAGTTCTGACCGTGAAATGTCCCAAGTATTGGTCTCGGTCTTGCCCCAATACAGATAATCGTTTTTGCAGCTATTAAACATTTTATTTAGTGTCAAGAGACTCAGGAAGTGCACGTTAGCATGCCGGTTGTTGTTGACTTTACTGTGACGGAACAGAAAATAGTGAAAAGTGGTCATAAACTCAAGATAAGTGCGGAATAACTGTGGACCACTGCAAACTCTTTAAAATGAAATGAATAGGTCTATTTTTCATGTTTTTAAGAGAGGAAAAATTAGGTACAGCGCATCTGCATTTGACCCTTCCACAAGGGTTAAACCTGTGTGGAACAGTGGAGCAGATGATATTAAACCTTTCTACCTTCATGGAGACCAAACCAGAGCAAGTTACAGGTCAGATCTGTGGAGAGGCGACCCCGCTCACAGTCAGAACGCCTGTTTTTCAAGCTATTTTTGAGCTATAAAACCACCTGTAACTGAATAAATGTAAAGACCACCAGAAAAAGTTACACAATGCACCTTAAGGCAAACACAGGGAGAACATGCAAACTCCACACAGAAGGTTTTATGCAGTCTGGGAATTGAACAAGCGACCTTTCGGCTCTGACATGACAGTGTTAACTACTCTGCCACCTGGACACTAATAGAGGACAGTTTAGACTTACACTTAGGCTCCGTTCAGACTGCAGGGCTTAAAGCTCAATTCGGAATTTTTTGTGAAATCCAATTTTTTTGCAAGGTCATTCACATTTCCAAGTAAATGCGACTTGTTTGTGATCTCTTGTGTGAACTTTAAATGCCCCAAAAGTGTCCCACATGAGCACTGGAGACACGACGACGTGACAGCAGCAGCTCAGTGAGCTCTGAACCCTTACAGAAGTCGCCTAAACATGGACCTTCCCACTGAGCTCCTGGTGATTTTAAAGTTGCCGTCGTACCAAAACCGGAACATGTCCAGAATATTACTGTACTAACATTTAATATGGTGGCCTGGTTTGGCCATCTAACAGTCAAAAACAAAGCCAAATTGAGCCGAGTGGTGAAACAAGGCAGTAAAATCACAGGTCAATCCCAAACTCAGCTGTCCGTGTGCTATAGTCAGGCCGTACATCGCCTCAGTTATAAGATCACAGATGATGACAGCCACATCCACTGTTTCATCACTTTGAGCTTCTCCCATCGGGGCAAAGATACAGACTTCCCTGTGCCAAGAAAAACATTTACAAAAATTCTTTTGTGCCCTGTGCCGTCAGGGAGCTGAACCGGTCCTGATGTCGTCCAGCCTGTGTCCTGTGCCTATTCTCTGCTGCTGTGTCTACACAGAACTTTGATGAACATTATTTTAAATTATTGAAATGTATTTATTGAAATGTGTTTTAGTCTGTGTGCTTGAGATGTATGTCTGACACATTTCTGCCAACGCATTTTTGTGTGACAGACAAAGTTTTTTCTCTTCTCTTCTCTTCTCTTCTCTTCTATATTTGTTTTAAGGAGAAGATTGAGAAGGAGGTTTTTGGCCGTGGCGTTTTGTGGGGCAGTGGCACCAACGTCCATAGAAAGGAACAGTAGGTCGGATGAATGCGACCAGGCCGTTCAGACTGAAGACACATTTGAAAAAGTCGGATCTGTGTCGTTCAGACTGTCATTAAAAGATCAGATACAGGTCGCATAGGGGCGGGAAAAAAATCAGATTTGGGTCACTTCAGGCTGCAGTCTGAATGTAGCCATAGACAAACTTCATTGACCCACAAAGGAAATTACTTGGACACAATAGTAACAAAAAAAGCTAAATGTATGTATAAATATATGCACAGTAAGTCTGAAATTCCATGTTACACAATAGTTCATAATAAACACCTACTTCAAAAGAGCCAATATCGTGATAATGTCTGATTTTCTTCATCACAAACAGACCTGGAGTTTTGTTTCATTTCATTCACACGTTTAACACACAAATGTATGCTTAGGCTGAGTTCTTCTCTCAAATAGAAAGAAAACACTCTGTTCCACCTTGTGAAGTCATGTGCTAATACAGGAAGTGCTCCACAGTGTTTTTAAACTCCGTGCACCTTCACTAGAATCACTTTGGATCGTTTCAGACGTGGAATTGCCCATTTCTACTGAACTAAAGGTAAAAGGAGATGTTAAAAACTGTGGAAAACTACCACTTCATGACATCACAAGGTAGAACAGAGCCTTTTGAGCTTTGGAGATGTGGACATACAAATAATAAAGAGTTACTCAAACATGTGTGAATGAAATAAAACACAACTCCAGGTCTGTTTTTGATGAGACCGCATTAGAACATGACAAGAGTCCATTTTGCACCCTTTAAGGCACACAGAGAGAATATGCAAACTTTTTTATGACTTATTTTACTTATTTTTCAATTTTATTTTCACTTGCACATTTACATTGATATATTTTTTTCTTATTTCACACGTGTCTCTTGCTCTTTTTTGCTACTTATTTAGAATTTATTATTACCATTTATAATTTTCCTCTTTGTTTTACATTGTGATGTGTGAGCTACTGTGTCCAAATTATTCCCCCTGTGGATCAATAACGTTTATCTAAGTCCAAGTCTAAACTCCACACATAAAGGCTTTGTGCTTTCAGGGAACTGAACCCGTGACCTCCTGGCTCTGACATGAGAGTGTAACTGCTTTACCACTGTGACATTTGGACTGTTCAGAAAACCGTCTGCGAGATGTTTAATCTTACGAGGGCTCATCACGACCTCTTACATCTGCTTTCTCACATTTAGTTTCTGAGCTGTTTTCCCTAAAGCTGCATTCTGTAACTTTTCTGGTGGAGGGTCCATCTTTGTCTCGAATGTTTCACAGTATGGCATTAAAAATGTATCTTCATGGAGACCAAACCAGACCAAGTTAGAGGTCAGAATCCCTGTTTTTGAGGTATTTTTGAGCTCTAAAGCCACCTGTAAGTGAATAAATGTAAAAGCGAGCTGTTTAATGTCACACTGTGGAACATTCCAGGCAGGGACACACCCATAAAAACAAAAAGTTACATAGTGCAGCTTTAATCTCAGCCGTTATCTTGTGTGAGAAAGTCCAGACCTTGGGCTTCTAGTCTAAACTGCTTTTGTTTTGTCTTATGTTTCTCAGTACAAACGGTGCGTCCTCACCGTTTGTCTCACGCTATGGGGACAGAACTGACATAAATGCTGGTTTACTCATTATTAGTTAAAAAAAAAAAAAAATTCAATTAAAAAGTTAATTTAAAAAATACCTGAATTGTGTTTTTGGTGTTTTTAAACTCCATACACCATCACTTGACCAGACTAGACACTAGATTTGGATCATTTCAGCCCTGGAGTTGCCCATTTCTACTAAACTAAAGGTAAAAGGAGCTTGAATACTCCCACTTCATGACATCACAAGGTGGAACAGAGCATTTACAGCTTTGGAGATGTAGACAGACTAATAATATGAATGAAACAAAACACAATGCAGGTCTGTAACATGACTTAAACCTCACAAGAGTCAGTTTTTTCTAATACAAGACCTTAAACCTGAGTTACAGGTCAGATCTGTGGAAAGGCGACCCCACTCACAGTATGAATGCATGTTTTTGAGCACATTTTTGAGCTTTAAAAATGTACGGAATTGATTAAAAGCAAGATAAATATGTGTACGATTCCAGGCAAACCAAGAACATCTCCATGGAGACAAGCAGGTGGCACATGTTCCACCAGAAAAGTTACGTAGTGCACCTTTAACAAATGCATGTAAATGTATATTATTAAAGGAGCCGTAGCTGATTTTACTGTTCTAAAAATGTGAAAAACAGAACTAGTTCATGTGAAAGAGTTTGCAGTGGTCCAAAGTTCTTCTTCACTTCCTTTTTACATTCAGGGCATCATAATTATTAACCATGATGAGTTTATAATTATATTTTCACAACTTTCAGAGACTAAAGCAGAGTTTGGCTGTAAAAGTAAAGCTAACAACAACTAACACGCTCATTCATTCATTCATTCATTTGTGTTCGTTTGAGCCAAATGCCTGTATAAAGTACATTACATTTAGGGTTCGGTATCATTAAGAAGTTGTCGATACGATACACACCTCGACCAATACGATATATTTCAAATTGATTCAGTACAGTTCCAATAAAAATAAAGGCTAAATCGTGGCTGTGATCCTAAGTCTTTGTTAAACCACTTCTTGTGCAAAGTTCATATGAAAAATGACCATTTAATCCTCAAAACAGTGAAAATGTCAAATGTTTCCTTCCTCTGAGCAAGAAACAAAACTGTAGCTGTAACAAAATAGTAAAATATACCAAAAATAGTCAAATACACCAAAAAATACTCTTGATACAGTAGCCCACAATATCGATACTGTATCATCACGTTAAACAATAAGATATATTGATATTTTGATATTTTTGCACAGCCCTAATTACAGCACCTGTACATACAAAGATGTTTTTTTTTTGTTTTGTTTTTTTACATTTGGAGTGCTTACGTGGCATAAATCCACATACATACAAACATATCCATATCCATACTCGCACATATATATTTTCGTTCATGGTCGGACAAACTAATAATGACAAAGCGCTTCTCTCTTTGTCTGAACTGTTCTACATTACACCAAATTGACTCTTGTGAGCTTCAAGTCGTGTTCTAATGTTGTTTCCTCCTCAAAAACAGACCTGGAGTTGTGTTTTGTTTCATTCGCACATGTTTGTCTTGACCTCCAAAGCTCAGAATGCTCTGTTCCACCTTGTGATGTCATGAAGTGGTAGTTTTCCAGTGAACGGCTCCTTTGACCTTTAGTTCAGTAGAGATCGGCGATTCTAGGGCTGAAATGATCCAAATGATTCTAGTGAAGGTGTGAACACAGTGGAGCACTTCTTCTCTCAGAAAGACAACACTTTGTTCCACCTTGTGATGTCATGTGTACAGGAAGTGCTCCACAGTGTTTTTAAACTCCACACACCTTCACTAGAACCATTTGGATCATTTCAGACCTGGAATTGCAGATCTTGACTGAACTAGAGGTAAAAGTAACTTGAAAACTCGCTCACAAGAGTCCATTTTGCGTAATATAGGACCTTTAAACCCAAATATTAACCTGTGCCTGGCTACTACCCTTTATTATGAGTCTGTCCACATCTCCAAAGCTCAAAACGCTCTGTTCCACTTTGTGATGTCATCAAGTTTTCAAGTTTCTTTTATTAGTTTTGCTTTACTTTATTTGATCTTTCTACGTTTTTTTCTACATTTTTTCATCTATGAAAAAAGTGAAAAAAAGAAAAAAAAAACATAATAAAAACAGAAACCAGAGCAAAGAAATGAAGTGAACAGGATTCCCACTCTTTTCCACTGACAAAATTTCAAACTTTTCCATGACTTTTTCATGACCTAAAGTGAATTTTCCATGACTTTTCGGCTACATGTGTAGAACTGAGGACTTTTAGGGCTAAATATGAAATTTGAACCCTTCCCACTCACCTTATGGTTTGGTATTATAGTTTTTCCAAGTGAACAGCTTCTTTTACTTTTCGTTTAGTAGAAATCAGCGATTCCAGAGCGGAAATGATCCAAATGATTCTAGTGAAGGCGTGTGGAATTTAAAAACACAATAGAGCACGTTCTGTGTTACTGTATGACATCACAAGGTGGAACAGAGCATTTTCAGTCTGAGAGAAGAACTAAAGAAGCCTAAATCTGCAGAGTTTGTGCGTGAATGAAACAAAACACAACTGCAGGTCTGTTTGCGATGAAGAAACGAAATCATAACATAAATCAGAAAATAGCGGAATAAGAGCCCTTTAATGACGTAGGGTCGTTAGGTTTACGTTCGGAATTATTGCCCATATTCTCCTTATACGCTTCGCTTAATGTTTTTCCACCCACTTCGCCCACACAGACAGAGAAAGCGCGTCTATTTATGGCGTTTGAACACTCCATACGAACTTATGTCATCGCGTTCCTCTCATTTATTCAATATAAAAAAAATTAAAGCCTAAATAATTTGCATAGGTAAAATACTGCTTAGTTTGTTTAAGCCATCAGACTTTCCTAAAATAGCCCCGTTATATTTGGAGAAAGGATTTAAGGCCGGGACACACCCATTAAAACCAAAAACTACATCTTAAAACGCATCCAAAGCAACAAACGTAACTTTTAAACCACAAATATTTCTTTAAACGCTATTTTGTCTCATAATTTATCGTATTTCCACTTTTGGTTCAATGACATAACGGTGTGCGTGGAGGAGAGACCAGCTGGCTCACTTTGGCATGTACAATCTGACGCATTACGCACAACTTTCGCTAGAGTGTTTTCTCATATGCGACAATTTAGCTAAAAAACTCCCGAAACGCCGCGTTGGTGCCGGTTTGGGGCTTACCTCGTGTTGCGGTGCGCCTCCGAGCCGCAGAGTGTCCCGTTAACCCGGTGTGCTCACTCTGCGTCTGGAGCAGGGGGCGTGCGTAACTGACGTGGCTCCGCTGACGCACGCTGGTCTCCACTGCAGAGGTGCCGGTAAGTGTGACGGGACCGCAGCGATTTGATACGGGCACAACCGGAGCGGGACTTACGGTAACGGGCAGTGCTGGACTCAGCTTTGTGACTTAATGAGTTACTTTATTAACTCGTTTCAGTTTCTTTTATTAGTTTTGATTTACTTTATTTGATCTTTCTGCGGTTTTTCTACGTTTTTTTTCATCTATGAAAAAAGTGAAATAAATAAAAAATAAATAATAATCATAATAAAAATTTAAATAGAAATTAAGATAGCAATTTATTGTATACTGTATATATCCTATCTTAAAACAGAAACCAGAGCAAAGAAATACTCAAGTGAACAGGATTCCCACTCTTTCCCACTGACAAAATTTCAAAACTTTTCCATGACTTTTTCATGACCTAAAGTGAATTTTCCATGACTTTTCGGCTACATGTGTAGAACTGAGGACTTTTAGGGCTAAATATGAAATGTGAACCCTTTCCACTCACCTTATGGTTTGGTATTATAGTTTTTTAACATTCTAAATCCTGTCAGTGCATTTATCGTGATAATAATATAATAATCATATAATAATCATACAGCCTCATGAGAACTTAACAGACGCTGCAGTTGTGCGAAAGAGAATTCCATGACTTTTCCAGGCCTGGAAAATGACATTTGACAGGATTTCCATGATGTGGAAGTAAAAGTATCATATGAAAGAAATCTACTTAAAGCTGCATTGTGTAACTTTTCTGGTGGAGTGTCTGTCGCCTGTTTGTCTCCACGGTGATATTAAGATAAGTTAGGATATAAAGGTAAGATATAAACTTAGTTGTGATCACAATGGAGACAGGTTAATGGTCAGATCTACGGAGAAGCGAGCCTGAACATGGTAAGAATTCATGTTTTTTAAGGTATTTTTGAGCTATAAAACACTTTTAACTGAACATGCAACAGAGATACTGTATGTTTAATGCTCTGGTGTGGAACATTTCTGGCAAAGAAATAGTAAGTAATGGAAAGTATTAAAGTACTTGTTTAAAATGTACTTAAACAGTAAAAAGTATAAGTATTTCGCTCTAAAACGCCTTCAAATGTCGTGATTTTGATATAAATTTGTGCTGAATTTTGTTCAATAGAAACAAGTGAAAAGCTACAGTTAGAATAAAGATACAGATACTTAAAGGTGCATTGTGTAACTTTTCTGGTGGAGAGTCCGTCTTTTGTTTGTTTCTATGGAGATGTCACTGCTTTGTCTGAAATGTTCCACAGTGTGACATCAAACAGCTCTTCTTCACATTTATTCAATTACAGGCGGTTTTATCGCTCAAAAATACCTCGAAAAACCACATTCTGACTGAGCGGAGTCGCCTCTCCACAGATCTGACCTGGTTTGGTCTCCGTGAAGATAGAAAGGTTTAATGCCATACTGCGAAACATTCCAGACAAACTAATAACAGTAACACACCATGGAGAAAAGCGTTCGACGGACCCTGAACCAGAAAAGTTACACAATGCAGCTTTAAACGTGTGTGAATGAAACAAAACACAGCTCCACAACACGGGGCCTTTAATACGACACTTGTGGTTCATTTGGGAGCAGAAATAGTGCAGATGTTGTATTTTAGGCCTGTATATTTAGCCTTTTACTTTTACCTCCATCTTGTAGTAGTAGTATCTGTAGTACTATAGTCGCAGGATTATTTTGGCTGCTAATTGGCCATGAATGCTACAGACACTTGTTTATCTCTGAATGTTTTTAGACTTAGTCCTTCTGCTATTTTTAACTTTTACTCGTACTTCACTCATGATTACTTCAAGGCTAAAAGTTAAATGTGACCTCCTGTTACCCGAGGTGGAACATTAACGAAGTAAAAGTAGTGAAATACTGGAAATACTGGACTGAAAAGTGCACTGCGTAACTTTCCTGTTGGAGGGTCCGTCAAATGCGTTTCTCCATGGTGCGTTATTGTCATTGCTTTGTCTGGAATGTTCCGCAGTACGGCATTAAACCTTTCTATCTTCACGTAAACCAAACCAGAGCAAGTTCCAGGTCAGATCTGTGGAGAGGCGACCCCGCTCACAGTCGGAATGTGTGTTTTTCGAGGTATTTTTGAGCGATAAAACCGCCTGTAATTGCGTAAATGTAAAGCAGAGCTGTTAAAAGTCACACTGTGGAGCATTCCAGGCAGAGCAATGACGTATCCATAGAAACAAGCAGGTGACAGACCCCCAAACAAAAAGTCAGACAGTGCGGCTTTAACACACAAACCCTGCATATTTAGGCTTTAGAGTTCTTTTCTCAAACAGAAAACACCCTGTTCCACCTTGTGATGTCATGCGGTAATACAGGAAGCTCCACTGTGTTTTTAAACTGCACACAGCTCCACTAGAATCATTTGGATCAGTTCAGCTCCGGAATTGCCGATCTCGACTGAACTAAAGATAAAAGGAGGTATTAACTTGAAAACTTGAGTCCATGTTGCGTAATCTAGAACCTTTAAACCCAAATATTAACCTGTGCCTGGTGACCGCAGTGGAGTAAAAATACTTCATAACCAAATACTACTGATAGTACTTTGGTATTTATTTTATTTTCGACTTTGTAAAACTTTTGTTATGATATAAAGCTGTATCATATCACCAAATAGTTGTACTAACAATCATAATATAACTTTATTAAGATTCTGATTTGGGCTGTTAAAGCTGCACTATGCAACTTTTCTGGTTGGGTGGTCCATTATTTGCTTTTGCCTATGGGGTTGTTGTTGCTTGGCTTGGAATGTTCCACAGTATGGCATTAAACATTTATTTTATTACATGTGTTTTTATACCAATACCTTGAGAAACCGTCAATGCCTTTACTTTGAGCAGGGTCTCCTCTTCACAGATCTGACCTGTAACCGGGCCTGGTGACGCCTCCTGCTCGTCTCTGTGAAGATGATGAACATGTGGAACGTTCTAGACAAAGCAATAACATTACGTTATGTTACACAGTGCAGCTTTACTGAGTATCACTGTCCTGCAGTCGTTCTGACTCATGAACTGTCAGGCCTCTGTTATTGTAAAATGATACTTGTACAGGAAGTTATCAACGCTATTAATACTACTTCTATTTTAGTACTACTATTACTACTACTACTCCTGCTACTACTAGTACTACTACTACTGTAACTACTACTATTGCTACTACTAGTACTACTACTCCAACTACTACTACTACTACTATAACTACTACTACTGTAACTACTACTACTGTAACTACTGCTACTACTACTGTAACTACTACTACTACTACTATAACTACTACTACTGTAACTACTACTACTACTACTATAACTACTACTACTGTAACTACTACTACTACTACTATAACTACTACTACTGTAACTACCACTACTACTACTGTAACTACCACTACTGTAACTACTACTACTATAACTACTACTACTGTAACTACCGCTACTACTACTGTAACTACTACTACTACAACTACTACTACTGTTACTACTACTCTAACTACTACTACAACTACTGCTACTATTACTGTAACTGTTACTTCTACTTTCTACTACTACTGTAATTACTCTGCATCCTCTGAATCATATTTGTACTTTGTTGCTGGTGTCTTCAACATCCCCTGGGGCTGTGACGCTAACCGTAAGCACTGCTCTGTCTGAAGCTTATTAAACTTTAATCTGAGCTTTGTTTTTTAACACAGCCCGACCAGAAAGAGCTGATTCGTGTTGTTAAACATGTGTCTGACAAATAAAATTACAGCCACAACAGTTTTCAGTTCATCTCTCTCACTTTTTTGTTGAAAATCAAACTCCTAAACAGGATCGTGAACGCCTGCACTGATCACAGGCTCTTGAAAATGTGCTCTTTAACTCCGTTTTGTGTTTTTTCTTGAGTTTTCAGGTGATTTTTAAACCTTTTTGACTCACTGTACTCGAGACAAAGCAGTAGTTAAAATACGTGTAGAGTTAAAATGTTTTTCTTTGGTTTTCAGGCTTAAAATGATCTTAAAATGGTTCCGTCTGTGTTTGATATGTGCATTGTGTCTCCATGGTAACTGCTGAACATTCCACTAACAGAAGTAAGTGTAGAACACCCCCGATATTCCCTGTCACTCCTCTGTACCATAATTAACCAAACATATAAGAAAAAAGGAGACAAAAGCATGAAGGGTCCAGCATTTAATCAAAAACAGGATTCCACAGCGAATAAAGAAAACATTTGTACATTCTCCTCTGTAAGTCCTGGCCCAATCAGGATCCAGCTCTCTTGAGACCTCGTCCAATCGTCGTACAGCTTCTCCCCAAACCAGGAAGTCCTCCGTTTAAAGCTACAAAAATAGACGGTCGTCCAGTTCAACAGAATACAATCATGATGAAGAGTAAAAGTACATTGGAGAGCGACGCCAAAACTAAAACAGCCATTTACACTATCGACCAATCAGAGCCGAGCCAGTCAGACGCGTGGAGCAGTTTAGAGAAATTTAAAGCTGTATTGTGTAACTTTTTCCAGTATTCCCCAGTATGGCATTAAAAGGCCCATATTACGCGTTTTTCTGATGTTCTAACGTTTCATCATCCAAAAAAACAGACCAGGAGTTGTGTTTCGTTTCATTCAAGTATGTTTAGCGCACAAACCCTTCTTCTCTCAAACGGAAAACACGCCGTTCCACCTTGTGATGTCACGTGGTGATACAGGTGCTCCGTTGTGTTTTTAAACTCCGCTAGAATCATTTGGATAAATTTTTTCAGCCCTGGATTCACCGATCTCGACTGAACGAAATGTAAAACGTAGCTGTTAACGTGAAAACTACCACTTCGTGACATCACAAGGTGGAACAAAGCATTCTGACACGGCTAAAAGCTCTCAGGAGTCCATTTAGCGTAATATCGGAGCTTTAAACTTCTCACCATGTCAGATCTGTGGAGAAGTGGTCTGTTTTTAATGGTATTTTTAACAATAATAATGACACAGAATAAAGGCTGAATTTTAATGCCACACTACGAGACATTAGGCAAAGCGATCACATCTCCATGGAGACGAGAAAGCGGAGGACTCGATCAAAAATGTTACATGGCGCAGCTTTAAATTGTGGTTTGAAGTTTGGGGACACATTGAGGACAGCTAACCAATGTTTTTACGGGTTTTTTTTTTTTTTTTTTTGCATTTTTGCTTTTTACCGTCACATCAGAATGAAAAATATAGAACTTTTTACAAATAATTACTTTAAAAGCTTTCTTAATTTTGTTTTCAAGTATCTTTCTTTACTCCATGCATATCTGTACCCCATAATTGTAGGCAGCTCTGATTCAAACTAAAAAACAACAAAAGAAAAACACATTCTACTTTCTGTGAGTCCTGGACTGCATTTCCCAGCATGCACCAGGGCTCGGAAAGGCCACTCCTCTTTACAGATACAGCAAAGGCGAAACTCTACACTACGAGCGATTTTTATCTTTACAGATCGGTCCAAAAATATACAACATCTGACAAAATAAATGAGAAGTGAAAATACTCCAGCGTTCTGTGTGTCTGTCCAGCATCAGATTCAAAAGTTAGGAAAAAAAATACAAGAGATTTCACAGAAGAGGCAAAAAAAAGTCAGTATTTTTGGACATTATTGTACAAGTCGAGTTTCAAACACAAAAGCAAAAGACGTCATTTGGATTTAAAGGAGCTGTACCTGACTTTTCTCCATGTTTTTGAGGAAAATGTGTCTTGTCCAGTGGTGGAACGAAGCAAAGTCAAATGCTTTTCTCCATGGAAATGTTCCGCAGTGTGGCATTAAACCTTTCTATTTTCACGGAGACCAAACCAGACCGAGTTATGGGTCAGATCTATGGAAAGGCGACCCTGCTCACAGTCAGAATGTTGATTTTCGAGGTATTTTTGAGCTGTAAAACCACCTGTGATTGAGTAAATGTAAAGTAGAGCTTTTTAAAGTCACACTGTGGAACATTCCAGGCATCACCATGGAGAAAGGCCACCAGAAAACGTTACGCAATGCGCCTTTAAGTATGTTTGAATGTGGGTACTTTTTACTTCACTACATTTGAGAGCAGATCTGAAAAGCGAAAGTATTTTTGTTTTAGTTTGAGGCCTGCAGAAAATAATTTGTTTGTTTTTAACACGTTCATAATTTGAGCTATATGTATATTTATTTATTTATATATATTTAAGATATAAAAAGGCTAGAAAAAAGTCTATGGAACTGTTACTGGTCTGAAAAAAATCAGCGCAAATCTGTATCAAAATCCTTTTACATTTGAAGCTTTATCGGATCTCAAAACCTGCGTGAAATACTTCTATTTTTACTCTTGAAGTACATTTTTAAACAGGTACCTTTACACTTTTATTTAGGTATATATATTTTTATTACTTTAGTATTTGTTTACTCTGGTATTCGGCGCTTTAACTTAACAAAATTGAGCACTTCTTCCACCACTGGCCTTATCTCAGTACAGACAGATTAAAGAAACAGCTCTTGAGGTCAAAATACATCCACAGTTTTCTGCCTGCAGCTCATTTTAAGCGTTTTTTACCGTTGATAATCAGGAAGTAATACCGGTACGTAGCATGTTATTTGGGAGCTTTACCATGATGGCAAAACTCTGCTCTGGTCTCTCAAAGTTGTGGAAAGCTCTTAAAACCTCATCGTGGTGAGTAATTCGGATGCTCTGAATGCAGAAGGTAAGTGAAGAATAACTTTGAACCACTGCAAACTGTTTGAAATGAACTAGTTGTGTTTTTCTGGACACTAGGACTGTAAAAGTCATGTACAGCACCTTTAAACCGTTAATCGCTACAGCCAGTAACATTCAGAAATCCACGGATCATTTTCTTCTCCCTCTTCCCATTCACTGGCTAATTTTACTGACAAATGTACTTCTGATTAATATTCGGAATTCAGGTAAAGTGAACATAAAAAGTGTTTTATCACTGAGAATTGACCTTTTTCACAACAGCCTGAAGTGCCACTCTGGGTTTGCAGAACTTCCTGTGAATCGTTTTCTGTGTGGAAATGTTTGGCGTATTCTCCATCAGCTTCATAAATCTGCCCCATCATCCTAGTCGTTCTCCTTTAAGCTTTCGTCTTTCTTCCCTTGATCGTTGTGGATAAATTCTTCATGAAGAATGTTTCTCCTTTTTGTGGACCTTGTTGGTGGAAGATTTGGTGGTGGAGCAGATTTATGAAGCTGCTGAAGAACACGCCAGACATTTACACACACATTTACCACAGAAAACCATTAACCGTTGTGAAAAAGACCAGTTGCTTTGACAGATCTGTCTTTAAGCCCCACCCCCACGAGAGCTACCTGGGTTCTGATTGGTCAGACGGGGTTTTAAAATACACTTCTTTGTTCTTGTATCATGACACTTCAGAAACCTGAGTAGAACCAGCTACTCCACCCCCCATCTGACATTCTGTGGGTAAATAACATGGATTTTAAAGATGCACTGCGCAACTTTTCTGGTGGAGGGTCCCCTACGGGCTAACGGTTTGCCTGGAATGGTCCATGGTATGACATTAAACATCTCCATCCAGCATTTATTCATCACCCTTGTTTCTTTTGCTGTTTGTTGTTACCTTCTGGAGGGTCTGTCAAATGTTTTTCACCATGGAGACGTTACTGCTTAGTCTGGAATGTTCCACAGTATGGCATTAAACCTTTCCATTTTCACGGAGACCAAATCAGACTAAGTTCCAGGTCAGATCTGAGGAGAGGCGACCCCGCTCAAAGTCAGAATGTCTGTTTTTCTAGGTATTTTTGAGCTCTAAAACCACCTGTGATTGAATAAATGTAAAGTAGAGCTGTTTAATGTCACACTGTGGAACATTCCAACGACATCGCCATAGAAACAAGTGATGGTGACCCCCAACCAAAAAGTTACATAAAAATACAATAATTCCCTCTGTGAATAGAGGCACCTCTCCACAGATCTGACCTGTAACGTCTCGACTCCTTCGCGATAGATTTATAGGTTTGATCTACACTGCAGAATGTTCTAGACAAAGCAGTGAAAGCGTTTCCATGGAGACAAGCAGGTTAAACACGAGACCCTCTGCTAGAAATGTGACGCAGTGCACCTTTAAAGACATTGTATTATGAATTGTCAATAATTTGAAACCAACTGTCCACCTCCACAAAGGCACTGTGCATTTAACGATCGCAACTAGAAAAATTCTAAGAAGTTTTTGGTTTCCTGAAAAATGAAAGACGAAGTGACCACAAGAGGGCAGCACATCACAGTTCTGTTGTGCGACACTCGCCGTCGACTAAAACACAAAGCACTGAAACCAAATCGTTTTATTTTTGGTACTAAATATAGATTCTCATGCAATTTTTTTCCTCACCGATGTTATAATGTTTCCTCATCACAAACAGACCTGGAGTTGTGTTTCGTTTCAGAATCATTTGGATAATTTCAGCCCTGGAATTGCTGATCTCTACTGAACTAAAGGTTAAAGGAGCTATTGACTTGAAAACTACCGCTTCATGACATCACAAGGTGGAAGAGAGCGTTTAAAACTTTGGAGATGTAGACAGACTAAAAATAAATGTGTGAACGAAACAAAACATAACTCCAGGTCTGTTTTTGAGCAAGAAACAACATTATAACATGACAAACCCAAATTATGACAACCAACTTCTTCTAAAATAGGTAACAAGAGATCACCATTGAATAATAAAAAGGAAAACCAAGTATTTTTTACATTCAAAACTACTTTTCAGCCTGTTCTAAACCTGAATAAATGTGTTGTGCCTTGGAGAATCTTGTCATTCTTTTAATAATGCACATTTATTGCTTACAGGACTGAAAACACAGAGAATCCACCTAAACATGTGTCCATAGCCGGCTATGGCGACACCAAGTGGTCCCACGGATGTATTACAGCCCTCTACATTGTCTCAAAGTGAAATCGAGTCTAGTTTGGATTATATTGGATTTTAATATTGGAGTTTTTGTATGTAGTTTTTGAGTATCCTTATATACACATATCCACAGTAATATTTGTTTCTAAAGCGTTTTGTTCTGTATTTACACTTTTATATCGTTTCAGGTTCAGTCTTTACAGAGCAATGAAAAGGACACGTTTGTACCGACTTTTCCATCAAAGTAACACGAAGGAATGTCGAGATAACAGGGACGCTTTATTAGGTATGCCACTGTGCAAAGAAGGCCTCAAACTGGAGAAAAGTACTGGTTTAGACTAGTTTAAGTCCAGGTTCAGTCCTGGTTTGGTATATTGGTTTAATCCTGGTTTAGTCCTGGTTTGGTGTATTGATTTTATCCTGGTTTAGTATTGGTTAAGTCCTGGTTTAGTTCTTGTTTAGTCCTGGTTAGGTCCTGGTTTAGTATATTAGTTTAATCCTAGTTTAATCCTAGTTTAGTCCTTGTTTAGTCCTTGTTTAGTCCTTGTTTAGTCCTTGTTTAGTCCCTTGTTTAGTCCCGTTTAAATTCTGATTAAATCCTGATTGCATATATTGGTTTAATCCTGGTTCAGTCCTGGTTTAGTTCTGGAGGATGTGTTAAATGCTTTTCTCCATGGAGCTGTTTTTGCTTTGTCTGGAATGTTCCACAGTATGGCATTAAACCTTTCTATCTTCACGACCAAAACTGACCAAGTTACAGGTCAGATCTGTGCAGAGGCGACCCCGCTCACAATCACGTCTGTTTTTCTAGGTATTTTTGAGATATAAAACCACCTGTAGTTGAATAAATGTAAAGTAGAGCTGTTTAATGCCATACTGTGGAAATTTCCAGACAAAGCAATGGCGTATCCATAGAAACAACCAAAAAATGACACAGTGCACCTTTAAGCTTCTAAATTTCTTTGGTGGAAAAGGGGTAAACATGTTTTTTGTACCATTACAAAAAAAAAAGAAACTAAAATAACCTCCACTCAAACATGGTTCAACCACAGTGGAGCCTAAACCCCGCCCGCCTGGGACCAGCATCTCTACAACAACAAACGCACCTGAAACTGAACAACAACGGACAATACTAAACTTGTGTGGACAAAATCACTCTTTAAACTAGATTTGAGCCCATCTGAAATTCAAAAATATGAAATCTGTATCGGATTGACAAATTTTAAATAATTACCCGCCCACAATTGTTTTTAAGAAGCACTAAAGCAAAAACATAATAATAATTAACATTTCGTCAATAGATAAGACTCGTTCAAAACAATAATAAAGATAAAGGCAATTGAAATAAAGCACACCACTTCTTTTTGCAGTTTTTTCAAAGTCAAACGAGGAAGTGAGTCGAAAGTGCTCACTTGTGATTGGTCGGCGGCGGCGGCGGCGGTAGCAGAGGGGCGGACCTGTCGTTCGTTACCGTCCGCCTTAGCTTTACGTTACGAATCATGAACGCCATCTCCCCGGGCCTGGGCTCCTCCTCTTCGTCTTGGTCTTGGTTCTGATGGGACGGCGCCGGAGGGGTGTCGCTGCCAACGCTTTGCCCCGAAACGGAGCCCTCTCCCGGGGACGGCGTCGCCGGCAGCGTCTGGTTCTGGTGGTTGTTCTGGTGATGGTAGAGCTGCTGCCGTTGCTGTTGGGTGAGGTTCGGGTAGGGGTCGTACTGCGGGGGCAGGGGGGCTGGGATTTGTGGGTGGTTGGGGATGTTCGGGTACACGTTTGCGATGTCTTGATGGTAAACCTGCTGGAATTGCGTTTGGTTTTGGTTGTGGAGTTGCTGCGTTTGGAGGTGCTGCAGATGTTGGGGCAGCGGCGGTTTCTGAAGAACTTGTGGTGGACATTTTGGCTGCGTACACGCCTGATTTTGGCCGTAGATTTGATTTTGCAGTTGCTGATTTAGCTGATTTTGCTGGATCTGCTTCACAAGCTGCTGCTGCTTCGCTTGGTTGTTCTCTGGAATGGTCGGGACGGGCACTGGAATCGGCATCTGCCCCGGCACCAGCTGGTAGTACGGGGACACGCCGGTCCCCTGGTGGTGGCTTGGCGGCAACGCGCTTAAGCTTTGGGTGGAAGAGCAGAGCTTGTTATGCCCCAAGACGCCGCCGGGGGGAGCGCCGGGCAGGTTTTCGTCGCTTAGTTGCACGTTTAGCGGAACCTGCGGAGTGGAGATGGGAATGGGCACTCCGCCGCTGATGGTCCCCCTGCGGTACGCCGGCTTGGACGAAGGCTTGCGGCGAATGGTGGCCGTGTGGGAGCCGCCGATCATCTCGCTGTCGGCCAGTAAGGAGACGGTGGAGGCGGGGCGTTTGGACTGGGCGAACTTGCGGAACTGGACGCCGAGGTCGGAGTTGCGCGGGATGGTGGAGGATTTGTCAAAGTCGGACTGACTGAAGCCGTGGTGCAGGTGGTGCAGGGAAACGGAGTCCACGTCGCCATGGAGAGAGATGGACTCGTAGTCGACTAAGGGGAATAAAAGGAGAAAAAAGAGGCTGGATTAGATTTGGAAAGAAAAAAAGACAAACCAGCGAAGCGTTTCCTGTCAGTTATAAATAGTTATAGACTTATTCAATGCAATCGAATGAAAAGTGCAAATTGCGTCAAAATTATCATGCGGTCGCCATTTAGTCTTTACTGTTTTGAAAATGCTATATTCCTGCTTCCTTCAGAGCGCTGTCACAAAGTCATTCTGCATCTACAGAAACTACTGAACATCGCATCAGGTTTGTAAAGTTGCAGTGCATTGTTTTCTATCATTTTCTTGTACATCATAAAATACCAAATAAGAGCCGGGGCATTTATTTGTTTCAATCACTTAAGAGGTCAGGAGTTTGGTGCAGGAGATTAATTCCTTCCTCACAAAAATCTTCTTCCTCACTATAACCATTGTGTTCTACGCCCTGATTGGCTGTTCTGCGTAATCGAAGGTGGGACGTTCCTCAGTTTAGATCGCGGATCTATTTAAGTGTCTAAAGTGTGTGGTGAGGGGTATTACAGCCTTAAAACATATATAATAATTGTAAAAAATAAAGCTGATTTCGTTGATTTCGCCTATTGCGGATTATTTTTAGAACGTAACCCCCGCGATAAACGAGGGACCACTGAACTCAAATTCTTTTAACCGGCACGATTGTAATTTAGGCGACTTTCTATACAGACCTAGGCAAGTTAATTTGAACTGTTACAACAAACAGCTGTTTTTTCAGCATGTATATGGTAGTTTATGCAAATTAGCCATGTGGTTTTAAGTTTGGTTTGTGCAGAGACAAGGCGAGTATCTGTCCTGTGACTTTTGTCTTCCAGCACATACGTTAGACTCAGCGTTTATTTGTAACGGGCGGTTATTTATCAAAATCTACACCTGCACCCGGCGTTTAAAGGGGACTCTGCTCCTTTTTTGTATTTTACGGTATGTGTAAAATCCCTCTGTCGTCAAGGTAGAAACCATGGCAAAGAGAAATTCAATTTGTCAACTGGACAAATGTTTATTTAGGTTAAAAAAGTTTTGCAGCTCATACAAGCTGCTGCTTCAGTTCTGGTCACAATGCTGGAGGACACTGCCTCATATCTGCCTGAAGGGAGGAGCTAAATACACTGAAACTACTCTGAAACTAACACACCTAGTACACAAGTAGGTGTGTAAGTTTCAGAGTAGTTTCAGTGTATTTAGAGTCTGACCAGGACTGAAGAAGCAGCTTGGGTGAGCTGTGAAATGTTTTCGACCTAAATAAACGTTTGTCCAGTTGACAAATTGAATTTCTCTTTGCCATTTTCTTGTATATTTCTGGAGAATTGTTGTGTGGGAGAGTGGTTGACGTAGACTTGTGGGCGGGGCCTTGTACAGAATCTTACAGCGAACTGTAAGAGGGTTTGAATAGGGCCCAGCAGAGATCACTAGATTACATTTTTTGTTTATTCCAGCTCTCAAACTGAAGTCCCAGTCAAATATCTTCAGACAGATGTGTTGTTAATAGAGTATACCTGACCTACCAGTATTCACAGCTGTTTTACTATTGTAATATGCACTCACTGTGTCAAAATCTTCTAACCACAAACTATTCAAGTCCAGAAACGCAGACGTCGGCTAGTCACAGTAATTAGACATAATGCAGTTTTAATAATATCACAGTAAATCTCTGTATCAATATATCATGCTACAAAATGTGTTACTGCGACAGGCCTATGCAGACGTTAAGGAATATGCAAATCAAACATGCACAGAAACAAAGGGAAGATACTAAAAAGGCCTCGAAATGAAAGTAAGAGCAGCGTGTAAACAGCAGACAGGAGGACGTACCATAAATAAGAGGAGGCTTCTTCAGAACTGAAGAGGGAGACAGGTTCAGGACAGAGGGAGACAGGTCAGAGCAGAGAGGAGACATTAGACACCACCAAAAGCCCAGACACACACTGACAAGGCTGGACACATGATAACAGAGGGTAAAGCAGGTTTCTTTTATATTAATGTGCAAAAATGAATTACAGAGCGTATGGATAAGACTCTGTTAGTAAAAAGCAGCATGTTAAGAGTTCCAGCTTTACTTAAACCTTTTAATAGAGACGCACTGATACCATATTGGTATTGGATAAGAGTGCAGATATTGAACATTTTGGTGGATCGGATATCGACTTCCAAAATACAGGTACAACAGATATCCCACTGTGGTCTATGAATGACCTCGTGCAGTTTGGGTTTAAAGGAGGATTTTGGGTCTTTACAATAGTATTCATAGCACTGACTCCCTGAGTGTTTTCAGAGAGACTCGTAATAACCTGAGAGGAACTGGAGTATATCAAAAAACTTAAGGCCAGGACTAACACTAAAGGTGTATGTATATGTATATGTATATGTATATGTATATGTATATGTATATGTATATGTATATGTATATGTATATGTATATGTATAGAGGAATAAGATCTATTGAAGAGGTTTGAATGACACATTAAAAGAACCAACATGAATAAAGGCATTTTAAAAAATATATTCATTTAATTCTATAGGCAGATACAGAGCACTAGAATGATTTAAACACAGACTTTTACCATATAGAGATATTAAGATGATAATGTAGACAAGCTGCAGAAGCAGGTTAGTGTATAAGGAGAAATGCTGATGATAGAAATGAGTCAATGAATTTGAAGGAAAACTTATTTTTGTGCATTATGTCTAGATTTTGGACTAGAAACACTCAAAAGAACTGCAGTACTGGAGCCATGAGTATTATTAGGATTATTTTATTTATTTTCTCTCTGTTCTGTCCATCAAGTTGTTGCTTGTTTGCTCACAGCCGTATTCTTGTCATGATCATTTGTAAACAGAATTAAGCGTTCATAAGTGATTTCACTTCAGCTGAAACTCCGTCGGTCATAGTTTTATGTGAAATATTTCAAACATAAAGTACTACTGCTAAAGTATTGATATCAGTATCGGAAGAGAAAATCCTGGATTGGTGCATCTCTGTCTTTGAATGTAATTATTATAATTTAAGTAGTGGGACTGACCGTGTGAGTGGATGGTGTCCTCGGAGCAGGACGGGGTGGTGGTCTGGGTGCTGTACCCGCTGGAGCAGTGCAGAGAGTCTCTGCTGCTCCTCGACGTGTCCGAATGAAGCGCCCCCAACGTCAACGCCAACTGCTCCCGCGCTGAACATGAAGACTGAGAACGGGAAACACAAAAACATGTCACTACAGAACAGAGAGACAGAGAGAGAGAGAGAAAGAACATGAAGACTGAGAACAGGAAACACAAAAACATGTCACTACAGAACAGAGAGAGAGAGAGAGAAAGAACATGAAGACTGAGAACGGGAAACACAAAAACATGTCACTACAGAACAGAGAGACAGAGAGAGAGAGAGAGAAAGAACATGAAGACTGAGAACGGGAAACACAAAAACATGTCACTACAGAACAGAGAGACAGAGAGAGAGAGAGAAAGAACATGAAGACTGAGAACGGGAAACACAAAAACATGTCACTACAGAACAGAGAGACAGAGAGAGAGAGAGAAAGAACATGAAGACTGAGAACAGGAAACACAAAAAACATATCACCACAGAACAGAGAGACAGAGAGAGAGAGAGAAAGAACATGAAGACTGAGAACAGGAAACACAAAAACATGTCACTACAGAACAGAGAGAGAGAGAGAGAGAGAAAGAACATGAAGACTGAGAACAGGAAACACAAAAACATATCACCACAGAACAGAGAGACAGAGAGAGAAAGAACATGAAGAGACAAAGAGAGATGAAGAGAGACAAAGAGAGAGAGAACACGAAGAATGGAACCACAAAAAACAAAAACATGTTACTACAGAAATGAGAGACAGAGAGACAAAGAGATAAAGAGAGACAAAGAGAGAGAACACGAAGACTGGGCACATAAAGCACAAAAACATGTCACCAGAGCACAGGAAACAGACTGATGCGACATCCAACATTACGATACAGGTTTGTCTCATTCTCAGTATGTTCAGGCCTCATGTGACGCTCAGAACCTCCAGAATTCCCTGAGCACTGATCCATGAATAGCCTGGTTTCGGTAGTGACCATTCAGATCAGAGAGAGGCATTTTAGATTTAAACACACTGGATTTCGCCTTTGAAACTGGCGACCCAAATGAGAGACGCTTTTCGACTGGATAATCGTCGAACCAAAACACCGTATTATAACAAACATTAATATTTCTCTTCTCACCTTCCCGGAGGCAGACATGGCCCGTGCCCGCTCGCCCGGATGACTGTACGCGCTGAGGGGAAGAGCCAAAAGACCGTTCTCTGTGGCCACGCCCCCTCCGGTAGAAGACAGCTGATTGGTTGAACCCATTGAGTCCTGGAAGAAGACAGCCAATCAGAAACAAGAACTGAAATGCATCATCCTATTGCCTTTTCCATGAGAAATTTAACACCGAAATAAACTTCAAATACTTTTCAAGTTTTGTCTGGTCATGGTTTATGTCATATCATCGTACGAGCTTTGGTCTCGTTTGTTTGGATTACATATGTGGTCAAATCGAGAAGGGATGGGACAAGATTTCATTCCACAAGATCTCGCGAGACAAAATTGAGATTTTTTTCCCCCCCCATATGTTTAAATTTGGATTAGCCAAAAAAGGGTTAAGTGCTGGTGAGTTAGATTTTCTTGTTAAGATGTAGTTCCAAAACACAGAATGATAATCACAACAAAAGTATTCAATAAAATAAATAAAATAGTTAAATTGTCTCTGGTCCCTCCCCTAACATCTAAAGATAAGATATGATATAAAAATTTCAAACAAATACTTTCTTAAAACCTGAAAATGGCCCTGAAATAAAATAAATACTAAATCTATAGACGGTTCTCATTTTTGTTGCCATCGAGACAAAAATCAGACTTAAAGGTGCACTGTGTAACTTGTCTGCTGTTACATGCTCGTCGCCATAGAGATGTGCTTAGAATGTCCCACATGAATGCCCAAAAACCGGAGAATCTCCAGGGAGACTTGCAAACCAAATTCTTTACAAATTACAGGTTAGATGTGTGTCGAGGTGAAACACACTCGCATAAGAATGAATGTTTTTAAAGACATTTCTGTTGAGCTGAGATATCGATTAATTAAATACTAGATGTGGGACGAGATGCATTTTCACGAGACGAGACACGAGAACGAGAACGAGACGAGACAAGATGAGATTTTTAAATAAGTTACATTAATGGGAACAATTCACAATTTTGGTCACATGATATTTAAATGGTTTTCTTTTTTATATAGTGTGTTGTGAATGGGTTTCATGTGTAGATAGAGCTATGACAATGAGCACATTATGTCATTTAGATGATATATTTTTAAATGCATTAAACATTTTCCAAGTTATTACGGATAAAGAAGACCTAAATATGTTTTTGTGGATCTCATTCAAACAAGTAATAATAATAATGCATCAGTTTTATACAGCGCTTTTCAGGACACTCAAAGACGCTTTACAGAGCATTATTCATTCACTCCAGACCCAGTGGTGGTAAACTACTATTGTAGCCACAGCTGCCCTGGGGCAGACTGACGGAAGCGAGGCTGCCAATCTGCGCCATCGGCCCCTCCGACCACCACCACCATTCACGCACACACCACTTTCATACTAGGCAATGTGGGTGATGTGTCTTGCCTAAGGACACTACGACAGTTTTTGCCACTGGCGCCCCCCTGTGGCACCTGGAATTCCCAGTGTTCTCCCATCCAAGTACTAACCAGGCCCGGCCCTGCTTAACAGCATGTTCTGCACCATCCAAATGTGAATTAGGCGTGTATTGGATTATGACAAAGGAGAAATTCTAATTTGTCAACTGGACAAAAGATTATTTTGGTCGAATATGTTTCGCAGCTCATCCAAACTGCTTCTGAAGAAGAACTGAAGAATCAGCTTCGACTGAGGAATTTTACACATACATTGGATTATATATATTTTTTAATTATTAACTTTTTCAGTGTTGGTCCTAACACTACGATATAAAAACTGGGAGTTTAAAGTGTTCTGTCTGAATATGTGAGCTACAGGTCTCTATCCAATCCCACTTCATTTGTACAGCACATTTTACCAACACAGCCTCCCAAGTGCTGCGCAGAGTAAGCACAACAGAAATGAGCAAATGAAATAAAATAAAGCAAAATGTTCAAATTGACAAACAGAAAACTAGCAAATAAAATCAATAAAAGTCGGAGAAGCACACAATTCTCATGCAGTGTTAAAAGTTGGTGAGTAAATGCGTGTTTTAGAGTTGATTTTAAGATTTTATTGGTTGTTTTTAAAGCTTTAAATGTTCTGGCCCCACAGTACGTCTCGGACCTCATCTAAATTTACACCCCCGAGCGCAAGCTGAGGTCTGAGGGCCAACTCCAGCTCGTGGTGCCAAAGTTGAGACTTAAAACCAGGGCGGATCGGGCTTTCTCTGTGTCCGGCCCCAAACTGTGGAACTCTCTACCCCCCCACGTCCGAACAGCCCCGACAATCGAGTGTTTTAAGTCTCGCCTTATTATTCTCTGGCTTTTAACGCTGCGTGAGTTTGTGTGCTCCTCTGTGTCTTTTATGTATTTTATTTTATTTATTTAATTCTACTTTGTGATTTTTATAGTGTTGCTTTAATTTGATTTTACTGGTTTTATTGTTTTAGGACTGGTATGACCAAATTTTAGCATTTCTTTTTGGTTTATTTCTGTGCAGCACTTTGGAAACTGCTGTTTGTAAAATGTGCTATAGAAATAAAGTGGATTTGGATTTGAAGTGGATTTAAAACGAGACTTAAAAGAATCGAGTGAAGCGGGCGACGTGTAACCCTTCATCCCTATGACAAATGTAAATATGACGATAAAATCTCGCGAGATGGCTTTTCCCGTGTGCGCACCGTCTCGTGTTTGAAGATCTCGTCCCGTTTTAAACACCATAATGTGGACAATTTAAACCAAAGCATTAACATCTCTGAGGAGACAAGCACAAAAGTTACACAATGCACCTTTAAACATACAAAAGTAGCATCCCACACAATATAACATCAGAAAAACAGCGAAATACACAAATATGAAAGTATAAAAATGTGTAAAAACAAACGCCATGACCACAGGAAATCGAGATGAGTTGGAGTTTTTGATAACTCCAAACATTTAAAGTCTTTCTGAAAAACGCAGCACTATGAGATGAGGTCACATGACACGGCGGTGGGGGGATCATGGGTAATTTTTCCTCACGGTGGTCATGTCCCTGCGGCTATAGCGACGGTTCCCCTGGTGACCGGAGGCGGAGAAGGAGGCGGTGCGGCTGTAGCGACGGTCGCCCTGGTAACTGTAGGTGCGGCGGGCGCTTAGGTGGAGGCCGGGGCGAGCAGGGGAGTTCCCTTCGCTGAGGGAGCGGCCCGACTCGCAGCCAATCAGGAGGAAGGGGGAGGAGCTTCGCTGGGTGAGGAGAGCGCAGGCTTTTATTGTGAAGGGCACTTGGGTGAAGTCAGGTTTAACACTGCTACAGGTGCAAATACATCCTCTGCGTTCTGATACTCTGCAGCTGACGTCACCTTTCTCTGGGGGTGTGACGCTAACTGTAGGCACTGCTCTGTCTGAGGCTTTGTTACACTTTAACAGAGTTTTATTTCAACATGACCATAAAAAACTGACATCGCTGAAACTACAACACGTGATTTGTGTTGTTAAACAAGTCTGTAGGACAAAAAATTACAGTCAAGTTAGTTAGTATGAGCTAATCGTTTTTTAGTTAGTCACACTCAGCTTTTTGACTCAGCTTTGCGTTTTGTTGAAACTCCTAAACAGGATCATGACTGATCACAGGCTCCTGAAAATGTGCTGTTTCCATTTTGTATTATTATTTATTATCGATTTTGTATCGTTATTTATTATTTATCATTTTTAGATTATGTATGCATTATTTATTTTACATTATTGTGTAATATTTTGTATTCCATTTATTATTTATATTTTTATTTTATTTGTATTATTATGTATTTTTTGTATTATATATTTATTAATTTTGTATCATGTATTTATTTATTATATTTCTATTATTTATTTTTTTGAGGCACCTTAAAACTTATTTGGCTGCGTTTGCTCTGTGTCTCCATGGTAACTGGTGAACACTGGGCCAATACACCTACATGTAGAACAGACGGTTTGACATGAAGCTCTAGGTTTTGGAAAGGTTGAGAAGTAGAACAGTCAAAATAAACTCATGAGTTCGGGTTATTAAGACTGTGAACATAAATGAAATGAACATAACTAACTCACTAGTCACTCCATCGACTCCAATTCACTTTTTCTACATTGAAAAATCGTCACTCATCTCTGTAACTCGTCATTTTGGTCTTAAAATGTTTGTATTAACCTGCTCTACATGATCCTGGTGCTTTTATTTTATAATTTTGTCTGTAAATAAATTTATATTCCTAATATGGAATGCCAAATTCCCTCCTATACCTGCTTGCCTCGATGAGCTTCATTTGACTGGTCACACATTCCCTTAGTCCACTTCTTTACACAGTTTATGGATCAAAGTAATCAAAATATTTAGCTGTAATCCTCAAATTTTACTTTTTTTCCCCATTTTTTTTTTTTTTTTTTACAAGTTTTACACTGACTCAAGCAATTAGTCATGTTTAATTGTTGCCCTAGTCCCTTAGTTCAAATGTAAAAGAACATTTTTTAAATTCAAATAATAAAATAAAATAAATAAAAACGAAGAAGCAGTGCCAAACCTGGTACACGTGCAGTGAGCTCCATAAGTGTATCTAGCATGTTTAACAAGATTAAGCTTTGCCAAAGAGGAAGTTAAAATGAACTAAAACTGAGTAAATTATTACAAGCTGCAGAAAATGAGTGGAAAATACGGTTTTAAATTCTTTTAGTGAGCGTTGAGGTGTTACCTGGATGTGGAGGCCGTCCACTGTGCAGCTGATGGAGTCCAGAGAGGGCACGTGTCTCACTGAGCCACACTGGTAATTACTGAAAGAAGGGAAAACGTGTGATTAGGTAAACTCAGAATGCAGAACGCAGGTAGTTTTCAATAACAATATTCAGCATTGTTCCTAGACAGGTTTCTTGGCAAAATTAAGTGAGCAGGAGAAGCCCGATCCAAACCTGACATATTATAATCACCAGTCAAATGAGGGTGTAATAATACGCCACTCACCAGCTCAAAAATGTGGTTGAAAGCATGCATACATGATCATCAAGATAAAAATAAGATAAAATGCTTAAAATCTGGACATGTGCAATGCTAACTTTATGGACTCAATGCTAAAAATGCAGTAAGACGTATGTAATATAAGGATATGTGCAAATGTCTGTCACTCTCCAGCTTAATGAATATTTTGCTGTTAAAGTTCACACTTGCGCTCACCACAAGAGCCATGTTTTCTATTTTAAGTCTAAATTGTGAGATCAAGTATCACCGCGTATTCCTAAAAAAAGAAAAAGTAACTCAGTACCACCACAGGAAAGAGTCACTCAAAATGTGTATCCTGGTTTCTTTCCAACACTGTGTCAAAAAATGTTTTTTCTAATGTTATTTTCAAACTCGTCACCTGCTGATGCTGCTTTTCCGGGACAAAGAGCCGCTGGGCGAGGCTGGAGGCGTCTGGTACGTGTAGTTAAAGTCAGAGCCCTTCAGGTCCAAAATCACCTGGACATTTAGAAAAAGAAAAAGGAAAATACTCAGTGTGTCCGAGTGTGTGTCCGAGTGTGTGTCCGAGTGTGTGTCCGAGTGTGTGTCTGAGCATGTGTCCGTGTGGTGTCCGTGTGGTGTCCGTGTGGTGTCCGAGCGTGAGTGTGTGTCCGAATGTGTATCCAAGTGTGTGTCCGGGTGTGTGTCCGTGTGTGTGTCCGTGTGTGTGTCCGAGTGTGTGTCCGAGCGTGTGTCCGAGCGTGTGTCCGAGCGTGTGTCCGAGCGTGTGTCCGTGTGTGTGTCCGAGCGTGTGTCCATGTGTGTGTCCGTGTGTGTGTCCGTGTGTGTGTCCGTGTGTGTGTCCGTGTGTGTGTCCGTGTGTGTGTCCGAGCGTGTGTCCATGTGTGTGTCCGAGCGTGTGTCCGAGCGTGTGTCCGTGTGGTGTCCGTGTGTGTGTCCGAGCGTGTGAGCGTGTGTCCATGTGTGTGTCCGAGTGTGTGTCCGAATGTGTGTCCGAGTATGTGAGCGTGCGTGTGTCCGAGCGTGTGTCCGTGTGTGTGTCCGTGTGTGTGTCCGAGCGTGTGTCCATGTGTGTGTCCGAGTGTGTGTCCGTGTGGTGTCCGTGTGTGTGTCCGAGCGTGTGTGTCTGAGTATGTGTCCCGGTGTGTGTCCGGGTGTGTGTACCTGCTCACTGGCCGGGGGCAGTTTGTGTGGCTCGGCTGTGAGGCTGCTCAGATCTTCTAGAATGGTCTGAAGATGGGTGACCTCCCCGAGCATGTTCATCTCATGGTCCTGACAGGAAATACAAGAGTCTCACTTTTTCACCTTCAGGAGAAATTAGGGCTGAGGAATCAAATGAATGTAAGTACTGTACCGTATTTTTTGGACTATACGTTTTCTCATGATTTGGATAGTTCCTGCAACTTATACTCAGGTGCGACTTATATATGAAATATTTCAGTTCACATCTAAATGTAAATGTAAACATGGGCAAGGTAAAAACCCGAGACACCAGCTGAATATATTAAAAGTCCTTCATTATTTAAGTTTTGTTTCTGTAAAACGTAAACAAATGTGCCAAAGCTGCATTAAACACATCATTAATCAGTGTATATACTGAGTGGAGAACTGGAAACTTATGTATGCGGTGGTAGATACGACCAAATTGAGGATGAAGAATTCAGTGGACTTAGTGATCTGGAGTGAGATGGAGAGTTTGGTAAACTTGTTCTGTTGTTTCTGCTCTAGTTTTGTGAATAACTGTTCATATGTGACGAGAACACACCAGACACATGTTCAGCCTGTTCTTCTCTGTTCTGTTGGTATTTCTATAACTCACCTCAACATGAAACGTCTGTTCTTGGAGTCTGATTTTAGCAAATAAATTTCCCCCCCAAAATGTGACTTTTTTTCTTTTCTTTTTCTTCTTCATTGTGAATTTTTTGGCTGGTACTACTTATACTCCAGAATGGCTTAAAGTCAGAAAAATACGGTAACTCATAATAATCAAAGAGGTAGTGGTGGTTTACAATCTCTTAAACAATAGCGAAGGATAAGAATGAAAATGTAAAGAGCTTCCTCTGTTTGAAAGGCGAGCACTCTCTACTTTCACTTCCATTAAAATCGAGTAAAATGTATGGCGTCGGTACCAGCACAGGTTTGAGCATGGTGACGAAGCTGCAGTATCTGGAACGTTCTTCGATCAGAGCTTTGCACACGGCCCTCTTCTCCGTCTCCTCCAGAACGGCGTAACGCACATTCACGTCCTGTAAGGCAGTGTCCAGCTGCCCCCGAGCCTCGTCTTTACCTGGAACACGCAAAAACACAGGAGAACGGAGGGTCAGACTGAAGCAAGACGCACAATACGGATTCTGAAACGACGATAATTTTAAAAAACACTTTCTTTAGACAATAGAACGTGATTTTCAACATTAAATGGCATTTTTTTTAAAAAATATTACATCATGGTGTACGACCATAAACGAAAACAAATTTGCACATGTATGTATATATGTGTTTATGCATAATGTATGTGTGTGTGTGTGTATATATGTGTATATGAGTGTGTATAAATACTCTCCAAAGGGAAAAAAAAAAAAAAAAAGTTTAAAAGTGTCAAGCATGTGTTATGTAAAGCAACTGGGGTAGGACACAATACGCTTTTAAAACTTCATCCTACTCCTTTTGAGCTCCAGAAAAGGTCCAAACGTCCATTAAAACAAATAAAAATGGGCTCTATTGATGTTTACGTCACAAAACCGGGAGATGTTTGGAAACATGTGGATGGCGACTTCCTTTGGGCTCTGTTGGCCATAGTAACTCAGTGACAAAATCTGGGAAAACTGAGAAAATGTCCCAGTTTTCTTCATCTAGATGTCATTGTATTCTTTCTTTTTTCTTTTACAAATTGCCTATTCATTTGTGTATTAAAATTTGTCTAAAAAAAAAAGATGTCCTTGTCGTGTTCTGTTCTGTTCAGCAGATCAACAGTTACGACCAGCTGCCTGTGAGTGACATTGAAAACACGATTAGAGTCCCGTCCCCCATGGAAAGCTTTGGCAGGTTGTGAAGACGCTGCTGCTGAATCCACAGTTTTATCACCTGCCCAGAGTCGGTAACTACACCGGAAGTCGTCATCCGCATGTTTTTTTCTGGCAGAGCCTATGGAATGTCCCCAAAAAGTCATAGAAACTCAACATAAGTCTGTAATTGTGGTGTGAAAGGGCAGCTGCAGTCCGCACAGTGGAGTCACAGCACCCCCTACTGGCCATGGCTACATCCATATTTAAACAGCCATATCTCCTGCAGTCAAATCTAGTACTGAAATGTGGCAAGTACTTTTGTGAAATACGACAAATCTTGACACTAGTAGTTGATACTAAGGAATAGATTTGGTGCTCAGTACTGATTCCAACACTACAATGATAAAAACACACTTTATTTTGATAATAGTCTGTGACTTTCAGCTTTAAATCATAGAATGTTCTTTTAATTTAACACGTGACCTTATATACCTGCTCTTATACTTGTTCTGATACAGCTCAAGATCTTTCTAAAGCTTCAGGAAAGATTCATTTCTGTTCTGTCAATTGGACTTTTCTAGTATGATACCTGCGAAAAATGAAGATCTATTTTCGATACCAGTTTTAGTATTAATCAGTGTTGTGGAATTTTGCATCCCCTGCACAGGTTCAGCAAGGACACCTGCAGTTCATTGCCAACTTTTCTCTGTGGTTCGCTCTGGCATCATCCAGCTATTACAGAAAGTGTCCTTCTCTAACATTATCAGTTTCATTGGTAAACTCGTCTCACAGAAGCTGTACGTTCTGCTCTTCTCATTTTATCTCGGCCAGTTCGTCTCCAGGCTGTTCGTCTCAGATCCCGTTTAAACCTCCCTGTGGAAACAGAGTCGGGCTTGGGTCCCGGACTGATGGGAAATAAACTCCTCCTGCCTCAGACCTCCAGTCTCCTGCCTCATTAGGAAAACACTTATTTTCCCGAACAATTAGTATCTGATTTTACTTTTGACATTCCAAGTATGCAGGGTACAGTGTGACTATTAAATAAACGCGTTTGTTATACCAATATTTAGTTTGGCTCAGTCACTTTTAGTCACTGAGGGAAGTTCAAGTGACGTGCATAACTGATTTACAAACAGTGAAAAGAGGAAGAAGTCTGTGATTAAATCCAAGTAATTAAGATAAACATTTGCACTTTGTTAAGACACATTCATATTTTCATATACTTAGATCAGCTCGTTCAGTTTCCATGGTGACGTGAAACGAGGTGGACTGGAGATCTTATAATGTAAACACTTTATCATTAGAGGCACAGAGCACTCAGAGATGTGTTTATGAAGAAAATAATAAATTAATAACAAGAAAAAAAGTTGCCCTGCCAAACTGTATACAAGTTAAAGGTCCTTTATTACACAAAATGGACTCTTGTGAGCTTCAAGTCATGTTATAATGCTGTTCCCTCCTTAAAAAGAGACCCAAGAGTTGTGTAAAATCGCTCAGCCGTCAGGTAAAATCCATGGCAAAGGAGAAATTCAGTTTGTTTTCTCGAATACGTTTCACAGCTCGTCCAAGCTGCTTCTTCAGAACTGAAATAAACTAAAAACTACAAAAACAAAACAAAAAACCCTTTTGCCCAGTTGACAAATTGAATTCTCCTTTGCCCTACTCAAGAGTTTTTTTTTTTGTTTCACTCACACATGTCCGAGAAAGCCTTGATTATTAGTCTGTCTACATCTCCAACAGCCTCTTTTACCTTTAGTTCAGTAGTTATTGGCAATTCCAGGTCTGAAATTATCCAAATGATTCTAGCGAAGACGTATGGAGTTTAAAAACACAGTGGAGCCCTTCCTGTACTGTATTACCACATGACATCGCAGGGTGGAACAGAACAAAACACAACTCCAGGTTTGTTTGTGACAAGGAAACATTATAACATCAGAAAATAGTGTAATATGGATGGATCCTTTAGTATTTGCCTTCAGGTGCATAGACTAAAAGGAACCAGCAGAGGGCGCTGCAGCACCAGACTCCCGCTTGTATGCCTCAGTTTGACCCTTTTCTCCTCTAACAGTCTCTCTCAGCTGATAATATGAGAAAACACAGCCAGGTCAATAAGAGAAAGCGACACAGAGTACACTTCACTGCACTACACAATAAAGCACTCATTACCCTTTAGCTTTACAAGAACATTGGGAAATAAAATCCAACCATTTGGAGATAAGCAGGAGTGAAGCAATCATTTTCTGAATCAAAACTGAATTAACTAAATGAAATAAATCAACTTCCTCTTTCATTATCAGCGTATTAAACATAATTAAGAAGAAGTGTACTGTTTCTTTTTTTATTTGGACAACAGAGAAGCCGTTTTAAGGGCCTATATTACGCTATTTTCTGATGCCGTAATGTTGTTTCCTCATCACAAACATAACTGGAGTTTCGTCATGTGGTTATACAGGAAGTGCTCCACCTTCACTAGAATCATTTGGATCATTTCAGCTCTGGAACTGCCCATCTCTACAGAACTAAAGGTAAAAAAGGGAGCTGTTAATGTGGAAACTAGAGCTTCATGACATCACAAGGTGAAACAGAGCATTTGGAGCTTCGGAGATGTAAACAAAACACAATTCCAGGTCTGTGTTTGAGGAGATAACAGTTTTATAACATGACTTAAAGCTCCCAAGAGTCAATTTTGTGATAGAGGAGCTTTAATTACCCCGATAACCCTCCCATATTTACCCCCGTACTGTGCGTATAATAATAAATAAAATAAAAAGTTACTCAAACATATGCAAATGAAACAAAACACAACTCCAAGCACATTCTAACAAGGCATAAAGCTCACAAGAGTGCATTTTTGTGGAATATACTGTAGGACCTTAAAGACAAATAACAAAGCAAATGGATCGACATAAAAACACAGGTAACTGAATTAAAGCCAGGACAGATAATGCCATAATGTGGAAGATTTCAGGCAGAGCAAGAACATCTCCATGGAGACACAGCCACAGCCTCACATGCACCTGCTAGTTTCACTTCAACTGTTGCTATGATGAAAGTGCATTTATACATTAGAGGAAGTGCAGGCTGTGGTCTGTCTGGTTTATAACTCCCACCTCTGGACCTGCCAGAGCTTTAACCTGCAGAGAGACACATCCACGTTTGGGTCATTCTCAGTTTATGGTCAGGCCTCGAGTGAAAGCTCAGGACCTCCAGAATTCACTGCACTAGCGCTGATTCATGACTGGCATTTTAGGTTTGTTTCGAACTCATTTTAGACCAGGGGATCGACAGGGGATTTCAGAATTCTATGTATTATGGATAAGAAGTCAAATTTGATTAATTACCATTGTACATGCATCTTTTTTTTTATGCCTGACTCAGTGCACCGATAAGTGGATAATGGTTCATTTTTAATAAGTATCTAACTGTTCTCTAAGGCTCACCGTGGCTCTTATACAGCTCTGGAAAAAATAGACCACTGGAAAATGATCAGTTTCTCGAATTTTACTACTTATAGGTTTGTGTTTGAGTAAAATGAACATTGCCGTTTCATTCTATAAGCTACTGACAACATTTCTCCCAAATTCCAAATCAAAATCTTGTCATTTAGAGCGTTTATTTGCCGAAAATTACAAATGGTCAAAATAACAAAAACGATTAAATGTTTTCAGAGCTCAAATAATGTGAAGAAAACAAGATCATATTCAGTTTAAAACAACACTATACTAATGTTTGAACTTGTTTTTCTCCTTTTCCTCCTTAAATCAGGTTTGGTTCAGTTGATCTCCTCATCAGTGCCTCATGAAGCAGAATGAGGTGTGTTTGTGTTGAATTCAACAGAAGCTGGAATAAAACGGCCGTCACACATGTAGAGACGCTGATTTCAGAATAAAAAAAACCACACTGGGCTCTTATTTTCTTCCAGAGCTGTATTTACAGTTTCTTTGTGTCTGCTGAAGTTGACAGCTCTCTGGCATTTCTGTTTTGTAAAGGTAATTCATTATATTTAAGTTGATTTAATTTCTTTACCCCGTTTGTGGTGAAAATCTCACACACTGTCTCTTTAAATTGGAGTGGATGACGCTATAGACTTTCTACAGTGTGTTTGGAGCAGTGGAAAACAGCTGTAGGCCCCATGTGCACTGAGCCCTGTGCAGGTAACTTTATGCACACGTGCACGCGCACACGCACACGCACTCACACACCCTCACACACACACACACTCACACACACAGACACCTCCACACACACTGTTTCCGTGCTTCTTGGGAACATTACATTGGCTAAAATTCATTTCCAGGGCCTGATCCTGAACTTTAACCTAAATCCGACTCACAGCCTGTGTAAAGTGCACTGAGGGAGCAGCTCCAGTCAAATAAAGCTCATCGAGGCTGGCAATTACATATATACTTTTTTAATTTGCAATTTTTCAGTGCTTTTTTTTCTCTATATAACAGTTATATTTGTTATATTTCGTTTTCCCCCATAAAATGTAAGGGTACATAAAAAGAAAAAATAAATGATGATAATATTAAGCAGTATTAATGAAACAGTAATATGAATTAAAAAAAAAAGATAAATAGTAAGAATAGAAAGGTTGGCAATTGTAGTGAATTTGGAGCCAGTTCCATATTAGGGATATGAATTTATGTACGGACAAAATACAGGAAAAAACAAAACGATATGATGTAGAGCGGGTTCATTCAAACATTTTTAAATCAAAACGTCAAAGCTCACAGCACCAGTTACAGAGAAAGGGGGCCAGTTTTTCAATGTAAAGCCAAACGGAGCCAGAGTGGATGGAGCCCGAAGTGCCCCCATGATCACTTCCTGTTTGGAAAGAGGCGGTTAATGGTTATAATATTAAAAGGCGCTTAACCAGATTGTTACGGTTTTAAAATGACTCACCATGGTGAGTTTATAATTATAATTATTTAGCGCACTTCCTGTTTATCAAACTGTAAAACACGAGACACGAGAGCTGCTTGTAGCGTAGATCTGCACTGGGACTGGAACTTTTCTGGTGGAGGGTCTGTCAAATCCTTTTCTCCATGGAGATGTTTGTACTTTGCGTGGAATTAAACCTTTCTATCTTCATGGAAATCAAACCGGACCAAGTTACAGGTCAGATCTGTGGAGAGGCGACCCCGCTCGCAATCAGAATGTCTGTTTTTCTAGGTATTTTTGAGCTGTAAACCCACCTGTGATTGAATAAATGTTGTTTAATGCTGTTTAATGTCACACTGTGGAACGTTCCAGACATATCTGAACTTTAAACTACGTTGCTGATCTAAAATAAAGAAATTATAAGGGCCTGGTTTGTGTCCAAGCATGTATACATCAGATTTTGGACCTCATGAATATGACATAAACCCATCCACTCACACCATAGACTGTATATATAAATGGACGGCTCCATCGATATTATGTTACAGAAGAATTAGGATTTTATTTTTAACCAATTCCTCAGTTTTTTGTATTGATTTCTTTGTATGTATAATTATCTGCTTCAACTTAAGTATGTCAATTTTGTTACTGTTACTGTAAACCTCGTCATTTTGGCCTTAAAATGTTGGTATTAACCCGGAATCGACTCCAAATTCACTCCTATAACACTGCGGGCGACGTCACACTCTCTCGGTCCACTTCTTTATACAGTCTGTGGCTACAGGAGGAGGAGGTGAGCTGGAGTTCAACAGAAACAACCCGCTTCTGTGCCCAAAACCTTCCCTCACTCACGGCACTGCCTAAGTTTGGAAAAGATGAGGCTGAGTCACATCGTACACAAAGAAGCCTTGAGTGGGCGGGTGTCAGATCAGGTGGGTGGGATGTTATAGAAATAGACTTATAAATGTGCTTTGACTTTTAGCGTCAGCCTTGGAGGTTCACTGTGCAACGTTTTGATTGAGGGTCCGTCGCTTGTTTGTTTCCCTGGATATGTCATTGCTCTGCCTGGTATGTTCCACAGTGTGACATTAAACAGCTCTACTTTTCATTTATTCAGTTACAGGTGGTTTTATAGCTCAAAAATACCTAGAAAAACAGACATTCTGACTGTGAGTGAGAAAGGTTTAATATATGTACTTGTATAACTCATGTGTACTATCACCCTGTATATAAACCTCTGTATATAATCAGTACTGAATACCTCACGCCACCCCTACCCATTTACTTATTTATTCTATTCTTTCTTTTATATTTTTATACTAAGTTGTAAATGTCCCTCCACCAGAAAAGTTAGACAATGCACCTTTAAATCTCCAGTAGACTGAAAAAGCGTGCCAAAAAATACACATACAGCTTTATATGAACACTTGAATACGAAGAGATAACTACACTTAATCTGATACACCCTTATGTAACAGATAATACTCCCTACAACTGTACAACAACTCACCCTTATGTACTAGATAATACTCCCTACAACTGCGCAACAACTTGCCCTTATGTACCAGATAACACTCCCTACAATATTTATTACAACATATACACTTATATACTTATGCCTTAGCCACTGTGTCCAAGTCATTTCCTTTGTGGATCAATACAGCTTGTCCAAGTCTAAGCGTCTTGCCCAAGGGCGCAACAACAGCGTTCATCTGTGGGAGAGGGAGTCGCACCGACCACCTTCAGATGTGCACTTTTACCCGAGGACTTCTTCCGCCGCCGTCCTACTTTTAGCAAAAATAACCACACCCCCAACTTTTCTCATCTCGCTTAAAACCATTAGCGTGTGTTAGCCGCGACGCTAACATCAGAGCCACTTCCCCGGCTCTGAACAGGTCTGTTAGCATTCCTCCGCAGAAGGTAACTCTAGCCTCGGGCCGAGTTAAATCAGGCCCGCACCGGGGGAATTATGGGTATTTTGTGTCTGCTGTGTGCGTGCATGCGAGTCCACAGCCCACACGGATCAGAACAAACCGGGACTGACTTTTGTGTCATGTAGGAGGCAGAGGAGCGCTCCAGCAAACGGCCAACAAGCAGAAACAAGCTCCAGATTAAATGGGAAAGCTGCATTGTGTGTCCCACTGGCGAGATTTCAAAGCAGAAGTTTAGATAATTTAAGCTTTGATGCCTTCAGAAGATTAAGCTTTATGACATAAGCTTCATTTGCGTGTCATCCATGTCAGTACTAGTAATTATTATTGAAGTGACAGGATGAGACTGGCTGAAATTCGGGACAGTGGTTTTATTTATTTTTTTTCCGGAGGGGGCCGTTAATAATAATAAAATGATGCAATTTGCTGCTAGCATGTAGTCCAACATCTGCCTCCCCTCCGTGAGAAACACCAAACTCTTTTCTAAACACTTTACAGAATGATTTAACGTAATCACTTTGGAAATCCACGGGCATTTCCCCACCCACTCCTCCTGGTACCTGCACGGACGCTTTTGCATTTTAGCGGCGTGTTGGGGTTCTGGGGCCCAGTCATGACGTATGAATGAAAATGAGTTTATCGTCAGTGCAAATTCACGCCTAATTATAGAACGTCAAAAAATAAACAAAATAGATCCATTGTAACCGGAGCTGCAGCCAATGAGAAGCCGTCAGGAGCTGTATGGCTTATCAGAAAATAACTACTCTATTCTGCTTGACTGTAATTTTCGGGATTCGGGACAACAGTTTAGATTTCGTGACTGTCCCGAATTTCTCGAGACGTCTGGTCACCCATAACACACAACACTGTTTTCTGATCTATGTCATGATGTTGTTTCCTCATCGCAAACAAAACTGGAGTTGTGTTTTGCCGCATTTGTATGTATGTAAAGTAAGTAAGTAAAGTAAATAAGTAAAGTAAGTAAGTAAAATAAATAAAGTAAGTAAAGTAAGTACCGTATTTTTCGTAAGTTGCACCAGCCAAAAAATGCACAACGAAGAAGAAAAAAACATGTATAAGTCGCACTTTATGGGGGGAATTTATTTTATAAAATCAGAGACCAAGAACTGACATTTCATCTTGAAAGGCGAGTTATAGAAGTTAGTCATAAAAACAACCACATAGAGAACAATCCGTGGATCATTTGTTCATTCGTTTTTCAATATGGAACCAAAAATAAGAAAATGAAAAAACAACTCTTTTCTTTATTATTTGTCTCTAAAAGTAAAATGAAAAAATGGATAACAATTTGTTTTTTCATTTTTAATTCATATATTCGATTCATATATTTGGTCTCTAGACTGTCAGTGATGAAAAATGTAACATGTAAGTCGCACCTGAGTATAAGTCGCCCACCCAAACCCGGTGACTTATAGTCGGAAAAATACGGTAAAGTAAGACTTTATTGACAAAGCACCTCTCTCAGATAAAAAAAAAAAAAAAAAAATCACAAAGTTCTTTACGGAGTGAAATAAACAACATGTACAGAGGAATTACAGACAGTCAACCAAAAGCTTGTCTAAAAAGCCCTGCCCCATGAGCTACTTTTTAAAGGAGTCTATAGAGTCTGCCTCACGGAGGGCCGGGGCCAGGGGCATTCCATAATTTGGGGGCCACAGCCTGAAAGGACCGAAAGTGGATCTTTAGAACCATCAAGAGGCCCTGACCTGATAACTGAAGGGTGCGGCCTGAGGTGCAGGGGCGCAGTAAGACACTGATTTGTGTAATACAGGACCTTGAAAAGAAGCATTATATGACTTTTTGGTTGGGGGTTTGTCACCTGTTTGTTTCCATGTATATGTCGTTGCTCTGCCTGGAATGTTCCACAGTGTGACATTAAACAGCTCTACTTTACGTTTATTCAATTACAAGTGGTTTTATAACTCAAAAATACCTAGAAAAAACATTCTGACCTGCCTCTCCACAGATCTGATCTTTAACTTTGTCTGATTTGGACTCCATGAAGATTTGATGGGCCGTCCACCAGAAAAGTTATGCAATACACCTTTATTATAAGTCACAGCAAGTCTTAAAAGGAAAACACTCGAGCTTTGTGGGCGTAAAGCACAATTTTATATCGTTGCTTCTATCGTCAATTATCATCTTGGGGTATTTTATAATGGAGAAGTCCACATTCAGTCCTCTGTCCTTTGATTTCAGACTTTGGAGGAACAAATGTGACTTTTTGATGTTTTTTTGTGATCATTAAACGGGCCCTTCAAGTCTTCGGATCCGTCTCTAGTTACGATGGTGCCAGTCGGAGTTCCCGGCCTCCTCCTGACTCAGCAGTGTGAGGTTTTAAGTGCTTCTTGCTCTCGGTTGTTGTCAGTTGTTCAGACCGTGAGCAGATCCATAATTACACACTTGAGCCTGATACACAAGGAAAAGTTACTGTTTCTGACTCACTATATTATTACAGAACAGACACCAGCCTCCTCCTCCTCCTCCTCCGCTGCTCCACTCCTCAAACATCTCCACTCGTCTAAAATCCTACCGTTGCTCCCAAAGAATTTATCGTTTTCTTTTATAATCTGATCCGATACTGATACTTGGCGACAGAAGCTCAGTTGGTAGAGCGTTCGTCCACTGATCTGAAGGTTGGCGATACGATTCCACCTCCCACAGTTGAATATTTGTCATTCTTTGTGTCCTTGAGCAAGACACTTAACCCACTTCGCCCCCAGTGTCTGCGAGCACTGTATGTATGTATAAGAATGTGACTCCATACCATATGCCAATACCAATATCGATACCAGTACGATATCGCATAGCGTCAAAAAGTAGACTACGGATACTCAATTTTATAACGGTACAAGGGCAAAAAATAAGTACTAAACGGTTATCTCGAATGACAATCGGCAAAAATGTGATTTTGAAGTAGTGCTGCCACTAACGACTAATTTTCTAACGATTAATCTCTCGACTAATTTTTCGATTAGTCGACTAATCTAAATGACTAATTAAAAAAAAAAAAAAGCGGTTCTAACACACACAAGTGTGTGTGTTAGATTTTCCCGGGAGGTTACCTTGTGTGTGCGAGTTGCAAAGGTTATTGCTGTTATGTCTGTTGTGTGTGCTCATTCGACAATGTTGAACAACGATATGCACACACAATTTAACGAGTATGCACGAGCAGCATATTGCAACGGTATTCTCAATACCTCATGCATCGTGGTCGTGCTCCCGTGATAAGTCTTACAGAGTGTACAAACCACTCTATCACCAACTGTCCGAAAGTATTCCCAGACTTTCGAGGCTTTAGGTCTTGGTCTAGAAGTCGCCGCCACTGTTCTTGGATCCGACTCTGACCCACCGGCCGCTGGCATTTTCTCAAATGCTCAAATCGGGGGAAGGGGGAAGAGAGAAAGAGAGAGACCAGCCAGCAGAGTGCGCACGGCAAATACTTCCTCAAGTTTGTTTTCTTTGGCGGTGCCATTATTTACCACTGCTGTTAGCCTTTGGTGAAGCCTAGGTTAGCCACCTCGGCGTCAACCCCGGATGTAGCCGCTGTCAGCAGCACCGGTGTCCGCCTCGAGTGTAGTACTACTAGTGGTGTGGAGGGGAAATACCTGATCTCAGGCAAGCGAAAGGTCTCTGGACGAGCCGTTTGAGACCAAAAATAAATAAAGGCGAATATTCGACCAAAAAAATTGTAGTCGACTCATTTTCATATTCGATTACGTCGACAACGTCGAATAATCGCGGCAGCACTATTTTGAAGACTAAAATGGTTTTGGTTAGAGGTCCGTCACCTGCTTGTTTCTATGAATACGTCATTGCTATGTCTGGAAAGTTCCACAGTATGACATTAAACAGTTACTGGTGGTTTTATAGCTCTAAAATACCTAGAAAAACAGGCATTCTGACTGTGAGTGGGGTCTTGCCTCTCCACAGATCTGACCTGTAACTTGATCTGGTTTGGGCTCCGTGAAGATAGAAAGGTTTAATGCCGTACTGTGGAACATTTCAGACAAAGCAATGACATGTCCATGGAGAAAAGCACTTTAAATTGAAGCACTTAAAATGACCTCTTCATGACATCACAAGGTGGAACAGAGCATTTTGAGCTTTGGAGATGTAGACAGAGTAATAATAAAGAGTTACTCAAACACGTGTGAATGAAACAACAAGTCCAGGTCTGTTTTGAGGAAACTACACTAGAACATAGATCAGAAAATAGGCTAAAATAGGTGCTTTAAAGGCAGTGAAACTCAGTGGTTTTAAGACTACAAATGAGGTAACTATAGACACTTTTAAGGCAGCAGTGATAAAAAAAAAAAAAGAAGCTGCGTGCGCATTTTGGCAACGGAAGTGGCATTGTTCCCCATTCATTCTGATTCATTCAGACTGAACACAGATAAAGATAAAAACATTTCCAGCACCAAAACGTCTGGTTGTTCTGTGTGTGGGTGTAGTTCTTGCTTTCTGTTTCACGACCAGTCAAAAGTTTGGATGCATCATCTCATTTCATTCATTTTTTTTTTTTAAACCACATTCCCTGTTTTATATATACACAGAGATTTGGATATCGTTCCATCTCTAATGACAATAAATGTTGTAAATGACTGGTCAAAGTATTTTAGAAAGTCAGTCTTGTTATTATGTAGAATATCCTAATATCGTGAGCTTTCCCACCATATCGCAATAAATATCATACCGTGAGGTTCATACCGTGGTGATATTGTATCACGTGACTTGGATATCATTACACCCCTACTAACTTCCTATATTTCATGTCTTCTGTGTGCATGTAAAATGGAAAAAGTCAAAAAGTATTTTTCTATTTCATTTGGACTTGTACATATACATTTATATAATTATGCCTCATTTACACACTTAACAGTCTCTTGCTCTCTTTTTTGCTTCTTATTTAGAATTTCTTATTACAAGTTCTATATTTTTTGTTTGTGTCAGTCTAAACACTGACTGGGAGTGTACTACCCTTTACAAAGACCTGGTCACGTAACTCGTCCTGTCCAATCACAGGCGGGTGCTGGAGGTCCACATCTGCAGCAGTTTAGAAGCAGCAGAAGAAAACACGCTCGGAGATGCTCGGCCACATCAGTCGCCGCTCTGTTTACTATGGGCGGACCCGGCGCAGGCTATTTCTGTAATCAAGGCAAATTTAGGCCCAGGAGAAAAGACGGATCTGGTTTGGACGGTTCTTTCTCGGAGCCGTGAGACCGAACGAGGGATTAGAAGGTCGTAGAGGGGGAGAGAAAAATGAAATGGTAATGAAAGTGTAATTTTCTGAGTGGGCTTCGTCACAAGATGTAATTTGTTTGTGTTTAGTCTGGGCTAAGTTCTGTGTGGATCTTTAGACCCGGTTTAGGACCATTTAGGAGCCGAGAATCTGGGTTAGATTAATTTAAGAGAGAGAGACAAAGAGATAGAAAGATGAAGAGACAGAGAGATAGACAGATGAAGAGACAGAAAGATGAAGAGACAGAGATAGAAAGATGAAGAGACAGAAATATGAAGAGACAGATAGAAAGATGAAGAGATAGAGATAGAAAGATGAAGAGAGATAGAAAGATGGAAAGAGAAATAGAAAGATAGATAGAAAGAGAGATAGAAAGATAGAATGAGAATAGAAAGAGATAGATAGAATGATTGGAGGGATGATAAAGGGAGGAAGGGATAGAGAGAAGGATAGAGGATGGGAGGGACAGAGGGAGGGAGAAAGGGAGAGAAGGAGGGAAGGATAAAGGGATAGAAGGAGGGATGAGGGACAGAGGGAGGGAGGGAGTCTGGGAGGGATAGAGGGAGGGATGGTTAGAGGGATAGAGGGAGGGGTGGATTAGCAGAGGGCGGGAGAGGGGGTAAAGGCAGAAAGGGAGGAAGGGAGAGAGGGATAGATAGAGGGAGTGATAAGTGGGGGATGATAGAGGGATGGAGGAAGGAATAGAGAGGATAGAGGGATGAAGGGAAGCAGGGATACAGAGAGGGAGGGATAGATAGAGGGAGTGATAGAGGGAGGGCTAAGGGGTGATGGCAGAGGGAGGGAGGAAGGAATAAAGAGAAGGATCGAGGGATAGATGGAGGGAGAGATGGCTGGAGGGAGGGAGAGATGGATCGAGGGAGGGAGGGAGAGATGGCTGGAGGGAGGGCTAAGGGGGATGATAGAGGGAGGTAGGAACAAAGGATAAAGGGATAGAAGGAGGGGGATAGAGAGAGGGAAGGAAGGAGAAAGAGAGGAAAGGAGGGAGAGAGGGAGGGCGGGATTGAGGGTGGGATGGACAGAGGGAGGGATAGAGAGGGAGGGGTAAAGGAACAGAGGGAGGGAGGAATAGATTTCAAATGTTCGACCTGGTTCAGTCTCAGGCTCTTTGAATCATCCTTTATGTCTCATGAAGTTTTCAGCTACTTTTACCTTTAGTTCAAAGATTCTAGTGAAGGTGTGTGGAGTTTAAAAACACAGTGGAGCACTTCCTGTATTACCAAAAAGAAGAACTACATCTGCAGTTTGTGTGTTAAACATGTGTGAATGAAAGAAAACACAACTCCAGGTCTGTTTGTGAGGAGGAAACTGCATTAGAACACAGATACGACATTAGTGAAACGTGGGCCCTTTAAAAGTTTGTGTTTTTTAAATTTTCCTCCTCCTTTTTGTCACTTTTTTGCCACCACTCTACAACTAATACTGCTGAAAGTACAATTATCATAAGTACATCTTTCATGGAAAAAAAAAAATCTGTATAAATCATAAATAAAATGGAAACAAATGAACAAAATGTGCATCTGTGTGTGCGTTTTTCCCCCAGTTTTTGGCATCATCTTGTCTTTTAATATGCGTTATCCATTTAATAAATAAATACAAATCTATCTATAGTTCTAAATGACGTCAAAACCACATCTCAAGCTTTTCTTTCGTGTTTTCTCTCGTCTCGTGTTGAGTGTGATCCACCGTGGTCAGACGGAGTTAAAGACTACAGACTCACACTGAACACTTTTAAGTATTGGGTGTCAGCGCGCGGCGTCGGCTCTAAACGCTGTTGTAACCACGGCGACCACAGGCGTCCCTCTGATACCTGAGGCGGGGGAGGGGTCAGGTGACTGCTGGGGTCACCGTGGCAACACACAAACTCATCTGATGCCGGGAGTTAAAGGGCCTGCGTCATGCGGCTTTTTAAAGCCGTTTTATTATGTAGTTTCCTCATCACAAACAGACCTGGAGTTATGTTTTGTTTCATTCACACATGTTTAACACACAAACCCTGCAGATTTAGGCTGTTTTTCTCTCAGACAGAAAGAAAACCCTCTGTTCCACCTTGTGAGGTCATGTGGGAATACAGGAAATGCTTCATACACCTCACAGAACCATAATAAAACCTGAAGGTGAACCCAGGATGGCGTCGTATTGTTTTCAGTGGCCTGTGCTCATTGGTGAATAAGGCTCGAGCGTCCCCCTGGCTTAAAAGTCCCATTCTCTCAGCGGGAACGTCCCCCTCGTCCCTCTGGGTGCCCCCTCCTCTTGGGTGGCACACGGGTAACTGCTGTACCCGGGAGAGGGGGATGTTCTCCCTGCACCACTCTGATGTATTGAGTTCGTAAATCAGGATTCTACATCATAATAAAATGAAATGTGAAAGCAGCAAAACCAAATGTCGGCCCTTGTTTATGTCATTTTACCATTATCTTGTGGACTAATCCTGAGGAGTACTTTACACATTGTATTTCCTCCATTTGTGTGCGTTTGAGAGCACATACTTTTTGCATGTTTTGTTTGCATTTATGAACAAATGTGTTGAGTTATATTGGAACGTGTGTGTGTGTAATTAATACAACATATCTAATGGATTTATAAAAAATATGTATATAGATGAACTAACTTAGTGTCATAAAGGGTATAATTCATGGGACGTTCCAGCTGATCCCCTCACTCTTGACTCTTTAAATTAAAATTAAATTGAAATTATTTTCTCTTCCCATTTACGTCCTCAGTCCGGGCGAGCTCCTCTCACCCCTGTGACATCTGGAACTGGAGCTGGGAATCATCAAGTTGCCGATACGATACACATCCCGATACAGTGAGCTTACGATTCGATACAATTCAATATGATATATTTCAAATTGATTCAATACAGTGCAATAAAAAACAAAGGCTAAATCGTGGCTGTGATACTAAAAGTCTTTGTTAAACCACTTCTTGTGCAAAGTTCCTATGAAACACAAACATTTTTATCATCAAAAGAGTGAAAATGTCAAATGTGTCGCATAAACGAGTTTCCTTCCTCTGAACAAACAACAAAACTGTGATATACCAAAAAATACTCTTGGCGATATATCGACACAGCAGCCCATGATATCGATACTGTATCATAACATTAAACGGTATAATATAACAATATTTGCACTTTGTGTTGCATTTTTTTTGCATGAAAAGTGCTCTATAAATAAAGTTTGACTGATATTTCAATATTTTTGCACCCCCCGATCTGTATCGTGCACAGTGTGGAGTGTTTGGACCAATCAGAGCGAGAGCTGCCAGGGCAGAGCTAGTGCAGGGCTAGACTAAGTGAGGATTTGAGGATTTAAACATTTTTTAAAGTTTATGTTGTGGAAATAGAAAAGAATCCTACAAAATCTGACCTTTGTGAAAGCCGGATGCCCTGTCAGAAGATGGGTAGACAGAGGGGGAGGGGCTTATCCAGTTTTTATTACAAATGATACACCTTTACTAGAATCATTTGGTTAGTTAATTTCAGCTCTGTAATAGGCAATCTGTTCTGAACTTAAGATAAAAGTTACATGCTAACTTGAAGCCTATCAATAAATTACATCACAAGGTGGATTTTAAGTTTTGGAGATGTAGTCAGACTAAAGTTAGGGTTAACCAAACGTGTGTGAATGAAACAAAACACAACTCCAGGTGTTTCTGAAGAAGTAAGAACATTACAACACGACTCAAAGCTCACAGAAGTCCATTTTGTAACACAGGACCTTTAAAACACTAACAATCATTTTCTTTTCAAACTCAGCGTGACTTTCTTTGCCTTTTTCAACTTTTCTTGCACAAACTGAAACTTAACTGGTGTAAATCTATGATAAATATTTACACCACAGGTACAATCCCAACATACCCAAGATATAATTAGAAATAAACATGAAAACCTGTCACTTTAAACAGGTAAAAACACAAACGGTGAATATTTTTACACTCCTGTACTGCAAACGGAGCAACAAAAACTAAGACCCGAAGTTCACTGAGAGGTTGAGGACAAAGCCGAGGAATTCTGAAGTTTCTGACAGCAGTAAGACGTGGGGTCAGAACCGGGTCAGAACCGGGTCAGAACCGGGTCAGCCGCTTATATACAAAGACATCAGAGGGCTTGTTTCCTGTAGAGTTTAATTTCTGAGCTAAAAAAAAAAGACTCCACATTCTTACCTTTCTTGACTTTCTTCTGCAGTTTGATGGTGTCAGAGGATTTCTTCTTTATGTCAGCACGAGCCTTTTTGTATTCTGAAAAGGGATGGAATACAAAAAAAGAGAAAAACATGTTAAAAATACTCTAAATTAACTCTAAATTAATTCTAAATACTAAAAATTGTTCCGATATGACGCTGGTATTGGCAAAAGCTCAGGTAACGCACATTTTTCAGGCATCGGCAAGTTCTCAGACCAAATAACCGATCTGATACCATTGTCCTTAATGAGGACCTGTAGATACGAACAGCCCGTGGAACTATAATAAAATCTGGAGGATGAATCCAAGATGGCGGCACGGTGGCTGAGTGGCAACACTCAGGCCTCACAGCAAGAAGGTTGCGGGTTCGATCCCCGGGTCGCCCGGGCCTTTCTGTGTGGAGTTTGCATGTTCCTCCCAGTGTCTGGATGGGTTTCCTCCGGGTACTCCGGTTTCCCCCATCAACCTAAAACATGCCCCGCACCCCCATGAACTAACATCAAGGACCATGTTGTCCACCCTCCTGTGGGCTCACCACCTGCAGAGGGGTTCATAGGGGGGGTCAGGTGCTATGAGTATTGGGCAGCAAGCTGCCCCCGCGACCCAGCCGGATTAAGCGGGAGAAGATGGATGGATGGATGAATCCAAGATGGCGTCGTGTTGTTTTCAATGGCCTGTGCTCATTTTTACTTCCTGAACACTGCCCTTACGCCGCAAAACGCGATGTTAGGAACGTGCAGTTGTGACCAATCAGGCAAACTCTTCCAAAGCTGCATTTAGGCATTTTGACGAGAAATTCTAAAAAGTTCATACTGTAAAAATACAGAAGAATCCCACAAAACAGACTTTAAAGCAGCTCTGCTTGTGCACAAGTCTCTCCATGACCCAGCACCAAAGTCCATCTGTGACATGTTAGTGCCACATGAACCATCTGCACCAGAGTCAGGACTAGACCAGGACTAGACCAGGACTAGACCAGGACTAGACCAGGACTAGACCAGGACTAGACCAGGACTACACCAGGACTACACCAGGACTACACCAGGACCAGACCAGGACCAGACCAGGACCAGACCAGGACCAGACCAGGACTAGACCAGGACTAGACCAGGACTAGACCAGGACTAGACCAGGACTAGACCAGGACTAGACCAGGACTAGACCAGGACTACACCAGGACTAGACCAGGACTAGACCAGGACTAGACCAGGACTAGACCAGGACTAGACCAGGACTAAAATAGGAGTAAACCAGGACTAAAATAAGACAAAACACAGAGTGAGGATTTCAGATTCATGAAGTTAAAACCTGGAACAGTCTGAACATGTGAGACAGGCCTCCACTCTGACTCTGTTTAAATCCAGACTCAAAACTGTTCTGTTCAGCTGCGTGTGACTGAAAGGTTTTCATTCTGTACTCTTCTCTTCTTTTATTTAATGTCTCTTTTTAATTTTATGATGATTATTTATGTTTTGATTTGTCTGTATTGTGATTTTAATGTACTTCTTATTCTGTAAAGCACTTTGAATTACTTTGTGCACAAACTGTACTGTACAAATAAACTGGCCTTGCCTTACAAAATCTGACCTTTATGAAAGTTGTCGACGCCCTGCCAGCCAAACACGGGCAGTTTGATTTCAGGAAAAATGCACTGCGCTCTGTGGGAGAATTCTCCTGCCGTCGATCCACTAGTCGAGCTCCCTCACAGACAGAGGGTGTGTGTCTGATCTGTTCTTATTATAGCTCCACGGTTTGACATAATGTTATAAAGACAGTTGAGTCTGAATGGAACCATTTTGATTGACAGGCAGATTAATCAGTCAGAAAGATGCACGGTCAGTTTGTGGCGTCTTGTGAGTAAAAAGGGGAAAAAACATCAATAATCAAACAAATAACAATAACTGAACTATCGTGATATCGTATCGTCAAAAGTCTCACAATAATATCTTGGGCCATCACAATATATCGGATCAGTAATAGGTCTTAAATTCATTGTTAAGGTGCAGTAATAGAAAATACACAGAAAAAACAAATATAATAATAGAAAATATAGAGAAAAATAATAGAAAAATACAGATACCGTATTTTTATTAAGTCGTACTTTTTGAGGGAAATTTATTTTATAAAATCAGAGACCAAGAACCAACATTTTATCTTGAAAGGCGAGTTATAGAAGTTATAGTAATAAAAACAACCAAGTAGAGAACAATCCATGTATCATTCGTTAATTTGTTTTTCAATATAGAACCAAAAATAAGAAAATGAAAAAACAACTCTTTTTATTCGTCTCTAAAATCAAAATGAAAAAAATGGATAACAATTTGTTTTTTTAATTTTTAATTCATATATATGACTCATATATTTGGCGTATGGACTGTCAGTGTGAAAAATGTCATATACAAGTCGCACCCAAACCCTGAAAAAAGTACAGTAATAGAAAAAACAGAGGGAACTACATAGACCATGATCCTTTGCTGTTTCAGTGCAAACTACATGAGGAAATAACTAGTGCTGCCGCGATTATTCGACGCTGTCGACGTAATCGAATGTGAAAATGAGTCGAATACAATTTTTTTGGTCGAATATTCGCCTTTATTTATTTTTGGTCTCAAACGGCTCGTCCAGAGACCTTTTGCTTGCCTGAGATCAGGTATTTCCCCTCCACACCACTAGTCGTACTACACTCGAAGCGGACACCGGTGCCGCGGGCAGCGGCTGCGCCCGAGGCGGACACCGGTGCCGCGGGCAGCGGCTGCGCCCCAGGTGGACACCGGTGCGGCTAACAGCGGCTGCACTCGAGGCGGACACCGGTGCGGCGGGCAGCGGCTGCGCCCCAGGCGGACACCGGCGCGGCTGACAGCGGCTACATCCGGGGTTGACGCCGAGGTGGCTAACCTCGGCTTCACCAAAGGCTAACAGCAGTGGTAAATAATGGCACCGCCAAAGAAAACAAACTTGAGGAAGTATTTGCCGTGCGCACTCTGCTGGCTGGTCTCTCTCTTTCTCTCTTCCCCCTTCCCCCGATTTGACCATTTGAGAGCGGTATGAAAATGGCAGCGGCCGGTGGGTCAGAGTCGGATCCAAGAACAGTGGCGACTTCTTCTAGACCAAGACCTAAAGCCTCGAAAGTCTGGGAATACTTTCGGACAGATGGTGATAGAGTGGTTTGTACACTCTGTAAGACTTCTTTGGCTTATCACGGGAGCACAACCACGATGCATGAGGTATTGAGAATACCGTTGCAATATGCTGCTCGTGCATACTCGTTAAATTGTGTGTGCATATCGTTGTTCAACATTGTCGAATGAGCACACACAACAGACATAACAGCAATAACCTTTGCAACTCGCACGCACAGCACACACAAGGTAACCTCCCGGGAAAATCTAACACACACACTTGTGTGTGTTAGAACCGCTTGTTTTTTTTGTTTTTTTAATTAGTCGTTTAGATTAGTCGACTAATCGAAAAATTAGTCGAGAGATTAATCGTTAGAAAATTAGTCGTTAGTGGCAGCACTAGAAATAACTGCTATTAAGCACTATTAAATCTTAATTCTTTTTATTGTAACAGTACCAAATTTTGCCATGACAAGCCGCTGACACATAAAAAAGAAAAATCTACATAACGGACTGAGAAACTATGTGGATTTTCTCAGAATCAAAAATCAAAGCCCCAAACTATGACTTATTTCAGGTAAAAGAAATTATATATTTTGTTCTGAATGATAGAATTTTCAAGAGGAGATGCCCTTCCATGTTTTATTTAAAGGTGCATTGTGTAACTTTTCTTATGGAGGGTCCGTCAAATGCTTTTCTCCATAGAGATAGTATTGTTTTGTCTGGAATGTTTCACAGTACGGCATTAAACCTTTCTATCTTCATGGAGACCAAAACAGACCAAGTTCCAGGTCAGATCTGTGGAGAGGCGACCCCGCTCACAGTCACAGTCTCTTTTTCTAGGTATTTTTGAGCTCTAAAACCACCTGCAATTGAATAAATGTAAAGTAGAGCTGTTTAAAGTCACACTGTGGAACATTCCAGGCAAAGAAATAACATATAAATAGAAACAAGCAGTTATACAAGTTACACAATGCACCTTTAAGAACACAAACTTTTCAACAGCACCGGACAAATAATAATTGGCGTCCTCGGAGTAAACAGACGTGTACCTTTGGCGTGGTCCTTGTCCAGCTGACTGGCCACTTTCTTCCACTCCTCCATCTTCTGCTCCAGGGGAGAGATCAGACTTTCAGACAGAGCCCTGAACAAAACACCAAATCTGTTAGAAAAGCATTTGGGGATCTCCTTATTTTGGCTTGTACACATACATTCATATAATTACACCTTATTTGACACCACTCTTGCTTTTTAAGCTCCTAACTGATAGTTTTGTCATTAAAAAATATATTGTCCACTACCCCCTGACCTGTTTTGAGCAGAGTTTTCCGAGGAGCCACTTTCAGACTACTGTATCTAAAAAACGTTTTAAGGTTTGTCCTTCAAATTTTCAAGGGTTAAAATGTGGCTAATCTGAGCTGATTTAAGTACTTTTCTAATTTGTTATTTTCTACCCCAGTGCAGACAAAACCAACAGTGAGGCCTGTAAAAGCCTCGGAGCACATGGATAATTATTCAGAGTAAACGATGTACGAGTTTACGCTGTTGCCGCTGTTATCAGGCTGCACTCTCTGTAGTACAGTTTTCTTTTTTTTATGATTTGATATTTTCTTTTATTAAGACACTTTTTTTCTCTAAATAAAGTGCATTGTATAGAGCCCATGTCTCAAATACACAGTCAAGATATGTATTAAAAACTAACGTACAGACAAAATAACACATGACGGGACAGGAATATTATCAAAATGTGAGGTACTGGCTCGTTAGAAAGCATTATTTGTATGTTGGATTGGAGAAAATAAAAATACAGTAAGATGAATTACAAAAGTGAACAAACAAACACCAATACTGGCCAATCAAAGAGCAGTTTTTGTCAGCAAATAAGGATATTGAGGAAAGATACAATTTCATTTTGATTTCACACTATAATTACATTATTATGACATCCAATTTAAGCTTAGTATGGACTGTATATCATTAAAACCAAGCTTACACCCATAAGCAAAGTTTTCCACAATAGTATCCTGATTATTTACATTTTTACTGTAGTATTACCCAAAGTAAAGTAGTACAGTTTTCTACTAACTTCAGCGTCCACTCTAAAGGCTAAAGGTATCAAAGAGGTAATACAAATGTCTTTTCTGTTATAATCAGCGTGTTTTAAGAGTCCCAGAGTCTCCACAGTCTATTTAACCTGCTCTAGGTGTTTGTGGGCTAAGTACTCGCCAATACAATATCTGAAAAATGTGCGGTATCCCTATTGGAACAACCCTAATTAATATGCATTGTCCCTATCAAGTAAATAAATGTAAAAAATACGCTTTGAAACATGGAGAGCTGCTGTGCTACTGTGCACCTTTGACCTTTGACAGCTCTTTGTTGTTAGAATCAAAGTGTGCCGTTCCGTTCCCACACAGTGTCAGCCTCACAGCAGCCCTCCCTGTCACAGAGATGACGCAGAGATAATACTCCGCGGGCTCCTGCAGAGTCGGGCCTGTCAGGTAAAGCTTTAAACATGAGCATGAACACGGATCACTGTCAGGACAATCACGTCAAGTACAGCGAGGTTAGGAATGTACACATAACAACAGCGACTGACGCTTCAAATGTGCTGTGAATTTAAAGTCAATAGAAGTTCTAGTATTTTAAAATGATAAAAATTGCTTTTAAAATTTCCTATATTACACAAAATGGATTGTTGTGAGCTTTAAGTCAGGTCTAGTTCCAGGTCCAGGTCTGTTTTTGAGGAGGAGATATTGATAGCATAATATGGGCCTTTTAATTATAATAATATAATATAATAATAATATGGGCTTTTTATTATTGTTTATCTTAATTTAGAGCTGGGCGGTATGACCAAAAATTGTTATCACGGTATTTTTTAAAATTATCACGGTATCACGGTATTTAACGGTATTTTTGTCTTTGGCTAAGTGGAGTGTGATAGAGTTGGTAATATCATTCCAACGTTTGCTTTTCTTGTCATAGACGGTCCCTTTAGGACGGAGTCGCGGCTCACGCACCCGCGCTCTCGCCCGTGTCACAAAACACTACACAGACGGTCCCTTTTAGCAAACGCGCCTAACACTACACAGACGGTCCCTTTACCAAACGCGCCTAACACTACACAGACGGTCCCTTTAGCGAACGCGCCTAACACTACACAGACGGTCCCTTTACCAAACGCGCCTAACACTACACAGACGGTCCCTTTAGCGAACGCGCCTAACACTACACAGACGGTCCCTTTTAGCAAACGCGCCTAACACTACACAGACGGTCCCTTTTAGCAACGCGCTTAACACTACACAGACGGTCCCTTTAGCGAACGCGCCTAACACTACACAGACGGTCCCTTTTAGCAAACGCGCCTAACACTACACAGACGGTCCTTTTAGCAAACGCGCTAACACTACACAGACGGTCCTTTTAGCAACGCACCTAACACTACACAGGCGGTCCTTTTAGCAAACGCGCCTACCAGGGACGTCTGTGTAGTGTTTTGTGCTGCAGTGCCAACGTTACGCAGAGATTGGGGAGAAGATGCAGATTTTACTTTCTACTCAACTCGCTATCCTTACCTGGCTTGTTGGCTTGTTTGGTGTAACACTGAAAAACAGCCCCGCTCAATCTACACAGCTGTCGCGGTTCCGCCGCTCTGTGTTGCCGACATATGCGCGCACACACGGTATGGCGGTAAATAAAAAATTCATATCATAAAAATAAAAATTACCGGTATACCGGTTCAAACGGTATACCGCCCAGCCCTATCTTAATTGCATCACACTTTTTTCCCCCTTTTTTGCACTAAACTGTCCTGGAGCTACTGTGACTATTGAATTTCTCCACTGTGAGATCAATAGTCCTATCTTATCTCTCTTAATTATTATTTTTTTAATATCTTAAAAAAAAAAAAAAAAAAAAAAAAAAAATATTTGTGATTTTGGACTTAAAATAATACTAAAAAAATAAGGAAATCCAGAAAAAAGTAAAAAAAAAAAAAAAAAAAAATCTAAACCAGAAAACAAAATAATCCATAACACTGCGTAATTACATATAAAATACCAGACCCATTGGCATTCAAAACAATAAATTACAGAAATACATTTCAAAATGAGTTCAAACATGTTTCTTACGTTGTAAACAGTTTGAGTTTGGACTCGATGCTTCTGTGCCTCATACACATCCGGGTCAGTGCTGATCCGATCTCCTTCGTCGCTCCTGAGGGGGGAAAAACAAAACAAATGTTAAATGACTTTATTAAAAAATACAAAACTAGAAACTACCCCCAAGGCATTATGGGTAGTGCTTATCCCGCAATGGTGAACCTAGATTCAAACCAGGAGTAAAACTGCCACATAAAACACAAAAAAAATCTTAATTTAAAGTGTGTATGAATTAGTTTGGTGGGATAAAACCTGTTGTAAATATAAATGATCATTTTACACCAACCAAGAAGCAGTTTATGAAGAAAAGCTGAAAAATATGTTGAAAATTAGAAGAAGTATAGTTCTATTTTAGAGTGTCCCACATTGATGGCATCTGGGAGAATTATATCCAGTTTGGCACATGTTTTCTGATATTTCATTTTAACAAAATAAAAGCATTTTCTAACATTTTTATACGTCAAATAATAATTTCTGGCCCAGTGTACTACATGTTTGCTGGGTAATAATTATGGAATTTCCTGGTGTGATGTCAGGATTTCCAACCAGGAAGTAAAAATTTGAAACCTAAAAATGTGACAAATTGGGAAAAAAATGTATGCACATTTTTTAGTAAAATCTTAAATATATTAACTGTGTTTTAGTAAAATGAGTCCAACCTGTCACAGGCACTTTAAAGAATCACTCAACCAGGTTTATTTAAATATTCTTGATTTTTTTCTTGTCAAAAAATAAAATAAAATAAATAAATAATAATAATCATCATAATAATAAATACATAATAATATAATAAATAAACAATAATACAAGAATTAAAAAATAAATCTTGAAACAACCACTTCACAACAACAAAGTACAAAAAAATAGTTACACAATGTTCACTGCATCTTGCCAGTGTTCGCCGAGTTGTTTGATGCTAATCCAGAATGACACACATTCACGACACACACCTATTCACTCAACATGGAGTAAACAAAAACAAACCAGCCACTCCCCAAGAAAGACACACAATGTACCACAGAGCAGAGAGCTGACAACTCCAAACCACAACCTCGCAGTAGCAGGGAGGACAGGCACTAGAGATAAATCGGTTGGTCGATATTTACCCTTTTTAGTGTATTGGCAATTGGATTTAACCTGTTGCCACCTGCCTAATTTTTTCTGTGCACAACAGTAACACATACCCAAATGTCATAGCTTATTAAAAGAAAATCTTAGACCCCACATGCTTGTGTGATACATAATTTTAAAGCTTAGACCTTCTGGTGTCTGTAGATATGCATATGAAGACTGTGAGTGCAGCTAACCGACAGCACAGACATTCAAAAATCTCTAAAAATTAAATTTTTTGCCTCGGAAAAAACCCCCAAAATAATGAAGGCTCTAACTTTGGCACACTTCATCCTAGGCATTTGTGGCTCACTACACTCACTGCTCACGTTATTGCCAACAACTGTGTAAAATTTCAGACCTCTAGGAGTAAGGGTTTGGAGGCTGTGAGCCTTTTTGTAAAAAAAAAAAAGGACAATTCGGCACAAGTGTCCAAATATGTGCCACATGTTCCAAACTGTAATAACTTCTGAACTTTAGGCATGTTTTGTTAAGATAAAAAACTAAAACAAGCCAAAAATGTCTCCCAAGATGCGTCAGACGACCTGCTGCCTAAACTTAGACTTTATTCATCCACAAGGGAAATTGGACACAATAGCTCACGTCACAAAGAGTAAAAAATATTAAAAATGAAAAGAATAATACATGCATAAAATTTTGAGTGTGAAGAGGTCACTGCAAAAAAACGACTCCAGCTCTCTTAAAGGTTTATGGTAAAAAAGGAACATGGATGTGTTTTAGTCTATTTAAATTTGGGGAAAATAATTGGCAGTTGCTATAGATTCTAAACAAACAGTATCGGCATCGGCCATGAAAACCCATAAAAACAGGTAGTAGTAGTAGTAGTAATAGTAATATTCGTAGCAGAAGTACACATTTTCCCATAGTAGCAGTTAATGCTCCTTAGATTTGCATAGTAGTAGAATCAATACTAGTAATAATAGTAAAAGTACTAGATATAATAGTAACAGTAGTAGTATTAGTAGTAGTAGCGTTGATTGTGCTGCACATATTACGTAGTACTTGGTGGTAGAAGTAATGGCAGTAGTAGTACTACTAGCAGCAGCAGCAGCAGCAGTAGTAGTAGTAGCAGTAGTAGTAGTAATAGTAGCAGTAGTAGCAGTAGTAGTAGCAGTAGTAGTAGCAGTAGTAGTATCAGTTACAGTAATACTAGTAACAGAGTAACAGTAAACAGTTTCCTCATAGTATCCGTTGTCAGCTGACTAAACAGTGCTGCTCATATCAGCATAGTAATACTAGTGGTAGTAGTAATGGTAGCAGTGGTAGTAGTAGTAGTAGTAGTAGTAGTAGTAGTAGTAGTAGTAGTAGTAGTAGCACTAACAACAAGTACATATTCCTCATAGTATCCATTGTGCGCTCACTAAACAGAGCTGGTATTTTTTGTGCTGCTCATATTACCATAGTAGTACTAGTGGTCGTGGTCGTGGTAGTAATAGTAGTAGTAGTAGTAGTAGTAGTAGGAGTAGGAGTAGGAGTAGTAGCAGTAACAGTAGCAGTAGTAGTAGTAACAGCACACAGTTCCTTATAGTATCTGTTGCGCGCTGACTAAACAGAGCTGGCATTCATTGTGCTGCTCATATTACCGTAGTAGTACTAGTGGTAGTAGTAATGGCAGTAATAGCAGTAATAGTAGTAACAGTACACAGTTCCTCATAGTATCCTTCGTGCGCTGACTGAACAGAGCCGGCGTTTAATGTTGTGCAGCTCAGATTTGTGTAACATTTGGAGGGACACAAATGTTGACCCAGACGGAGCGTGAGGAGGAGACGTGGATCCACAGAGAGCTTCTGTCCAACGCTCGCTCACATAAAGACGGCTTTGTGGACACCTTCTGGAGGACCGGGCTCAGAAGGACAGAGCTCGTGTGAAAATCTGGACACTTTGATGGAGCTCGTGAGAAAGAAAGAGAAGAAGAAGAAACTGGTATTGGTACTGCTATTTTCTTCTTACATTTTTATTCGTCAAATAAGTGGGGGTTTTCAGATTTTCCTGTTGATTACCTTGTACTTTGCCACGAATCTAAATGTTAAATTCACAAATCTTGAACCTGATGATTTCTATTTGTGACAAGACCCAAGATCTTACTGTATTACAACACAAATGAGCATTTTAACCATATGGATTTTAGGTGCCCTCCATCTATATTAAATAATATTGATCTAAAGAATGTTGTGATGCCATTTGAAACCCAGCAATAAATGTTCGAGAATTTCCCTCATTAAATAAACAAAATAAAATAAAGTCTTATGTCTAAGGACGCACCGACACTGATACTGGCATTGGCCTGATACTTCCATAATATACTTGTACTGGTACTCGTTCAACACTTTCCGATACCAGACACAGATACCACTATTACACAGAGAGAACAATCATATTCCACTGAGTCGGACACATCAGTGCAGCTTATACTGTATGCAAATGAGCTGTATGCAAATGAGCCATGCGGTTTTAAGTTTAATTTCTACAAAATGAAAACAAATGTGCGCAAATCTGCAATAAACACATTATAATCAAGATTGAAAGGTGCAAAAAGTTTATCGTCAAATTTTCATATTCACATTACGTTTCTCAATCAAAGCTAAATTAAATAATAATAAATACGAAATATAAATGAATATAAAATAAAATAAAATGAAAGAAAAGTTCAAAGTTCTTCTTCGGGAGACAGCCTGGTGTGTAGAGGGAATATCAGGGTTCTTTGTATTTTTCCTGGTTTATTAAATATATATTTTTTGCACTTGCACATTTGTAAGATTGGGAAAGCATCGATATTTGTACTTGGTATCGGCAAATACAGAAATGGTTGTACTCGTATCGGTTTTTAAAAAAGTGGTATCGTGCACCCCTGCTTATGTGTAATCCTTCACTTCTCCAGGTAGGTTCCATAGAAGTCAATGGGTGTTTTTCAATTTCTATGCATTTCTGTCCTGTGAATGTGACTTTTTTTTGTATCGATGCCTGCTCAAATGAGTATCTAGTTTCGATACAGATTTTTTACACTTTTGACTACTCTAAAACATCTTCAAGTAAAGCTGAAATCCCTCTGAGGTCCAGGTAGGTTCCATAGAAGAAGTGTGTGTTTTCAAGACATTTTTATCCTGTGAATGTGACTTTTTAAGTATCGATACCAGCTCAAATGAGTATATAGTTTCGATACTAGATTACTGCATCTCAATTTAATATTTTTTATACTTTTAACCACCCTAAAACATCTCCAAGTGAAGCTGTAATCCCTCTGTGGTCCAGGTTCCATAAAAGTCAACGGATGTTTTCAATTTCAATGCATTTCTGTCGTATGAATGTGACGTTCTAGTATCAATCCTAGTTTTATTACAGATTTTTTATACTTTTGCCCACCTAAACCATCTCCAAGTGAATCCTTTACGAGCCTTTTATAACCTATGCTATAAAAATGCCTTTACCTCCGCTGACCTTCTCCGTTTTACCTCTCCCCTGGGCTTTCTTCTAACTGTCCCTGCCTGCGTGTATGAAGTCCAGATCTGAGCCCGCTGCCTCCTGGAGTTTGTTCTCTCACTTCGTCAAGAACAAAATGACTCACAGAAGTCGGAGAGAACACGCAGCCCACAGCGCTGAGTCACCCGCCGAAAAGAAACGATGAAAAAACAAAAACACGAGGAGAGATAAGGAAGGGGAGGGGACAGGAAGTGAGGTCACGGCGCCACACCTGGGCAAACGGACCTCCTGAGAGTTCCCGTAAACACTTATCTCTCTGCTGCAAGTCAGGAGGTTGTGGGTTAGACTCCTGATCTGTGCTCGTTCTGCCTGTGCTGCTGTGGCAGAGTGGTTATCTCCCAGGCTCCTTAAAGGGCCTATTTAGACTTGTGAGATTTCAAGCTGCACTGTGTGACTTTTCCACCACAAACTTGTTTCCATGGAGATAGCATTGCTTTAGTAGTATTTGTTGTAGTAGTAGTAGTAGTAGCAGTAGTAGTACTTGTAGTAATAGCAGTAGTAGTAGTAGTATTTGTAGTAGTAGTAGTAGTAGTAGCAGTAGTAGTACTTGTAGTAATAGCAGTAGTAGTAGTAGTATTTGTAGTAGTAGTAGTAGCATTTTCAGTAGTATCTGCAGTAGTAGTAATAGTAGTAGTGTTTGTAGTAATAATAGTAGTAGAAAAATTTGTAGTAGGAGTAGTAATATTTGTAGTAGTAGTAGAAGTAATACTAGTATTTGTAGTATTAGTATTTGTAGTAGCAGTAGTATTAGTAGTATTAGTAGTAGTAGTATTTATAGTAGTAGTAGTAGTTTTTGTAGTAGTAGCAGTAATACTAGTAGTATTTGCAATGTTAGTATTTGTAGCAGTAGTAGTGTTTGTAGTTGTAGAAACAGTAATACTAGTAATATTCAAAATATTAGTATTTGTAGTAGTAATAGCAGTAACACGAGTAGTATTTGCAATATTAGTATTTGTTGTAGTAGTAGTAGTAGTAGTAGTAGTAGTAGTAGTAGTAGTAGTAGTAGTAGTAGCAGTACATGTCCCACAGTAGCGGTTGAAGTTCTGCCGCTCAGATTTGCGTAGTAGTATACATACATATACATATATAGAGATAATAGAGCTTTGCCTGAAAGGTTCCTCAGTACGGCATTAAACTTATCCATGTTACATTTCTGACATTACAGGCTCTTTACTGCTCAAAAAACACACATTCCTGCAGTGAATGAGCACGCCTCTCCACAGATCTGACGTTGCGGGTTAGACTCCTGTTCTCTGCGAGTGTTCTCCCTGTGTCACAGCGGCAGAGTGGTTAGCCTGTCGGACAGCTGCCACTTCAAGTCTGGCTCAAGGGCTAAAGAAGTTAAGCTCCCCACATAAGAGAATGACTCAGATGTGAATGAATAATATGCATGCATGGATTAAATGAGATTCAGACCAGGACTGAACGAGGACTCAACCAGGATTACACAAGGTCTAGCCCCAAGTCACAGTAAAACAAAACCAGGACTGTGAAAACCCGCCCCGTAAACACCAGTCGGCCTCATCCTCCAGTTTGTGAAGCCCATTTCGAGTAAATAAAGCTATAGAACTTTTTGGTTGGGGGTCCATCACCTTCTTGTTTCTATAGATACGTCGCTGCTGAGCCTGGAATGTTCCACAGTGTGACATTAAACAGCTTTACTTTACATTTATTCAATTACAGGTGGTTTTACACCTCAAAAATACCTACAAAAACAGGTGCTCTGACTGTGAGCGGGGTCGCCACTCCACAGATCTGACCTGGAACTCGGCCCGGTTTGGTCTCCATGAAGATAGAAAGGTTTAATGCCATACTGCGGAACATTCCAGACCATCTTCATGGCGAAAAACATCTGACGTCCACCAGAAAAGTTACACAATGCAGCTTTAATCAGGATTTTAAACATGCCCTATCCTTGGAATTAAAATAGTCGTATTAGTAGAAGTAGTGGTAGTATTTGTAGAAGTATTTGTAATAGTAGCAGCAGGAGTATCCGTAGTAGTAGTGATAGTATTTGTTGTAGTAGTAGAATTTGTAGTAGTTGTGAGAGTAGTAGCAGTTATAGTAGTATTTGTAGCAGCTGTAGTAGTAGCAGTAATATTTGTAGCAATAGTAGTATTTGTAGTAGTAGGTTTTGTAGTAGTAGTAGTACTAGTAGTAGTAGTACTAGTAGTAGTAGTAGTAGTAGTAGTAGTAGTAGTAGCAGCAATTGTATTTGTAGCACTAGTAGTATTTGTAGCAGTTTTTGCAGTAGTTAATTTAAGTTATTGTTTTAGTTCATTTCGTTAAGAGACCACTTTATCAAATCCAGAGTTAATTGAGTTTTGGAGAGCAGAGCGGAGAGTCCCTCGAGGAATAAGACACGTTACACCAGACGAGACAGAAGCAGAAAGATAAGAGGCAGGAGAGAAATACCCTCCACCCTCACCAAGAGACAAACAAGATGTATAGCTGCATTTAGTCGTATAGTTGTATTTGTAGTAGCAGCAGTAGTATTTGTAGTAACAGTAGTATTTGTAGCAGTCGTAGTTTTTGCAATAGTAGTAGCAGTATTTATAATAATAGTAGTATTTCTAGTAATAGTAGTATTCGTAGTAGTTTTTCCAGTAGTAGCAGTACTATTTGTAGTAATAGTAAAATTTGTAGTAATAGTTTTTGCAGTAGCAATAGTATTTGTAGTAATAGTAGCATTTGTAGTAGTGTTAGCAGTATTTGTAGTAGTTTTAGTAGTATTTCTAGTAATAGAATTTGTAGTAATTGTAGTATTTGTAGTAGTAGTAGTAGTTTTTGCAGTAGTAGTAGCAGTAGTATTTATAAAAATAGTAGTATTTGGAGAAATAGTAGTAGTTTTTGCAGTAGTAGTAGCAGTAGTATTTGTAATAACAGTAGTATTTCTAGTAATAGTAGTAGTTTCTGCAGTAGTAGTAGTATTTGTAGTAATAGTTGTATTTATAGTAGTAGCAGTTTTTGCGGTAGCAGTAGTATTTGTAGTAATAGTAGCATTTGTAGTAGTGGTAGCAGTATTTGTAGTAGTTTGAGTAGTAATAGTAGTTTTTGCAGTAGCAGTAATTTTTCCAGTAGTAGTAGCAGTAGTATTTATAGTAATAGTAGTATTTGTAGTAATAGTAGTAGCAGTAGTATTTGTAGTAGCAGTTTTTGCAGAAGTAGTAGTTTTTGCTGTACTAGTAGTAGCAGTAGCAGCAGTAGTATTTGTAGTAGTAGTAGTTTTTCCAGTAGTAATAACAGTAGTATCTATTATTTAAGAAACTGAACTAAATGTAAAAGGAGCTGTTCACTTAAAAACTACAACTTCATGACATCACAACGTGGACAAGAGCATTTTGACCTCAAGTAATCCTGCATTATTTGGCTGTGTGCATCTCCAAACACGTGTGAATGGAACAAAACACGACTCCAGGTGTGTTTTTGAGGAGGCAACAACATCAGAACACGACTTAAAGCTCACAAAAGTCCATTTTCAGACCACATTTCGCAAATATCCGACTTTTCCAACATCGTGCCGTCTCAAATCAGCTGTGAAAATCCTTCTGGCACATTCCCCTCCCTGTGTGCCGTTTGAATGGAGCGCTCTGGGCAGGTGTGACTCAGGTATGAGGTGTGGACCTGGAGAGTTCAGGCGTGGTTTTATTTACCTTCAGCCACGGCCCACGGTGAAGACACCAGAGAGAGACTCGTGCCAACCGCTGCTGAGTTTTACAATCTGTTATTGCGCCGAGAATAAAACAAAGTCTGTGATCTTTATCTGGTGTTGGGTTAAGTAAGCGTCTGGGAGGGTTTGGAAACAGGGACGAGCTCACGCCAAGTCCAAACACGTGTCGTCTGGATCGGTATTGGAGGAGGTGAGGCGATTTTTGAGTCAAAGCAAAAACAATGGAAACAACACGTGCGTCCATTTCAGTTATTTTGCGTAACCAGAACCGACTGAAACTAAACACGAGAGCGAACGTGGCATCCTTTGAATGCAAGGAACTCAATACAGAAAATGTGAATAGCTCTAGAGAGGTTAACTTTGAATTAGAGATAAACTAACATCGCTTTAAACCAGGGATCTCCAACCTTTTTCCTCCAGTGAACTACCTTAAAGGGACAGTTTGGAATTTTGGACATAGGGCCTCGTTTCCTGTTGAGCCAGAGTGTTGGAGACGTGTGGAGACACTTTTAAATCTTCCATCCAGTCCTTGTATTTGGAGAGGTTGCTGGTGCTAGGCTAGTGCATGTCAATGGCCACATCTCCAACACTCTGGCTCACTAGAAAATGAGGCCCTCTGTCCAAAATTTCCAACTGTCCCTTTAACAAAACAAAAAGGCTACTCATTTTAGCTTCCACAAGAAATCAAGACAATTATGAGAAAGAGGGCGAGCCTTTGGTAGATGTCTATAAAACACAAACCACTGTCCAGTTTTTAGTGCACAAAATTGGGCTTCAAAATGACACATGCACAATAGTAATAGGCATGTAATTAACCAAATTTGAGTTATTCAGCAGAATGGTATAATTCAGAAATCCCTTGTCGAGCTCTTGGAAGGGGGTGGAGAGCTACTGGAAGCTCCTGAGCTACAGGTTGGAGATCTCTGCTTTCAACAATGAACTTTAAAGAGCCATTAAACCCTCTGCCGCAGCTTTACTCCACCACTAAGCGAAATCTGAAAACACGGTGGGTTTGACGGTTTGTCTGAAATGTTTCACAGCATGGCATTAAACCTTTCTATCTTCATGGAGACTAAACCAGACCAAGTTACAGGTCAGATCTCAGATCTGTGGAGAGGTGACCCCGCTCAGTTAGAATGCCTTTTGTTTGTTTTTCGAGGCATTTTAAGCTATAAAACCACCTGTAAGTTAAAAGACGCAAAGTAGAGCTGTTTAAAGTTATACTGCGGAACATTCCACGCAGAGCAATGAGGTATCCATAGAAACAATCAGGTTACAGACCCTCAAAAAACACGGTGCATTGTGTAACTTTTTTGGTGGAGGGTCCGTCCAATGCTTTTCTCCATGGAGATACTTTAATGTTTTGTCTGGAATGTTTCACAGTATGGCATTAAACTGTTCTATCTTCATGGAGACCAAACCAGACGTAGTTACAGGTCAGATCTGTGGAGAGGCGACCCCGCTCCCAGTCAGAACATCTGTTATCGAGATATTTTTGAGCTATAAAACCACCTGTAACTGAATAAATGTAAAGTAGAGCCGTTTAAAGTCACACTGTGGAACATTCCAGGCAGAGCAATGTGATATCCATAGAAACCTTTAAGTACTTTGTTATTTTGAAGTAACAGTTAGTAGAACACAACTTTTGAGTACTTTATCTACTTCACTACACACACGCACACACAGGCTCATATTCAAATGCTTCTCATTTGCTTATCGCCTGAGTCATTTTCCTTCAGTCAAACAATGTTCTGTTCTCTGTTCGGCCCAGCCCCGTCTCTGCCGACATAACTTTTCATTTAGCAACAATTACACAAGACGACATCCACGGTACTAACTGCCTCATGGGAGTTCAGACGTGTTGAATCGAGCCCCGCGCCGGGGAGAACGAGGCACAAGTGCGAAAGAAAAATGTTACCGGACAAGATGAGACAGACTCGTGAAGGAGTGGGGCTGCTGCGGTTTTCTGCTGACTCACACAAATGCTCCGGAGAGGAACGTCACTGTGATGGAAGGGCAGGAGTACACAGAAGCATTTTGGAGCAAGAAATTTGCACAATTGGGGGCAAAAAAATCCAATTGTGATAATAGAAAACAAGAACTCCAGAATATATTTGTCTTAAAGGGCCCATATGACGCCGTTTTCTGATGTTCTAATGTAGTTTCCTCGTCACAAACAGACCTGGAGTTGTGTTTTTTTGTTTCATTCACACATGTTTAATACACAAACACACCTGCAGGTTTAAGTTTTAGAAGTCCTCTCAAACTGAAAACACTCGTGGTAATACAGCAAGTGCTCCATTGTGTTTTGAAACTCCACACACCTTCACTAGAATCATTTGGATCATTTCAGCGCTGGGATTGCCCATCTCTACTGAACCAAAGGTAAAAGGAGCTGTTCACTTGAAAACTAATCGTACGGCTAAACATAACAAGGGTTTGAAAATAGCACACAGGACAGACATGCAAGGATGACATTTAAAACCTCTTCAGGCATGTTCTTGACGAGGGAACGTTATAACAGGGTAGAAAGCTCCAAAAAGTCGATTTTGCATCAAACTAATAATTATGCATGTGAAATAAACCTGATTAAAGGTCCTAGATTACACAAAATTGACTCTTGTGGGCTTTAAGTCATGTTATAATGTTGTTACCTCCTAAAAAACAGACCTGGAGTTGTGTTTTGTTTCATTCACACGTTTGAGTAACTCTTTATTATTAGTATGTTTACGTCTCCAAAGCTTCTATTCAACCCTGTGCTGTCACGAAGCTGTAGTTTTCAAGTGAACAGCTCATTTTTACCGTTAGTTAAGTAGAGTTTGGCAATTCCAGGGCTGAAATGATCCCATTAATTCTAGTGAAGGTGTGTGGAGTTTAAAAACATGGAGTGCGGATACAGGGACATTAGTATCCCGGTCATGATCAGGTTTTTTGAGTACATGTATGCGCAGTGTCCGGGTTTCAGCATTTCGAGAAACCGGGATACTGTGGCATGTATACGCAGTATCCCGGTTACTGCAATATAAAGGGCGCATGTGTATAAAAGACAATCATGATTTTATATAATTCTGTGTCTCCATCAACGCAACATATGCACAGAACAGACTCGCCATCAAAAGAACATCCCTCTGTCATAGAAAAAACTGTCCACTTTCCTTTAGTCTGACAGAAGCGGACTACATCAGTGCACAAGGAAAGAGTTGTATTTTGAAGTTTAGTTTCTGTAAAACATAAACAAATGTGCCAAAGCTGCATTAATCACATTATAATCTCACACAGGCTGATGTGGCTCTAAAGTGGTTATGGTTTATATGTTTTAAAATTGAGTTTATTTATACCAAAGACTTTAGTCAATAATCTGATGCAGTGAATAATTTTGTGTTATGCAGAATTTCTCTCACTGTAATATGATTAATGATTATGTTAATTGACCAAAGAAAATAAACTAACTAACTTGTAAATGAATATTTGGAAACATGAAACTGTGCAGTGGATTGTGGGATATCATAGCTCCTTACCGCTGGTTAGGAACATCCCAAGCTTCCTATGTTAAAGGAGATCATGGTTGTTTGTATTTTTCCTGGTTTATTAAATATATATTTTTGCGTTTGCGCATTTGTAAGATTATGTCAAGAAACCAGGATACTACATTTGATCATGTACACGGGGATATGAGTATCCTGAATTCTAAGCACGCACGTATACACAGTATCCTGCATACTGCCATAACCAGGATATGGAGAACAGGGATACTGATGTGCATGTAAACGCACTCGGTGGATCTTCAGTTTGGGGAAAGAACTCAGGCCTTGTCCACACGTAGCCGGGTATCTGATAAACCGAAGATGTTTTGCTGCGTTTTGACCTGTCATCCACACGAACACGCATCAAAAACGAGTATTCAGGGAAAACTCCGGCCAAAGTGAAGATTTTTGAAAACTCCGTTTATGCGTGTTTGTGTGGACAGAGATAACTGGGGTTTTGCGTTTTAAAACGTCACTGTCTGCGCCAAAAAATATGAATCTGCCCTGACGTCAAACGTGCGACATTTGTTTAGGCGACTGCCAAAGCCAAAGCAGACTATGGATCGGAGTCGTTTCTTGAGAGCGGGGTGTGTGTTGAGAGCAGAATTGCTCCTAAACTGTGTTTAGGAGCAATTCTGACTCCGAGTCTGTCCAGACAAAGGAGCTCGGCGCCCTGTTTTCTGTTGTTTAAGTTTAGGCGGAAGTGACAGTTAAGTGATGGAAATAACGCCATCTACAGGTTTGGAATGTGTATGAATGTGGTTGAAAACGCAGATGTTCGGTTATGTGTGGAAGGTATTTTTTTCGAAGACGAGGTGGTGTGGATAAAACTATTTTTATAAACGGAGGGGGGGAAATGTTCGGTTTTAAAAATACCCGGCTACGTGTGTACATGGCCTCAGTCTAAATGTGCAGGTTTGTGTGTTAAACATGTGTGAATAAAACAAAATAACAACTCAAAACAACATTATAACAGCTCAGAAAATAGTGTAATATGAACCCTTTAAGTTAATGATGAGGGAAGACCGCTGTATAACCTGGTGAAAAGCTCATTCGAGTCCATTTCGCATGTACAGATCCAAACACTGCTCCTCTGTGCTGCTCCAGACTCTGAACTCTCCCTGACTCAGAACCTGTTTCCAGTCTCTGTTTTCCTCTCAGACAGGCTTTCCGCCGGCGGTCAGGTCCTCGTCTTGTGATGTGCGTTTTGAAGCCTCATGATGCCGTGCGCGTCAGCTGTTCCCTGTTACCGCGGAAACGGCTCACGTGACCTCTCCACGGAGACGCGCGGAGCCGAGTCAGCTGACCTCAGGTCTGATGGAGAACGACACCGGAGCTGACCCAGGGCAGCCACGCAGGGATTCCCCCGAAACAGCACCGAATCAGAGGCTTTCCACAATAAAACACAAGAAAAACCATATTCCCTGGGAGTGAGATGCTAGCTGTAAGCACTGCTCTGTTTGGGGCATGTAAAGACTTTAATCTGAGCTTTATTTTAAGAATCAGAATCATTTATTAATGGCCACACAACAAGTTGGTGGAATTTGTTTCCAGTACAGCAAGAAATGCTCACATTTCAGCACATTCTGACCAGAAAGAGTTGATTTGGCTGAAACTACAACAGATGAGCTGATTTATGCTTTTAAACAAGTCCCTCTCAACAGTTTTTTTTAGATTCTTACCTTCTTGTTGAAAATCAAACTCCTAAACAGCACCACGAATGCTCAGACTGATCACAGGCTCCTGAAAACTAAAAAACTAACTAAACTAAAGTATTTGCTCATGAAAACTAACTAAACTAAAGTATTTGCTAATGTGTGCATTGTGTCACCATGGTATCTGATGAACATACATACATGAACATAAATGTAGAACACCCCCGGCTCGACATCACCACAAAGTATCAATAAACCACCAATCCCTTAAAGGTGCGTTGTGTAACTTTTCTGGTGGAGGATCTGCTTGCTTCCATAGATATGTCACAGCTTTGCCTGAAATTTCCACAGTATGGCATTAACGGTTGTATATATTATATTGGTTCCAAGATGATATCCTGGTTGGGTCTAATGCAATATCCATATTAAGATTGTCAAAAGTAAATCTAAAGTCAATAATCAGATCCTAATCAATACTAAACATGCACTGTAGGTGTGAAAGTTGTGTGCATGAGTGTTGGTGGTGGTTGGAGGGACCGTTGGCGCCGCTTGGCCTGGCAGCTGCGCCTCTGTCAGTCTGCCCCAGGGCAACTGTGGCTATAACAGTAGTTTATCACCACCAGGTATGGAGTGAATGAACAATGCTCTGTAAATTGCTGTGTAAAGCGCTTTGGGGACATGTGTCTGTGTAAAAGCGCTATATAAATAAACCTTACCTTACCTTACTAAAACTAGTATCAAAACTAGATACAAATTTTTTGCAGGTATCGATACTAAGAAAGTCCCATTGACAGGACAGAAATGAAGCTTTCCTGAATAGTTTTAGAATGAGCTTGAGCTGTATCAGAACAAGTTTAAGAGCACATAGACTAGTGTACGCTCATGGACCACTGAGGGAGTACACAGATATAAGACCACATGGGAACAGAAAACAAAGACCTATGATTTAATGTTGAAAATCACATTCTATTGTCTAAAGCAAGTGTTTAGGCACAAGAGATTAAACAAAGCAATACAATTCTGTTAAATTTCTGTTTTTCAGAAATAACAAGGAAACTCTTCATGCCACTGAAAGATCTGGTTACACCACTGTCTGTTAGTCAACTGTTATGCAATGATCGTGATTCCATTTCATTCCATTTCACTGAGTATCAAGTCTCTTACTAATGGTTTCATGTTGGCACAAGAGGAATGCACCATCTGAGGACTGGCATCACAAATGTGCCAGTCTGGATTTTATAGCCATTTAACTTCAACAACTCCTCAACATTCCCTTATGAAGTGGCTGTTTTGTTTCTCCAATGTGACGCTCACTCCAGGCCAAACTACACCTTTGTCCAGTCGACAGAAGTGACTTTCCCCTTTGCTTGTTAAGAAAATCATAATTTCTTTATCCGGTCTCTCAGGCAAGAACTAAAAATGTAGTTTCTGTGTAGACTCTGCACACGTGACTGAGTGACAGGTGCACTGGAGGAGAGGCACTTGAAAACATTTAAAGAAGGGCTGTCCTCATAACTGAAGGGGGAGCGAAACGTACTAATAAAAGTGAACCAAGAGTGAGACAGTGTGGGAGTCTTCTTTAAAACGTTTGGAGCTAAAAAGGTCTAAAGCAGGTCTAAACCCGGTCACATTTTTACAGTCTTTGACAGACCCTCCATCAACCCTCCACTACAACCAGGGTAAGACAAACTGTACTCAAATACATGGGGGAAAAAAAGTAGGGGGTGTTGACTAAATGTTTCCCAAACAGTGTGTTGTGAAGGACATGTTGATGAGACACTTAGGGGTTGTGACAGGTCTTTAGAGCTGAGTGAGTGGGTGAGTGGGTGAGTGAACACTGTGACTGAACAGCTGAAGGAGGAGCAGACAGCTGACAAAACAAACTCTCACACATGTAATACTCTGCACCAGGAGAGAGAGGAGCATTTTACAATGTCACACACAGACTGAACAAATGACACACACTTAATTACACCAGTGGAAGGTAACAAAGGAAAAGTATGAAAATAATATACTTAAAACTCAGCTATCTGTACTTGAGTACTTTTTAAAAGTGCAGGTTTTTTACTTTATGTCACTATATTTGAGAGCAGGTATCTGCACTGTGTGTAAGTGTGTGAGTGTGTGTAGGTGTTGGAGGTGGTCAGATGCCACAGACTGGCGGCCTCACTTCCATCAGTCTGCCCCAGGGCAGCTGTGCCAACAATAGTCCTTTACCCCCACAGAGTGGAGTGACGGAACAATGCTGTAAAGGGCTTTTGGGTGTCATGAAAGGTACTGTATAAATCCAGTGATTAATTAAGCCTATTCATTTTGTTATTTTCACAGTAAATCTGTTCAAGTGGCTGTACATGCACGTCTGAACAGAGCCAGTGCTGTGCACATGAGGCTGTGGTGTCAGTGTGACCATCCTCACAGTGACACACAACTGTGGTTTCATAAGTGCACACACACACAGACAGTTTGCCCTTATGTGTGAATCACAGTAAAGTCAAACAACAGTAGTTACATGTAGAACATCAGTTATTTGAGTGTTTCGCTCTTGAAAGCTAAAAAACTAATGCAAAAACATTGGTGCCAATGATTGGAAGCGTCCAATCGATATACCATACATAAGAGGGACAAAGTGCCTTGCCCAAGGACACAACAACACAAAACTGTCTAATTTGAACAGTATTAACACATTATAAACAGTTTGACTTTGGTTTGTGAACTAAAATGTCACTGATAACTCGCTTTAGAGATAGAGGTTTCTCTTAGTACTCTGTAGTTGTACACTTGTACTTTAAATGTTCCTTTCTTGTACAGTACTCGTACAGTACTTGGTCTACACTCGTACAGTACTTGGTCTACACTCGTACAGTACTTGGTCTACACTCGTACAGTACTTGTTGCCGTTTCATTCTTGTACATTGTTGGAGGTGTTTGCTGTTACAGTGACTGAGGCGTGACGGAGCAGGTCGGACATCGGGAGTGGCTCTGATTCACAAGAGGAGCTTCCTCTTAATCCAACTCCTGCTCATACTTAACCACCACAAATACTTGCACACACGCACACATGCACACGCACACATGCACACACACACACGCCCACACACACGCCCACACACACGCCCACACACACACCCTTTCCACGCTGTTTGTGGACATTACATTTAACATACAATCATTTCCCGGAGACTGATCCTGACCTTAAGGATTAATGTCAGAGACTTTATATTTTGCTCTTGTAATGAAAGTAGTGTGTAACTTTTCTGGTGGAGGGTTTATCAATGCACGGTGGCTGAGTGGCAACACTCAGGCCTCACAGCAAGAAGGTTGCGGGTTCGATCCCCGGGTCACCCGGGCCTTTCTGTGTGGAGTTTGCATGTTCCTCCCTGTGTCTGGATGGGTTTCCTCCGGGTACTCCGGTTTCCCCCATCAACTTAAAACATGCAGCACCCCTATGAACTAACATCAAGGACCATGTTGTCCACCCTCCTGTGGGCTCACCACCCGCAGAGGGGTTCATAGGGGGGGTCAGGTGCTATGAGGATTGGGCAGCAAACTGCCCCCGCGACCCAGCTGGATTAAGCGGGAGAAGATGGATGGATGGGTTTGTCAAATGCTTTTCTCTGTGGAGACGTTTTTTGTTTGTCTGAAATGTTTCACAGTATGGTAGTAAATATTTATATCTTCATGGAGACCAAACCAGACCAAGTTACAGGTCAGATCTGTGGAGAGGTGACCCCGCTCACTGTAAAAAATTTGTTTTTCTGGGTATTTTTGAGCTGTAAAACCACCTGTAACTGAATAAACAGCTCTATCTGACATTTAATGTCATGCAGTGGAACATTCCAGGCAGAGCAATGGCATATCCATATAAAAACAACCGGAAAAGTAACACAATGCACCTTTAAGTTACATAATTTGAAAAAAAAAAAAAAATCAGAATTGGCCCAAAAATATCTGCAGAGCTTATTGGAAATCAGTTGCTCTGGATTCTAAATAACTGGTATCAGCATCAACCATGAAAAAAGCGATATCGATCTCTAATACTAACTACTTCAGACAACGATCACCCCAAAAGATTTGAAATTTTGGAGCTTCTCTGGCTGAATTAGAGCTGGGAATCACAGGATTATATATTATCACGATATGGCAATACACTGCACATGATACTCTGTGATATGCTGGTGTTTTAAGGACCAAGTACATTTTAGCAACATTTCTTTGTTAAACCACCACCTGTGCAATGTGAATATGAAATACATCCATTTTACTGATCAGAAAAGGGTATATGTCAAGTGTACTGTATAAACAAGTTTCCTTCCACTAAATAAACAACAAAACTGTCTAAAATATACCAAAAAATACTGATATATTGATACAGCAGCTCACGATAACAATTTTGAATTACCAAATTTAGTATAACGATATATTGATATTTCAATATTTTTGCACACCCCTACTCTGCATGTACAGTGCATATAACACTTATAGCACATTTCATAAACAAACTGTTTCCAAAGTGCTGCACAAATACAGAGTAAGAACAACAATAATATACTCAGATATAAATGCTCAGATTTGATCATACTAGTCACAAAACAATAAAAACATTAAAATAAGATAAGAGCAAAACTACAGAATAGCAATAAATAGATAAAAGCAGTAAAATAGGTAAAACATAAATAAAAGACACATTTGTCTATCTTTAGGTCATTTGCTTTTGGTCTTACCTCTCGTTCCAGTCGCCATGTCGGCCACTTTCTGAAAGGCGTCTAAAAATGCTCCCGTCACCAAGATGGTCGTCCTGCAACAGAACAAACACAAGTTTGTATTAGACCTTGCCAGGATTCCCACAGTTTGCTTAAAATTATTTTCCAGATTTTTTTTTTAAAAGAGAAAACATGTGGGCTAAGAATATGGGTATATCCGATGTCCATAATTACCAACCAAGGTCAACACATTTTATTTTTTTAGGTGAATGACAAAAATATTAGAAATAATAAAATATTCTGGTTGAACTCAACTTGGGTTCACATGTGTTCTCGATGGGGAACACATGTGAACCCAATAGCCACATACAGACAATAAGCAAATGCTGATTCATGACTCATTCTCCATGTTTGAATGGAACTTGTGAGTGTGTGAGCACTTCTAACACACCCTCCAAGCCTCCAGCATGTAAAATGAAAAGACGGACCTTGTGCAAATTAGGTGTAATTTCCTGCATTTTGGTGCATTTTAGAGAAAGTTTTTAAAAACCCACCTGCTCTAATATGTGGCAGTAAAAGTCCTAATCCTAATTCTAAAATTATTCTGATTAAAAAATATATATATTGTCAACAATAAACATTTGCCAGCATAGCCACCAATGCAAAATGGCAAATATGCTGCTTGGTTGGGAGAAAACAGGCCAATGAGTTTTAACCTTTGATTTATTATTATTATTATTAATTTATTCATAAAAATAACAATAATTCTGTTTCTGTTGTTAGTGCATGTGAGTCGTGTGCGTGTGATAATCAGTGAGATAATGTTCTGAGTAAGTGATGAATAGAAATACAGATGAATCTCTACTTTGGTCGATCTCCATGATAAGGCTTGCGCGTTTTAATCGACAGATCCAGTCGTGTGGCAGTGAGCGCGTGGAGCTGACGAGAATTTATGCTCTTGTTTAGGAAAAAGCAGCCTGAGCCACAGCCTGTCCCTCAAATCTGCTAAATTGGACTAAAAGTCCAGTCTCTCTCCCCCTGCCTCTCTCTGATCCAGCTCCTCACCTTTTCCCTTCTTTATAATCCAAGGTACAGAAAGTAAACAACTATTTTTTCACTGTTTATGAGTGAAACTTAAGACCCCCACCTGTTTTAGGTTTAATATAATGTCCAATTCCAACCCGTAAAAGGAAATTTCTCAGCCTCTCCAGATTTTATGGTGATTCTTTTTTTCCCATATCGCCCAGTGTTGCGGTAAATGAAGGTGACAACAAAAAACAAAACCAAAGAGAATGGTGGTGGCTGCAGCGTGACAGGCCGGAGGACGGAGTAAAGAAGAGAACATGTACTTTTAGTCCTGCGTAACTTGTGGGTGGAGCTGGATGATAAAAGACAGCGAAATCTGATCCCAGCCGATACTCTAAAAATGCCCTAGTTATCATTAGGGTTGTTCCGATACAGATACTGGTATCGGCAAAAGCTGCAATACCTCACATTTTTCAGGTATCGGTGAGTACTCGGCCAAAACCACTGATCCGATACCACTCTGTACTTTCCACAGAGAGGACCTGTACATGCGAGTGTGGCTGTTGTTTACATCAGTGGCAAAAGCTGCTGCAAATGCCCACAGCAGGTTAAACGTAGACTGTGGAGACTCTGCAGAGTCTTAAAACATGCTAATCATGACAGAAAAGACATTTGTGTTTCCTCTTTGATACCTTCATTTAGCCTTTAGAGTAGACGCTGAATGTGGTAGAAAACTGCTTTATGAAGAGCGCAACAACAGCTCTGTATACCGTAAAATACCAAATAAGAGTCGTTTATTTGTTTCAATCACTTAACAGACCAGGCTTTTATTTGAGACCAGGCGGCAATTTGGGGCGATTAATTCCTTCCTCACAAAAATCTTGCTCAGCAAAAGTGGAAAAATATGGAAATCAAATTCTTTTAACCAGTATGACTAGAATTTAGGCGACTTCTATAGAGATGTACGCGAGTTCTTTTGAAATGTTACAACAAAATATCTACAGAGCGGGGAGTTTCCCACATTTGAAAGCGACTCCTGACTTACAGAAAGTCATTAAAACCCTCCAGCAACATGCAGAAATTTCTTTATCAAGTTAAAACAAACGACAGGTGCAGAGTGTGGAGCAGCAGAGTGAGAACGTTCATCCACCAAAACGGCGCACAAGGAGCGAGCTGTTTTTTTCAGCGCTTATACAGTAGTTTATGCAAATGAGCCATGTGGTTTTAAGTTTGGTTTGTGTAGAGACGACGTGAGCATCAGTCCTGCGTCCTGTTGTTGCAGCACGACTTCTGTCTTCAGCACCAACATTAGACTGTTTATTCGGAACCGGCAGTTATTTATCAAAATATACTCCTGCAACCCGTGTTTAAAGAGAACCCGGCTCGTATTTGGTATTTCACGGTAATTAACCATGTGCTCCGAGAATGAGCGGCTTTTTACAGGCCTCACTGTTGTTTTTAGCCGCACTGTGGTAGAAAGTGATGAAGTAGAAAAGTATAAGTGCTTAAATCAGCTCTACTCATGGTAAAGATCATTATAGATTTGACTCTTTAACACTTAATTCTCAAAATCCAATTTATTCTATAGATTTTCTTTAGTAGATGCATTTATTGCTCTTGTACTGTAACAGAATTGAGCAGGCTTAGTTTACTTCTTCACACTATGTGGTATCAGACTGGCATCGGTATCAGCGAGTACACTGAGGCTACGTTTATATGATGATGGTCTGAACAGAAGACACGAAAGTAGGGCTGTGTTATCAGTTTTTATTCCGCCTTTAGACAAGCGTTTTTGGGAGGAAATCTGCTTGCATACGGTGACGCAAAAGTCATCCATAGACGTGTGGCCTGGACAAACTGGTGCATCCAGATTTTGACAGAGGTAATTGCAGATCCTTCTCTGTTCATGAATAGTATCTATGCATATTCTGCACACTTGTAGGGATGCCTCCTGTAAGTTTATTAGAGCTGCCAGAGGAGCTTGAAGGTCCAGCGCATGAAAATGATCCGACATGTTTGTTTCTGTGTACTGTATGTATGTGACGTAAAAGCATACGTGATGTGACCAGATCTGACCAGAGTTTTGCATCTGGGGCAGTGTAGAAGGAAACACTACGGTGGAGCGTTTTCAACTTTTCCACTCTGTAAGGTGGTTTCAGATTTTTGTGTTTTTAAGGCCCAAAAACGCCGTCACCATCTAAACGAAAAGCACTTCCGATAAAATATTCTGTCATTTTTACCCGCAAGCGTTCTCGTGTAACCAGGCCCAAAAGCAAAGTATCGGACCCAAAAGAAATGGCATCACAACACTAGTTATAATGGACAGTTGCTCTATGTGTGCGTGTGTTGCGTTATTAGTTGTGGACAGTGGATTTTTGGGCACTGGGACAAAGCCAAGAAGATGATGAAGCCTAATGAAGGGTGGCGTCAGTTCCATTAGAAAGGTCCGGGTGGTCTCCTCACGGACGATGACACGGTGAGGTCATGTGAAGATCCCGTCACCTGATCTGCTCTGTCAGACCTGGGTTCATCCGAGCTTCTGGAAGAGCACAGAAGAGCCGCACAAAAGCCCCATTCAGGCAGGTAAGGCAGGCTCCTCTTACACTCTGCCTGGCCCTTCACAATAAGAGCGCAAGAGACCGCCTTTGATGTATTTAGGAATGGAAAAAGGATCCGGTTACATTATTGTGAAATTGTATCGAACAATGCGATAAAGAGTTGAAGCAGCTCTCCAGAGTCTGTTCGGTAACTGCCAGTGCTTATAAAACAAGATCTGATCCCATAGTTCACCGTTTCCATATTACACTATTTCCTGATCTTTAATGTTGTTTCATCATAACAAACAGACCTGGAGTTGTGTTTTGTTTCTTTCACACATGTTTAACATACACATCCTAAATATTTAGGTTCAATTCTTATCTCAAACAGAAAGAAAACACTCTGTTCCACCTTGTGATGGCATGTGGTAATACAGGAAGTGTTCCAATGTGTGTTTAAACTCCGTACACTTTCACTATGGAAATGGCATTCTAACATGGCTTAAAATTAGTCATCGAGTAAATCGATTAGAAAAATGCATTGATTATTTTTTTTGCCTCGATGCTTCGTTTTATTTTCATACGCTCGGCGATGGCCGGCCGGAACCTTCTGCGGTAGAGGTAAAGTTTCCGCATGACCACTGCACTTCACTGTACACAAAACAGCGCGGCGCCCGGCGGCACCTAGCATTTGTTTGACCAGCGGCAGCATTCAACACGACAATGTTGGAAGACGGTTCAAGCAACGAAAACACGAACAGTTCAAGAGAAATAGAGGAAGGTGGGCAGAAGAAAGGCAGAAGCTATCGAAAGTATGGGACCATATTAAATTAAAAAAAGAGAGATAACACGGTGCACTGCAAACACTGTCACATTGAGCTGGTGTATCACAACAGCACAAGGTCTATGCTACATCTAAACAGAAAGCACCTGTACATTACCATCAAGTGGAAAAGAAACCGCGAGGTAAGTCATCCTTAGCCTAGCGATAATTATGTTTTTCATGTCCAAAACACGTGTATCTGTCAATGCACGTGGTGTGTACTTAAAGTTTACAATTACTCGATTATTCGAACAAAATAATCGACAGAATAATTTATTACTGTAATAATCGATAGTTGCAGCCCTACTTAAAATACTCACAAGAGTCAGTTTTGCATAATAAAGGAGGAATGGCTAAGAAATTGGGTTGTCAAAAGCACTGAAAATCAGACATTAATCAACACTAAAACTAGTATCAAAACAAGATACTAATTTTTCGCAGGTATTGATACTAAAAAGTTCCATTGACAGGACAGAAATGAGCCTTTCCTGAATGTCTTTAGAATGATATTGAGCCCATGGACCACTACAAAACCTACCCGGACCACTGAGGGATTCCACAGATATAAAGCCACATGGCAATAGAACTGAAATACTATGATTTAATGAAAATCATATTCTATTGTCTAAATAAAGAGTGATTTTTTCAGAATCAGTATTGAGACTCAAGTCTATTCTTTATTATCGCAATCAAGGAAGGGCAGAGAATATATGGTACAGAGGAGAGACAGTGAGGCAAATATTACGATTATGAAAGAGATTGGTTGGGCACAGATTAGATAAATGGATTAAAGTGTGAGTGTGTGTGTGTGTGTGTGTGTGTGTGTGTGTGTGTGTGTGTGTGTGTCTGTGTGAGTTTAGATTTAATAGGCCAGGGCTGACCGCTGTTAAGAGCAACTGATCACAGTCCACTCAACTCCCTGGGGAAGCACTTATTCTAATGCAGTCAGACAAAACAACACAAAAAACACTACAGCGACTGGAAAACTCTGACATATGCACGTCTGAACTATAGGGCTGCAATGGCATCAAAATCATAATCTGAATGGCCATGAGGAAAACAAAGACTGCAAAGATTATTTATGTCACATTTTGCAAACAACAAAATATCTTCTTCTGTCAAACTCACATTTCAGTTTTCTCTCAAGTGTTAAAACATTGGGACATGTTTAAAATGTGCATTTTGAATAGAATCCAAATATTAAATATAAAATTAGGGATGCACAGATCCAGCTGTTCTGATACCAGTGTCGCTTTTATGTAGTGTTTCCCGCAGCGCTTTACAGTTAAGGCCACTTTGACAACATCCCTCCAAACCACGTCAACCACGTCGCGCCCCAGTCCTCACTTTTGCCTTTTGCTGGTGCATAATCTCTTTCTGTAATCTTGAAGTATCTGCCGGTACCCAATATCAGTGCAGAGACTGAAAATATAATTTATTTCAGGATTCCCACTCTCTTTCACTGACAAAATTTTAAAACTTTTCCATGACCTAAAGTGAATTTTCCATGACTTTACGGCACCTACATGTGTAGAATTGAGCAGAGTTTTAGGGCTAAATGTGAAATGTGAACCCTTTCCACTCACCTTATGGTATTACAGTCTGAACATTCAAAATCCTGTCAATGCATTTATCCTAGTCTTGTTTAAATAAAACACCTTATTGTGTATTGTCCAGCTGGAGCTTCGCAGACGTTCAGAAATATTCATAACAGCCTCATGAGAGCTTAACAGAACAGAATTTTGACCAGTGATGTATGGTCAAAAAAATATCCAAATGTTTTGTAAATAAATTAATGACAGATCAGCTTTGAAAAAAATACGTTTACGTTAAATAAGTTAAATTTTACAAGTGTTTGGCCCAATATTGTTCTGTAAATAGTCTTTTTACATCAATTTCTAAATCAAAATGGGATATGGACTGAACTGATTATAGAAAATTTGCCAAAATCATACTAGTAACCAATTCTTTTTTGTGTAAAGAGTGGGAAACCAGGGCTGTATCAGAATAAATCTTTTTTGTCCAGTAATATTTTGCGATTCCTGTTTTAAAGAGTGTCTTGGGTCCAGCATCCATATAATTGCAGTTTCATACCTAAGATACTTCTTTCTTTTCCTGCTGAGACAATAGTAAACACACTATTAGAATAACTGTACAGCTTTCACAATATAGTGGTAATGAATTTAGATTTTTCTTTGAATTTTCTAAATCCTTTAATACAAGCAAAGGTGGTCTACTTCTTTATACAGTTTATGGTAGTAACTTTAAATGTGACGCAAGTAGAAGAAGCAGTAGTAGCGTCAGAAAACACAAAAATAGATGCACCGGTATTGTATTTTCAGTAAATGGATTCCATCGTAGTTTCTGTACCCCCTCATTGATCTTTGACCTCTCACCTGAGCTGTGACTGCAGTTTGGCTCCTTTGGTTACGAAGTCCTCCCACGTGGGATAACTCGCCTGCAAAACACACGAGAACAAAGCACAGACGTTATCATCACAGATCAGCTACAAGAGTCTGTTTTGGAGTTCGCCAACTAAAAGAGATCAGGCTTTATCAGTAAAACAAAAACGAATGAATCAGTACAAATTCCTTATCAGTCAGGCCTAAGGATAAAAAGAAGATTTCAGCCGATATCTCATTTTGATCTACAAACTGCTGTAATAAAATATTACACTGGACAATATTACACAAAATAGTTTCTTGTGAGATTTAAGCCATGTTATAATGTTGCGTCGTCATCAAAAACAGACCTGGAGTTGTGTTTTGTTTCATTCACAAATATTTCAGTCTTTATTATTAGTCTGTCTACATCTCCAAAGCTCAAAACACTCTGTTCCACCTTGTGATGTCATGAAGCTGTTGTTTTCAAGTGAACAGCTCTTTTTACCTTTTGCTCAGTAGAGATGGTAAATTTCAGGGCTGAAATTACCCAAATGATTCTAATGAAGGTGTATGGAGTTGAAAACACAGTGGAGCACTTCCTGTATTATCACATGACATCACAATGTGGAACAGAGTGTTTTCTGTTTGAGAAAAGAGCTTTTGTATGTTAAATGTGTGTAAATGAAACAAAACACAAATCCAGGTCTGTTTGTGACAAGGAAACATTAGAACACTGATCAGAAAACAGCGTAACATGGGCCTTTTAAACTTATTTTTCCAAAGCTGTTTTGTAGCTACTTTAAATTAAAAATAAATAAAAGTTAAAAACTAAACCAGGACAAAAATGAACTGCTGTTTTTTAATATAGTAATTAGGGATGTAACAATAACTGAAATGTCATGATATGGTATCGTCAAAGGTCTCACAATAATATCCTTTGCTGTGTTTCAGTGCAGACGACATGAAGAAATAACTGTTCTAAGCACTTTGAAATCTTCATTCTTTGGATTAAGTCTTGTGAAGCATTTTAGAGGAAAAAGTAACATTTCCCTTCACAAAATATTGGAATAAATATGATGCCATGAGATGTTTATGGTGAAAATATCGTACAGAGAGATTTGGATATCGTTCCATCGCTAATGATAATAAATGTTGCACCAAATGACTGGTCAAAGCATTTTAGAAGGTCAGTCTTGTTATTCTGTAGAATACCGTAATATCGTGAGCTTTCCCACGATATTGCTATAAATATCGTGCCGTGAGGTTTTAAAGGTGCTCTGTGTAACTTCTGATGGAGGGTTGACCATCATGTCCCCACGATAATGAGATTGCTTTGTCTGAAATGTTCCACAGTATGGCATCAAATGGAACTATTTCCATAGAGACAAGCACTAGCAGCCACTAGGCCACGCTACAGGTCAGATTTGTGCAGAGACAATCCCACTCTCAGAAAAAAATGGCAGTTTTTCGAGGCAATAAAAACATCAACAAATGAATAAATGCTACAAGTGTAACCTTAATGCCATACTGTGGAGCATTCCAGGCAACGCCATAACTTCACGAGACAAGCAGGAAAAGTTACATAGTGCCTCTTTATAGTAATAGTAATAGTAAAAGCCAGTCGAGTCCGTTTCATGTAAACTCGTAAAAGTCTCTGCTCCCTCTGGATTCTGGAGACACAGTCAGGAATGTGACAGACACGAGCCAAAAAACCGACAGAAGCTCCGGGGAAAACTGGACAAAACTCCTCTTCATTAGCAGTGTAAACTATAATCTCATACAGAAACAGATTACAGCTGACTTGCCAATGTTACTAAAAATGTGTGTGTGCAACAGTCAAGCAGAGATCCGAGGTATGAAAAATTAATGAAGTCCTTTATTACTTGGACAGCCAATGCACTTCTACACTGACGTTTTTTCTAATACATATTTCTTACTGTAAATATACACGGGAGAGTTTTAAATCTTGTTTTATAACACACTTTTATTCTCAGGCTTTTAACACAGCGTGAGTTGTGTGGTCCTCTGTGTCTTTTATTTATTGGTATTCTTGCTCTTATTTGATTTGACTAGTTTTATTGTCTTACTGAGGACTAGTAGAGTTAAACTGAGCTTTATTTCATATTTCTATTGGATATGTTTTATCTGTAATGTGCAGCACTCTGGAAACTGTTTTATGAAATATGCTACAGAAATAAAGTGGATTTGGTCAGATATATGTTGTTATTTGCACTTTTTACTGTATCAGGTATCGGCTTTAACTCTCCAGCACGCGCCGATATTTTAATTTCCCAACCAGCATTCAAAATATGCATGAAAAATCTAAGCAAAAAGCAGCGGCCTCCAACCTGTAGCTCTCCACCCACTTCCAAGTAGCTCGCCAAGGGATTTCTGCATTAGTACTGTATTGTAATTGTACTGATTAAGCAAAATTTGATTACGGTAATTAAATGCCCATTACCACTGCTGCACATGTATCATTTTAATGCCTGACTTTGTGTACTAATAAATGTTTAGTGGTGTTTGTTTTATAGGCCTCTAACTGTACCTCATCTAAGGCTTACTGTGGCTCTTATAGATACACTCAATTTCTTATGGCTAGCAGCTCTCTGGCATTTTTGTTTTGTAAAGGTATCTCACCGGAGGAAAAAGGTTGGAGACCCTTGGCATAAAGCTTCATCTGACATTCAGTTTTTGAGTAATTTTAAATGTGGAAATGTGTGATGTTTTTAAATAAAAGATGGGAGAATGCATGGTGTGACTGTAAAGGGAAGGATATTTGGATGTATTTTAATTGTTTGTAACCCGTTTGTTAACCGAAACTACAGATGAGAAGGAGCTTCAGCCGATTCTGGCGTAAAGCAGCTTTTCTTTTATGGTTCTTCTTAAAATAAACTACGATACTAAACTAAACTAGTAAAAAACGGCGACATATTTGCCCAAAAATATCAGCAGAGGTCAGCCATCTCTAATATTGGGCAGTGCTGCTCAATATCACAAAAAATATACTGTAGATATAGACAGTTTGCACAAATGGATTATCTATGCAAAGTGAGGTTTTCCTGTGCATGAGGTGAACAGACAGAAGAGGTGTGAAGTATAATCCTGCTCTAATCCTGCTCAGATAATCCAGACTATACTCTTCTGACCAACTCTACTGACCGGCCCCACTGACCGGCTCCTCACCTTCACTTAATGATGAGCTCATTCAGAGGTTTGACTGTTACCCATAAATACATATGTTCTCTTGTGAGGAAACAGGTTACTGAAATGAAAAAAATGCACCACTTGCTTAAGATTTGGTTTTGTGTAAATAGGCACCTCATAGTAGGGCTGGGCATTTAAAGGGACAGTTGAGAATTTTGGGCATTGGCTCTCTAGAAAGTAAGATCCAGAGTGTTGGAGACACTTTTTGAAATCTTCCATCCAGTCCTTGTATTTGCAGAGGTTGCTGGTGCTAGGCTAGTGCATGTCAATGGCCATAGTCGTCCTGCCACTAAAAACAGTCTTACCCACTCCACAGACCCGAGGAAAACTATTAGAACTCCAGACTGTCCATGTGAACGTCTGTGTCCACAGAATCATGTTTGAAATAAAACTAACCTTACATTTGAAGGATTTGTGTCTGAGCAGCAGCAGTGAGTTGTTAGTGGACTGATATATGAGAAAATAGTCCCTCAACATGCAACGATTCATGCGATGCAAGATTAGTTTTATGTCAACGATTATTCTATGGACTGGACGGAAGATTTCAAAAAGTGTCTCCACATGTCTCCAACACTCTGGCTCACCAAGAAATGAGGAACTATGTCCAAAATTCTGAACTGTCCCTTTAATCAGTTATATCAATTCCGGTTTTAAATAATTGACATTTTGATGAAAATTGAGAAATAATGAAGTCAAGCATTATGAAACAACTTTCCTCCTGACTTTCTTACTTGCTCAACAGTGTTGTGCAATTACATTATTCTTAAATCACAGATATGATAAGATTGAAAATGCAAAGTGCCTCCTCTGTTTGAAAGATAAACAGTCCATACTCTGATTAAAATCATAATCGTCCAGTGTGTGCAATAAATTAATTTATTAAAAAAAAAAAAATCAAGATAAAAAAAACAATCAAGATTTTTTTTATTTTATTTGCTATGTTGCCCTACCTTAAAGTCAATGAGCACAACAGTGAAGGTCACATTATGATCTTATATGATGTTATAATGTTTCCACATCACAAACAGACCTGGAGTTGTGTTTTATCTGAAGCTTCATCACAAGGTTAAGGTATGAGTTTTTTTGTTGTTTTTTTAATTGATCAGTATTAGCCAATTCTATCTGTCAGCACGCATAGACTTTGTACATGTACAAACCAGTCCACAGGAATCATCTGCACTAGACCCACTATAACATTATAGAATTTGAGTCACAAGTGGAAGCAGTGTTTTACCATTGAAGTTGTCCTGAAATTTTGTCAAAATACATGCCCTGGAATTCATTTCATTTATCCAAAAGGTTAAACTCTTTTCCAATTAAAATTAGAGATGTAATGATATCCAAATATCTCAATACAATATTATCACAATATTAATTTCACGGTACGATATTTATTGTGAAATTATGTTAAGGCTTACAGACCTGTAGACAGGACACTTTCTGCTTTTAAAATATCTTGACAAGACTTTGATGTGAATCATTATGGTCATAATCGCAAGAATACAAGTACAAGTACAAGTACAAAACACATTTCTTTATGTTGAATCCACTGAAATGCATCATGGGATATGTAGTGCCCCATGTTTATTATCTGTTGCTCCTATAAAACAATGCATTTAAGCAAATTAACGTGTAAGTCGATATATTGTGACAGCTCTCGATATTATTTTGAGACTTTTGATGATACGATATTGCGATATTCCGGTTATTGTTACAAGCCTCAAATATCTGGTTGATTTGAGTAGATTTCCAGTTGTTTGTTGCAGTAAAATGAAACTAAAACGAACAGACAGAAGTAAAGCCGTGTTAGAAGTGCGTTTTGAGAAAGTGATTTGCCCTGTGCCTGACTCCACACTGTTCAAACACCGTGGGCCAGTGTGTTTGAGTGGCTCTGCTTTAGAGCTGCAGCCCCACCTCCAGCTAATGGTGTGTGCTGTTTAACTCCGGCGTCCGTCACAAAAGAGGAGCCCGTCATCAAGTCAAACATCACTGTCAGACTTATGTAACTCACAGGACTCAAAGACCCACGAGCAAACAGGCAAATATGTGTTCTGTAAAACTTTCTCTTGTACAAACACACGCCAACGCCAAGCCAACTAATGAGTAAGATCTGTGAAGGAAAAAGTGTTTCAAACTTCATTTCAATACTAAAGAAAATACTGATACGACTAATACTGAATCCTATACCACAATAATAATAAAACACACTCTTTCTTTAGACAATAGAATGCGATTTTCAACATTCAATTTTAGTACTTTCTTTTCTGTTCCCACGTGGTCTTATATCTGTGTACTCCCTCAGTCCTCCATGGGCGTACACTAGTCTATGTGCTCTTATACTTGTTCTGATTCAGCGCGAGATCGTTCTAAAGCGTCAGGAAAAGTTCATTACTGTCCAGTGAATTGGACTTTTTCATCGTAACCTGCTCAAATGAGTATCTAGTTTTAATACTGGTTTTAGTATTGATTAGTGTCTGATTTTAAGGTAATATTGGTAATACTTGGGGCTGGGGATCATTACGAAGTTGCAGATACCTCGATATATAGGCCACGATACGATACATATCTTGATACAGTGAAGTTTTGATTCCATATGATTCAATACATTGTATACAGTGCTTAACAAATTTATTAGACCACCTGTCATGAAAACAAAAAAACATAAATTACTTCATAGTATATCCAAAACTTGTTTCAAATTAACTTTTTCATTGTTATTCATTAAGAAAATGACCAATTGGAATAACAAAATCGTCCTTGTTGACAAATAACCAAAAATGTGAACGTGTATTTTGGTGCAGAGAACAGATGGATTCTTGCTGCTATGTTTTTATGGAGTTTTGCAAAGTCTCTTTTGTTATTGAGTTCCAGATAATTTCTCACTGTTTCCAGAGATTTGCTTTGGATGAGACTTTGGTGACATTTTTGGAAAATATTAAGCTTGAAAATATATGGATAACTAGTTCTATTTCAGCATTAAAGATATGATTTAGGTAAAAAAAGATCTTGCATATACTGGCTGATTAACCATTATAGAAACATAAAAATATATTTTGGTAAACAGAAATACTGTTAAATTATACTGAGCCTTATACTGAGCCTTATACCTTATACTGAGCGGTGGTCTAATACATTTGTTAAGCTCTGTATGTTCTAATAGATTTGATAAGGTTCAATAAAAATAAAGGCTAAATCACGGCTGTGATACTAAATGGTAAATAAATGGTGACATTTTTATGTGACTTTTCTACCTTCAAGGCACTCAAAGCGCTTTACAACAAGGAACCACTCACACATTCACACACATTCATACACCAGTGTACACAGACACTGGGGGCGAGGTGGGTTAAGTGTCTTGCCCAAGGACATGACGACAGCTTCATCTGTGGGAGCTGGAATCACACCAGCGACCTGTGGGTCAGTGGATCTGACTGCTCTGACCACAGCGGGATTCAAACCACCAACCTTCGGTTCAGTGGACAAACGATGTACCAACTGAGCTACTGCCGCCCACTAAACTGACTGACCAACTACTAAAAGTCTGTTAAACCACTTCTTGTGCAAATTTCATGAACACTCATTTTAATCATCAGAACAGTGAAAATGTCAAATGTGTTGCATAAACGAGCATTGCATAATCCTCCTCTCAACAAGCAACTAAACTGCAGCGCTGCAACAAAATAATTTAGTAAAATATACAAAAAATACTTTTGGTGACATGTCGACACAGCAGGCCACGATATCAATACGATATATCGATATTTCAATATTTTTGCACAGTCCTAGTTATAATGATGAATAATGGAAGAAAGATGGAACTCTGGCTCTTTCAAGTGTTCTTAGTAATTAACTTCACAACTTTGCATCCTCATCAAAGACTTGAGTTTGAAATCATGAGAATTGCTGGAGCCTTAGAGTTCAGTTTCTTTATTGTCCAATAATCAGGAAGTGAGTGTTAGCAGGCTAGTTGTGGTTGGCATTACCGTGACAGCAAAACTCTCTGGTCTCAGAGTTGTGCAAAGCAAACTGTTAAAAACTGACTAGTTTATTTAATTTTTTTTTACACATCTAATCAAATGTTCTGCCTGATAAAAATATAAGAAGTATGTCTAACTAGCCATTTAAAGCTCTTTTTACACCAAAATCCTTTGAAGATTTTGTATTATTTTGCAATAAAATGGCACCCAGCACCAAACTTTAAGAGCTGTTCTCACTATTTTTATTTCCGTTTTCAACTGACAACGGATCTGAATTACGTTTGCTCTTTATACATCTGGAGATTTAAAGGTCCTACTTTTTGCACAATGGACTCCTGTGAGCTTTTAGCAATGTTAAAATCTTGTTGCATCCTCAAAAACAGACCTGGAGTTTTGTTTCTTTTCATTCACATGTTTGAGTAACTCTTTATTAGTCTGTCTACATTTCCAAAGCTCAAAATGCTCTGTTCCACCTTGTGATGTCATGTCATGGTAGATTCAAAGACTGGATGAGACTGGATGATTTCAGAGCTGGAACTGTCAAAGAATATTAGTGAAGGTGTGTGGAGTTTAAAAACACAGCGGCACTTCCTGTATTACCACATGACATCACAAGAATCTTAACAAAAATAAATTTATGGTATTTAGAAATAACAAAATAGAGAATGATATCAAAATTAAAATGAATGAAAATTAAATAGAAAGGGTAAATGATATCAAATTCCTTGGAGTGATTATAGATTGCAAAATTACATGGAAATCTCATATATGTCTAAAACAATTGGAATTTTGAATATATTCTGAACAAAAATGCATTGCGTCCACGATATTTTTCTCTCATCACACCGAACCCTAACATTGAAATTTGGGGAATCACATAAAACTAGAACTAATCCAGTCCTTTTAGTGCAAAAAAAGCCATTAGACTGATTAACCATGCTCCTTATGATTCACCCAGTAACTCCAATCAAACATTCTAAAGTTCTATGACTTGGTCGACTTGTACACGGCAAAATTTAAGGGCAAAGTCAAACATAATGAAATTTGTCTTTCTTTGCAGGCGATGTTCACTCAGAGAGAAAGTAAATATAATCTAAGGAATGAAACAAAATACAAAATACAAAACACAGAACTGAAAATAGAGCAATATATGTTTTATGTTTATTCACCTTTTTCTGTTTTTTCTTTCTGTCCAATAATTCGGAAACCCTCTTGTATCACAACGCTATCTCGGATTAGCTCTGAATTCCTCCATTGTTTACCAGATTAGCAGATTAAGCACAAGTGTGGCAGGATTAGAACGGTTTAATGAGAAAAACTCATTTTAGTCAGCGCTTTAACGGTGCGCTGCGTAACTTGTCTTGGCGAGTCTCTATGTAGATGTACTTCACTGGCCTGGAATGTTTCACAGTATGGCATTAAAACGTATCTATCTCCATGGAGACAAAATGAGATTAGTGGAGAATCGGTTCACTCGCACAAGAAAGCATGTTCTTAATCGTGCACTGTGTAACTTTTTGGTTGGGGCTCCGTCACCTGCCTGTTTCTATGGATATGTCATCACTCTGCCTGGAATGTTCCACAGTGTGATATTATACATCTCTACTTTACATTTATTCAATTACAGGTGGTTTTATAGCTCAAAAATACCTGGAAAAAAGGCATTCTGACTGAGAGCGGGGTCGCCTCTCCACAGATCTGACCCATAACTTGGTCTGGTTTGGTCTCCATGAAGACAGAAAGGTTTAATGCCATACTGCGAAACATTCCAGACAAAGAAATAACATCTCCACAGAGAAAAGCGTTTAACAGACCCTATTTCTGAACAATAACATCACCTCTAATGGATAGACTTTTAATGCCATACTGTGGAACATGCCAAGCTCCCTAAAGATGTTAAAAAAGTTGGCGTAGAATCCATCAGAAAAGTTCCACGACGCACCTTTAAAACAGGTTTTTGTCGTGAGCTGCGCTGGCTGCAACACGCCCGCCTTCGCCCCTCTCTTTACACAGCAGTAAACTTTTATGGACTCCAGGATGGGCCCGACTGGGGAAAAGTCTGAGGAAACTGAGGTCTATATTAAAAATAATTCATGTGCGTTGTAAAACTTTTCATAAAAATATCAGGGTTTGGGGTCAGGGATACAAATTTAAGCGGCAATACCGGAGTTTTACGGTCTTAAAAATATGAAAAGCAGAACGACTGTGAGCTCAAAGTCGTGTCCTAATACTGTTACCTCCTCAAAAACAGACCCGGAGTTGTGTTTTGTGTTTTGCTTCATTCACACACGTTTGAGGAACCCTTAGTCTGTCTATATCTCCAATGCTCCGTTCCACCTTGTGATGTCATAAAGCGGTAATTTTCCAAGTGAACAGCTCCTTTTACCTTTAGCTCAGTAGAGATGGGCAATTCCAGGGCTGAAATCATCGAGTGAAGGTGTATGGAGTTTAAAAACACAGTGGAGCACTTCCTGTATTACCACGTGACATCACAGGGTTGAACAGTGTGTTTTGTTTGAGAAAAGAACTAAATCTGCAGGGTTTGTGCATTAATTAAACGTGTGAATGAAACAAAATGCAACTCCAGGTCTGTTTGTGATCAGGAAACAATATTAGATAAAAAACCAAGATGGCAGCATGTGCTTTGTCTGTTAAGCAGTTATCTGTGTTTTGCTGTTTTTAACATCATTTTTATCTCTTGGCATATGACAGTTGGTACTTTTAATGGAGTATGTCTCAAATATAGGGAGATATGGACTGTGAATGTTCTTTGAAGGCTACATCCTCCTCGCACCACAACAGGCAGCGTTAATTGCCTATTGGAGCCGAGCTAACTAGCTTGAGCCTGCTACATCCAGCTGGAGACTGGGCGGTGAGGCCTGCCCCTGCTACATCTTCCTGGAGCTGAGCTAATTAGCTTGAGCCTGCTACATCCACCTGGAGACTGGGCTGGGAGGCCTGCCCCTGCTACATCTGCCTGGAGCCGAGCTAACTAGCTTGAGCCTGCTACATCCACCTGGAGACTGGGCTGTGAGGCCTGCCCCTGCTACATCTTCCTGGAGCCGAGCTAATTAGCTTGAGCCTGCTACATCCACCTGGAGACTGGGCTGGGAGGCCTGCCCCTGCTACATCTGCCTGGAGCCGAGCTAACTAGCTTGAGCCTGCTACATCCACCTGGAGACTGGGCTGTGAGGCCTGCCCCTGCTACATCTTCCTGGAGCCGAGCTAATTAGCTTGAGCCTGCTACATCCACCTGGAGACTGGGCTGGGAGGCCTGCCCCTGCTACATCTGCCTGGAGCCGAGCTAACTAGCTTGAGCCTGCTACATCCACCTGGAGACTGGGCTGTGAGGCCTGCCCTGCTACATCTTCCTGGAGCCGAGCTAATTAGCTTGAGCCTGCTACATCCACCTGGAGACTGGGCTGGGAGGCCTGCCCCTGCTACATCTGCCTGGAGCCGAGCTAACTAGCTTGAGCCTGCTACATCCACCTGGAGACTGGGCTGGGAGGCCTGCCCCTACTACATCTGCCTGGAGCCGAGCTAACTAGCTTGAGCCTGCTACATCCACCTGGAGACTGGGCTGGGAGGCCTGCCCCTACTACATCTGCCTGGAGCCGAGCTAACTAGCTTGAGCCTGCTACATCCACCTGGAGACTGGGCTGGGAGGCCTGCCCCTGCTACATCTGCCTGGAGCCGAGCTAACTAGCTTAGGCCTGTTGCATCCTCCAGAAGTGTGCAGAAAGCGGAGGACAATGGCATTTTTCATTATTTTTATATGGTGGTTGGCAGCCTGGGACATGAACCCAAACAATGCTCCTCGGGTGAGTACCCATGAGAGTGTGTTGTGTTTCTGGAACACGTATTATAGTGGCACTGATTTTAATGCTGTTTTTAAGAAACCACAGATTCATTTGGTCTGGGTCTTATGCTCCCGGACAGATGTTTCCAGGGAATTACTTAAACTTCAAAATGTGTTTATTCTATATGACCTTACAGTAAACAGTAAAACAATTTGCCTGGCTTCAACTTTCAGAAATACTGCTTCAAAATGTAAAGTGAAGCAAAGATTGATTATTGTTCTCTTACTTTTATCTGGAAATGTGCAACCAAACCCTGGACCTGAACTGCAATGTACCCAGACCCCTGCTGATTTTAAATCAATGTCTGGCCTCAAAATTATTCATCTTAATGTACGCAGTTTACTATCTAAAATGGATGCAGTCAAAATTTGGGTTAGTTCAACAGATGCGGACATTGTGTTTATCTCTGAAACATGGCTGACAAAATATATTACAAGTGATGATATTAATATAAATGGATACAATGTCTATCGTACTGACAGGCCTAAAAAAGGTGGTGGTGTAGCCATCTATGTTAAATCAAGATTTGATGTAGTGCTGCCGCGATTATTCGACGTTGTCGACGTAATCGATTATGAAAATGAGTCGACTACAATTTTTTTGGTCGAATATTCGCCTTTATTTATTTTTGGTCTCAAACGGCTCGTCCAGAGACCTTTTGCTTGCCTGAGATCAGGTATTTCCCCTCCACACCACTAGTCGTACTACACTCGAGGCCGACACCGGTGCGGCAGGCAGCGGCTACACCCGAGGCGGACACCGGCGCAGCTAACAGCGGCTACACCCGAGGCGGACACCGGCGCAGCTAACAGCGGCTACACCCGAGGCGGACACCGGCGCGGCTAACAGCGGCTACACCCGAAGCGGACACCGGTGCGCGGGCAGCAACTGCGCCGAGGCCGACACCGGTGCTGCTGACAGCGGCTACATCCGGGGTTGACGCCGAGGTGGCTAACCTCGGCTTCACCAAAGGCTAACAGCAGTGGTAAATAATGGCACCGCCAAAGAAAACAAACTTGAGGAAGTATTTGCCGTCGCACTCTGCTGGCTGGTCTCTCTCTTTCTCGACCACGACCACGATGCATGAGGTATTGAGCATACCGTTGCATATGCTGCTCGTGCAAACTCGTTAAATTGTGTGTGCATATCGTTGTTCAACATTGTTGAATGAGCACACACAACAGACATAACAGCAATAACCTTTGCAACTCGCACGCACAGCACACACAAGGTAAAATCTAACACACACACTTGTGTGTGTTAGAACCGCTTTTTTTTTTATTAGTCGTTTAGATTAGTCGACTAATCGAAAAATTAGTCGAGAGATTATTCGTTAGAAAATTAGTCGTTAGTGGCAGCACTAATTTGATGCTTCAATCGTCTTGTCTGAGTCTATTTGTAAGCAGATGGAGTTTTTAGCCTTAAATGTGGAAATAGCCAAATCCCTCTCCATAACTGCTGTTGGTTGTTATAGACCTCCGTCTGCCACCAAGGAGGTATTGTCATCCTTAAGGCATCTTCTGTCCAAATTAAACTACAATGAACTTATAATGGCAGGAGACCTTAATTGGGATTGGCTAAACACAGCTTCTGAAGAGTTTAAATCCTTCTGTGACTCTGTAAATTTTAGCCAGTTGATCAATCAACCAACTAGGCCAAACATTAAATGCCCTAAAAAGTCCACTTTGATTGATTTAATTCTAACAAATGCCCCGCACAAGTTCTCTTCCTTGGGTGTTTTCTGCAATGACTTGAGTGACCATTGTGTAGTTGCAGCCTGCAGAGACACAAAAATCCCTAAATGTAAACCTCGTATTATTTTTAAGAGGAATTTGAAGAAATTTAATGAACAAGCCTATCATCATGACTTGTCCTTGGTTAAATGGGAACATATAGGCCTGTTGCCAGATGTTGAACTTGCTTGGACCTTCTTTAAGGAAAACTTTGAGAAAATTGTAAACAAACATGCTCCTTTAAGGAAAGTCAGAGTGAAGGGGCGAGAAAACCCCTGGTTCTCCCCAGAATTGTCTGATGTCATCCATCAGCGTAATGTGGCATGGGCCAAAGCTAGAAAAAGTGATTCTGCCAGTGATTGGTCTATTTTCAGACAACTAAGAAATAAATGCACATCTCTTATTAAAAAGGCCAAATCAGAATATTACTTATCGGTCACAACTGAGAACCTAAATAACCCATTGAAATTTTGGAAAGTTATTAAGTCTTTATCTGTGAACAAAAGCCCCCAGGTTCTTCCCACTTTTGTTTTAAAAGACTCCCAGTCCCAGTTTATGACAGAACTGAGGTCTTAAATAGCTTCAATAAGCATTTTGTGTCATCTGGGTCTTTGTTTGACTCTACAGGACTTGCCTCTCTGCCTTATTGTACAAACTCTCAAATGTTTTCAGGAGAACCTTTTACATTTGTACCTTTTAATGTGCAGCAAGTTCATAAGGCTCTCAAAACACTGAATCACAGAAAACCTCCTGGGCCAGATTTGATAGAGCCTTACTTTTTGAAAATGGCTGCTGATTTTATTGCACAGCCTCTTACAATACTTTTTAATCTATCAATTGAAAACAAAGAAATTCCTCCAGTCTGGAAGTCAGCATTTGTTGTTCCTCTCCTAAAAGGAGGTGATCCTGCAGTTTTAACTAACTACAGGCCAATATCAAATCTGTGCGTTTTGTCAAAAATTCTTGAATCCCTTGTTTGTGATCAACTTAAAGAGTTTCTATATTCTAATGATCTTCTTTCAAAACTGCAGTCAGGCTTTAGGAAAAAGCACAGTACCATCACTGCTGCTACAAAAGTGATCAATGATATACTTGTTGCTCTTGATAAAAAGCAATACTGCGCTGCACTCTTTATTGATCTGTCAAAGGCGTTTGACACTGTGGACCACACAGTCATAAAGCAAAGGCTTATCAGTTTTGGTCTGTCAGATCATGTAGTCTCTTGGTTCACTAATTATTTGAGTGACAGGACCCAATGTATCAAATATGATGGTCTGTGCTCTGAATTTGTGAGTCTCCACAAGGGGGTGCCACAGGGTTCTATATTAGGACCTCTCCTATTCATTATGTATATTAATGATTTGGGACAAAATTAGGGCTGGGCGGTAAACCGTTTGAACCGGTATACCGGTAATTTTTATTTTTATGATATGAATTTTTTATTTACCGCCATACCGTGTGCGCGCATATGTCGGCAACACAGAGCGGCGGAACGTCGCACAGCGGTAGATTGAGCGGGGGCTGTTTTTCAGTGTTACACCAAACAAGCCAACTCTGCAGGAGAGCGGTAGTGGCGCGTTTGCTAAAGGGACCGTCTGTGTAGTGTTTTGTGACACGGCTCCCTTTTTCGGAGAGCGGGAGTGCGCGGAGCCGTGCGCGGGCGAGAGAGCGTAGAGCGCGGGTGCGCGGAGCCCCGCTCTTCACAGGCACGGCTCCGCGCACTCCGTCTAAAGGGACCGTCTATGACAAGAAAAGCAAACGTTGGAATGATATTACCAACTCTATCACACTCCACTTAGCCAAAGACAAAAATACCGTTAAATACCGTGATACCGTGATAATTTAAAAAAAAATACCGTGATATCAATTTTTGGTCATACCGCCCAGCTCTAGACAAAATGTGTCCAGTGCTAACATGCACTTTTATGCCGATGACACAATCATTTACTGCTTCGGCTCATCTCCTCTTAATGCTGTTGAATCTCTGCAGAAAGCTTTTGATGTGGTGCAGCACACACTTCTGCAGCTAAAACTAGTGCTTAATGCTGACAAAACTAAACTAATGTTGTTCTCAAACTCTAGGAAGAATCTGCAAGATGTCCCCACAGTGTCCACTCTTGAGGGAAATGAAATTGAGGTGGTTCATTTGTACAAATATCTTGGTATCTTGCTTGATGATGCCCTGACTTTTAAACCCCACATTGAGAATCTGGTGAAGAAACTCAAATTGAAATTGGGATTTTTATTCCGAAATGAATTTTGGTTTTCTTTTAATGTTATAAAGCGCCTTGTTACTGCTCATTTTTTATCCATTTTAGACTATGGAGAATTGCTGTATATGAATGCTTCAGCTCAATGTCTGAGTAAGATTGACTCTGTGTATCATGCTGCTTTGAGGTTTGTTACTAATTGCAGGGCCTTGACCCACCACTGTGAACTGTATTCCCGAGTAGGATGGCCGTCTTTATCCACTAGGAGATTGACTCACTTTTACACTTTTATCTACAAGGCCATGCTTGGACTACTGCCCTCCTACATCTGTAATTTAATCATACAGAGAAGTGTTGATTCTTATGGTTTGCGTTCGAATGATCAGTTGTTGCTCTCTGTTCCGTTTGTTCGCACAGAGTTGGGAAAAAGGGCTTTTGTCTTCTCTGCCCCCTCGACATGGAACAAGCTGCAAAAGGACTGGAAATTAACAGAACTTATTTCATTGAATGGCTTTAAATCCAGACTGAGAGCACTTGAGACAGCCTCCATAAATTGTACCTGTTTTAACTAATCTGTATGTCATTTTAATTGTGTTGTAATTGTCTTTTTGCTGCCTCTTGGCCAGGGCTCCCTTGAAAAAGAGGTTTTTAATCTCAATGGGATTTCCCTGGTTAAATAAAGTTATATATATATATATATATATATATATATATATGCTAAAAATATCTAGCATGCTAACGCACACTTCCTGATTATAGGAGAATAAATATAAAATTATGACCTGGGGGTAAATCGGTGAAAACTGGCTACTGTTGAGCAATAATAACAGCTATTAGTACGTAACTGCAATATGAAGGTGTGGAACATTCCAGGCAAAGCAACAGCATTTCCACAGAAACAGGTGGTTTAAATTAGATGAGTTACATGTACAGTCGGCGTTCACCAGAATCATTCTAATATTTAGCACCTCGATCACACCTTTAGCACAATAGCATCCATACAGAAAAAGAAATGTGGAGAAAAGTGAGAAAAACTGCAAGTATATGGACTAGACAAGACCCAGGACTAAACCAGGCTCAAACAAGGACTAAACCAGGATCAAACCAGAACTAAACCAGAATCAAACCAGGACTTTTATTCAGAATCAGGATCTCCAGAGTTTAAACCAGCACTTTTATCTGCTTCATTCAGTCGGGTCATGTCCAGTTAAACACCTGTCTCTGTACTCCGCTGTTTTCCCGACTTTCCCAGTGCATTCTGGTCTATACTGATCGCTCAACCAATGCCCACTACTTTTCAAGGTGCATTGTGGGAAATTTTGAGTGCACTAATTTTTCACCAACTGGACATTCAGACGCCCCTGAAAAACGTGTAACCTCTAAATAGTGCCATAAGTAGGGAACAGTGTGGACATTGGGACATAGCCAGAGTTCTACAGTATTTTAAACCTTTTTTTTTTTTTCAACTTTTCTTCATAAATCACTTCTTGATTGGTGTAAAAATATAATTTATACTTACAAAAAGTATTATAACATCAATTATAACATCCATTTCACCCCCCTGCATGAGCATGGGATGGTGGGAAACACAATTTCGATTCTTTATATGATCCTATTGTACTTTTTGAACTTTTTTCATACACACACAGAAATAAAATAATAATCACACCATATTCTGGGTTTGGGGTCCTTCTGCAACTTTCTTTCGTTATGTCCTCTTAATGACCCTTAAAGTCCTTGTTTGCTGTGGTTTAGTTTTTGTTTGGTCTTTAGCGTCGGTTTCGCAATTACCAGCTAACCCACAGCGATGCTAAATATGCTAATGATGCTTAGCAAACACAGTAGCAAAACGGACCTGAATCCGGCAGTGAGAGCGACACCGATTTGTCGCACGGCAGGTCTGAAGCCCCGCCCACTTTCGCCTGTGCAGGTATTTGGCCTAAAGCGCTCTGACATTTGACACATGCAAACTTTCTCTTCTTTACAAATGTAATAAAGTGTAAACAATGTAAGTCTCTCAGCTGTAGTGTTGTTGTAATTCAATGCGGAACTCTTAAAACCTCTGAAAAAGAAAGTTCTCTCACGATATTAAATTAAATATCAGAATGAAACACTTTAGTATTTAGAGTCATGTCATTCCTCAACCAGGAATGTTCCACAGTATGACATTACGCTGTGTTTTTATAGCTCAAAAACACCTCGAAAAACAGGTATTCTGACTGTGAGCGGGGTCGCCTCTCCACAGATCTGACCTGTATCCTGGTCTCTGTGACGATAGACAAAGCAATAACATCTCCATGTGCCAAAAAAAAAGCCAAACATTAACTAGAAATGTCCCAGTAGTGCAAAGAAAATGTACTCACGATAAATAGTGACTCCAAAAATATACTGTTCCAGTTTTTAATTAATTTTTAGGGACGGGGCGAGGCACACCACGAGATCGAGTCCATGAGCACGAGACAAGACGAGATTTGTACCTAATTTGTAATAAATAAGTCAAGTAAGTAAATTTTAGCTTCACTACTTTTTATTTATTTTATGTATTTTATGTTTAGAGGTCATTGTAGAACTGCTTTCTGGTACTACAGCTGTTGAAATCACCTCAAATTTTCATAGAATGTACAGAAACAGATCAAGATTTTATATTTAATGTTTTATTTTGGTTCTGTTTTCAAGTTGAGCCGTTCACTCCCGTTCACTTCTCTTCTGATGTTGATGATGGTCTAAGCATCCTCTTCATATTTTTGGTACCAAGTCCAAATTTGTTTACCAGTTGGTGAAGTTTATTCCAAATTTCACACTTAAGGCTACACAGTCTTGGGTGAGTGTGTGCGAGCAGATTTCAAAATGCAAACTCATTTCTCTTTGTGAGTGAACGGCTCAACCTGACAACAGAAAACTTTCAATATAAAATCTTAATCTGTTTCTAAACATTCTGTGAAAATGTGAGGTTATTTAACAAGAATTGCCAAAATAATTGACCTGTGAAATGAATTTTTTGGGACACCCTGTATAACCAGCTCTTAAATAAGATAAATTCAGGGGGGGGAAAGAATCTCACGAGATAATTCTTCTCATCTGTGCAGAATCTTGTGGTGATTTGGTCTCAGAAGGATGAGACCTTGTCCCATCCCCGGTGATTATCATGAGACGCTTACTTAACATTGAGATAAAAGATCAGACTGAAATGAAAGGCTAATACAAAAACAATTCAATTTATAACATTTTGTTGCTAACTACAGGATAGGGTTGTCAAACGTATAGAAAATCAGATATTATTCAATATTTCTTTTTAATTTTTTTATGTATTTATTGCTCATGCTATTATTTTGTTGGCATCAATTTAAAGAGAACAACAAAACATCTGACAAATTATATAATATAATATATAAATTATATAATACATATTCCAACCGTTATTCGCCTCGTCTCTGCTGCACGAACAAAAGGAACATCTCATAAACCTTTACCTCTCATAAATCTTTAATAATCAATCCCAACCCCAATCCAAGTCACCAATGAGCCTAATGCATGTTAAAATATCCCGCTTTTGGTTTACATTTCATTCACTTAAACATTTTCCTTAGTCACATCGTCCAAGTAATTTTATCTTTGTACATTTTCTTAAATTTAAAAACACTAGTGCAACTTTTGATTTGACAAGTTCCATATCTTGGCTCCGTACACAGAGACATTCAAAACTAAAACTAAAAACTTTAAAACTAGCGTCGAAACTAGAGACTCGTTTTTCGTATCAGTGCTGAAATAGTCCCACTGACAGGACAGAAACGCGCTTTTGCATGATCTTGAGCTGTATCAGAATAAATATAAGACCTAGGGTGACCAGAATTTCAAAATAAAAAAAGCTTTTTGGTGGCTGGTAATAATAAAATTGTGAAACGAGTACGTAATTAATTGAAAATTGTCAGCAGAGTCACATTTTCTTTGTGTTTTGGTCATTTTTAAGCAGATTTTTTGTATTTTACCTAAACAAATGACAATGTATGCCTCTCCTTACTGTTGGCAGTGTCAAATTTGTCAAAAATAGGGACACATTTCTTGTAGAAAACTGGGACAAATCTCTCGTTTCGGATAAATCCACTGGGACAGGGGACACACGGCTCAAAACTGGGACTGTCCTGGTCACTCTAATAAGACCACATTCGAATAGAAAAGAAAATAAGATGATTTAATGTTGAAAATCTATTTTTTAAAAGAAAGTTAGTTCTTAGTATAGAAATTGAGTTTGAAATGTTAGTATCATGACAACACAGTACAAGGTTAACATTTTTATTAATATCCCTTAAATAGTTGCAGCGACTAATTTTAACACCGTACAAATAGTTGCTAAAACTAAATGAGAAAATGTGTGAAAAGTTGTGGCTGTCCCTTTAAGAAATGAGGAGCTGGATGACCTTGTAGAAGAAGGACGGGGCTCTGCTCTTATGCTGTATTCAACAGACCGGGCACAGCCTTGGAAATTATGGAAACAAGACAACAACTATACCAACTTTTGTAGAAATACTTGAACTATTAGCAAATGTTGTTAATCACATAAAAATCCAGGACTACAGTTGGTTGAAAGTACAAGTATATGGGCTAAATAAGAACCAGGACCAAACCAGGTCTAAAAGATATGCCTTAAAGTGCATGTGACGAATTTGGGCGGTTCTCAAAATTTTGGCTTAATTTGCTGTGATAAAAATGGCTATAGATACAAGTATTTTTACACAAATGAAGAAGCAGTTTGTGAAGAAAAGTTGAAAAATAAGTTGAAATTTCCAGGAAGTAGAGTTCCATTTTGAGGACATGACACAAGGGAGGATTCGATCTAAAAGTTCTGCACAATTTACAAGCAAGAAGCACATTTTTTTCTACATTTTTCTACATTTATTTCAATGTTTTTGAATCTAGAGGTCCAGAGTTCAGACATTTTATTCTTTTTTGTGTTAAATGCCACAGATTAAAAGAGTGGTTAGGGTTAAAAACAACTCAGGATGAAACAATAATCGATATAATAGTGAATCTTTCAATATTAGTGTCACAATTCGATACACGTGTTCACTCGTAATGTGGGGTCCGCCCCAAACGCAGCCGGTAAACAGTTCTAAAGAGGCTTACAGTTGAAATATTCTAACAGAGCTGGGTTTTATCTTTCAATCACTTTTTATTTTATGTTGATAGACCCAGGAACGACAAAGATCTGCAGAAAGATCTGCACACGAGATGCAACTCGTGATGTACTTGTTTTCACAGACTCATAAAATGATTATGTTCATGAAATCAACAAGAACAATTGCTTTGAGAAGACAAATAAAAGTAAATTCAACAACAAATTCCAAAGCACAATATATTGTTACAGAGAACTACTGTGATAAACATTAATATAACTACTTCATACCACTCACATAAAGCAAGATAATCCCAGAAAACCAGTTTAAATTGACAGCATCATTAAAAAGCCTGAGCTGCAACAAATAAGCAGCAGAATGAAGCAATAATAATTATCCATTGCAGTTATTTATCCAACCCTCTACAGCTCAAATCTTACATTACTACATAAAAATGTCTAAAATCTCCCCCACTTTTGCAAAGGAATTGAACATGTGATAAAAACCAAGCCCCAAAATATCATCTTTCATCTTTCATATATTGAACGATAAGTCAATATTGTAATTTCCCGACAGGTCTGATCCAGAAACATAAAGATCAATGTGCAGGAAATAAAACGGTGATTCATTTCTTTCCCAGATCTCCCAGCTCTTCACGGTTTTGAAGTGACATTTGAGTTTTGGTATTTCAACACTGTGGGTCATACCGTGTTGGTACAGTTCTTTGGCACCGCTCGATTGTGAAACCTTTTATTGACCACGGATTAATCACCACGTGCGCACTCTCACGGACACACTCTCTACTTCTAAAGCCTTTTACCGTGTTTCTGTCAGCATGCAGTTGTCGTTCGCGATATTGTGATGGCAAAACGCCGCTCTGGTGTCTGAAAGTTGTGAAAAGCGCTTAAAAAACTCATCGTGGTGAATAATTAGAATACCCTGAACGCACAAGAAAAGTGAGGAATAACATTGGACCACTGCAAACAGTTTCAAATGGGCCAGTTCTGTTTTTCACATTTAAATCCATCAGCTATAAACGGCTATTCATGGAAGTCCAATTTGTTCTTTGTACAGAAAAAGAGGAAGTTTTCACAATAAAAGTGCAGCGTGATTATGAGTCAGTTCTTTCGCAACACAGAAATAACGCTTAGGTAAACAGATTACGACGATTTGTCAATTTTGAAAAAGGGTGTAAAGTGTCCATATTGCACTATTTTCTTAAGTTATGTTTCCTTGACACAAACAGACCTGGAGTTGTGTTTTGTTTCATTCACATGTTTAAACACACAAACCCAGCGTATTTAAGCTTTCATCTCTCAAATAGAAGACACTCTGATCTACTCTGTGATGTCATGTGGTGATTTTTAATATGGATCTATAATTAAAAAAGGGATAATGCCTCTGTCCTGACTCGACACCGACAAGTGGCCGCTCCATTGGTAAAATGTCAAACTGTCCGTGTTCTGACAGGACATTGACTTTTGTGGGATTTTGTAGGATTCTTTTCTATTTTCACCACATAAACTTTTAAAATGCTTAAATCCTCAAAGCTCCTAAAAGTGATCTTTGTAAGACTCGCCCGGCTCTTACGGACGTCACACAGGTGGGAGACAAGGTTTCATGCTGCTTTTCCAACAAGCTGCTATTTAGACATTGACGTCTAATTGTCGGAGTAGTGTAAACATGATTTGTCCCACTACGTTGACATTGTTTTCATGGTTGGAATGGCACTTTACTCTATTCAAACATTCTGCTTTTTCGACAATTCTTTGACCAGTCATTTGGTACAACATTAGGAATGGAACGATATCCAAATCTCTCTGTACGATATTTTCACCATACACATCTTACTGTACCAGATTTACTGTAAAACTGTGACTCTGCTCCTTTTTCCTCTAAAAATGCTTCACAAGACTTAATCCAAAGAATGAAGATTTCAAAGTGCTGAGAACAGTTATTTCTTCATGTCGTCTGCACTGAAACGGAGCAAAGGATCATGGTCTATGTCGTTCCCTCTGGTTTTTTTTTGTGGCTATTTCTGCATCAGAACTATTCATTTAAGCAAAGAGACTTGGGATTTGATATATTGTGATGGTCACGATATTATTGTGAGACCTTTGACGACACCATATCACCATATTTCAGTTACTGTTACATCCCTATTATTTATATAAAAAATATCCTAAAATAATCTTTGCTAAACTTAAAATCATTTCAGCTCAATTATATGAGTTTGGAGAGTGTTTGACACATGAATCAAAATCACAATCAAAATTAAATTACCTGCACAGCCTTACTTCACTAGAATAATTTTCATAATTTCAGCCCTGAAATTGACGATCTCTACTGAACTATAGCTAAAAGGAGCTGTTAACTAATTGCAAACTACCACTTCATGACATCACAAGGTGGAACAGAGCATTTTGAGCTTTGGAAATACAGACAGACTAATAAATCCGCATTATTCAAACATGCGTGAATGAAACAAGACAACTCCAGGTCTGTTTTGGAGGCCAACAGAATTCCAACGGCTAAAAGCTTCACAAGAGTGCGTTTTGTGTCTTACAGGACCTTTAAGCGCTAATTTGAGCGTCTGTGGCCCAGCACAGCGACGTTATCCTCAGTCAGCAGGATCCGAGTGGAGCAGCCAAAGGGCACAGGACCTCCACAGTTCAAAGACACGGCAGCTGGAAATGTCCTCTCAGATTATAGCTCTGAGCCATTTGAACCTCCACAGAGCGCAGCAAACATGGCTCCTCGTGGTTTCAGCTTCCTGTTATGTGTGTGACAGTTTAAAGACTTCTCGACATTCAAAAGATAAGATCATTTGCTTTCTAAAGTGTTAATTGCTATGATTAAAGGTCCTATATTAGACCAAACTGAGTTTAAAAATGTTTTTGCTGCTTTTTTCAATGGAGGAGTCGTTGTTCTGCCTGAAATGTTCCATAGTGTGACATTAAACAGCTCTACTTTACATTTATTCAAACACAGGCGGTTTCAGAGCTCAAAAATATCTAGAAAAACAGACATTCTGACAGTGAGCGGGGTCGCCTCTCCACAGAACTGACCTGTAACTTGGTCTGGTTTGGTCTTAGTGAAGATAGAAAGGTTTAATGCCGTACTGTGGAACATTCCAAACAAAGCAATCACAACTCCATGGAGAAAAGCATTTAAGAGACTCTCCAGGATGTAACTAGGACTAAACCAGGACTAAACCAATATACCAAACCTGGACTAAACCAGGACTTAACTAGGACTAAATCAGAACTAAACCAGGGCTAAACCAGGACTAAACCAATATACCAAACCTGGACTAAACCAGGACTTAACTAGGACTAAATCAGAACTGAACCAGGGCTAAACCAGGACTAAACCAATAATACAAACCAGGACTAAACCAATATTACAAACCAGGACTAAACCAGGACTTGACCAGGACTAAACCAATATACCAAACCAGGACTAAACCAGGACTTGACCAGGACTAAACCAACATACCAAACCAGGACTAAACCAGGACTGAACCAGGACTGAACCAGGACTGAACCAGGACTTGACCAGGACTTGACCAGGACTTGACCAGGACTTGACCAGGACTTGACCAGGACTTGACCAATATACCAAACTGGAATTAAACCAGGATTAAACCAATATATCAAACCATGTCCATGGAAACAAGCATTTGATGGACCCTCCACCCTCCAGAAAAGTTACACAATGCCCCTTTAAGCAATGTTAGGTGTTGGTACTTCCTCAAAAACAGACCTGGAGCTTGAATAATTCCACATTATTAGTCTGTCTACACCTCCAAATCTAAAAACACTCTGTTCCACCTCGTGATGTGATGAACCGGTAGTTTTCAAGTGAACAGCTCCTTTTTACCATCATCAAAATGTAAACAGGCAGAAACAAAAGCTTTGACGAGAGGCTGTTCAGTTGTGGAAGAAATTACAGAAAGGATTTTTGTCGTACACTGTCATGAGATATGAGAATTTATTAATAACATTTGGTGACTCATGTTTAGTGGAAGAACAGGCTACCATATAAGTACAACCATCTTCCGATCTTTTTCCGATTACACCATCACTGGAATCACTGGAGTAATACTGGAAACAATTATTAAAAAGTGGCTAATTATCCTGCAAATGTTTGTTTACTAGAAAGTTTGATAAAGTGTTTAGGGAGTCCTCTTTTAAATCTTCTTTTGTAGTAATTTAAAGAGCACGTATTTGGTTATTTTCTGATCTGTCCTCATTACAAACAGACCTGGAGTTGTGTTTTGTATCATTCGCACATGTTTAACACATAAACGCTTAATCTCTCAAACAAAAGACAAAGAGTGAAAGACATACTGTGAAACAGACAAAGCAATAGCATCTCCATGGAAACGTGCATTTGGCGGACCCTCCACCCTCCAGAAAAGTTACAAAATGCACCTTTATGCCAAGACTCGTCAAAAACAGACCAGGAGCTGTGTTTTGTTTCATTCACATGTTTGAGTAACTCTGCAGTCTCAGTCTCCAAATGCTTGGTTCCACCTTGTGATGTCATGCAGTAATACAGGAAGCACTCCACTGTGTTTTTAAATCTCCACACAGTAGGGCTGTAATGATATCCAAGTCTCATGATATGATAATGTCATGGTATGAACCTCATTAGGGGTGGGCAATATCTCAATATTTAAAATATATCGAGATATTTTCGAGACTCGATATGAATTCTGACATATCGATATATCGCTATAATGCTTACGTTTACTTCTGGTTTCACCGCTTCGCTTGTCTCGCCTTCTCTGTGCCGCGCTCGCCTCCATCCCCCAAGTTCCTCCGTGGAGGCCGGAGCTGGCTGCGGACTAAACCAGGCCTAGGACTTAACCTAGACTAAATGCCGCCGCAGAGCCCGGGGCTCGGCAGCGGACTAAACCAGGACTAGGACCAGGGCTCCACAGTGTGCCCATTTCACTTGCATTTGCGAGTAAATATTTCGTCGTGCGAACATGGAAAACAAAACAGGCGCATCTGTGCGAGTGCTTCTGCAGCCACAATAAGGAGCTGCACACAGACGCAATGTGACGAGTAAAATTTTCGAAATGCACGTTTCCCAGCGCGAGCGCAACCACATGACACCTCCGACCGTGCACGACCCCAGCATACGAGCTCCGTGTGTGGCCGATATCACTCATATAAATAAACTCCGCTTCAAAACACACCCACGCCTCCTTAAACGAGGAGCGGGGAGCAGCAGGACCCACACCTGTCCCACCAATCATTAGACACCCCCACACCGCTGGACTTCCTTCTGCAGCCTGTGCCAAATAAATCCGTTTGTCACAATGTGCATTTGATTTCGTAAATGTGCATGGACTAAATACCATTTTTCCTGTACAGATATCGAGATATAGCAAAATATATCGAGATATATTTTTTGGTCCATATTGCCCAGCCCTAAACCTCATGGTACAATATTTATTGTGATATCGTGGGAAAGCTCATGATATTCTACAGAATAACAAGACTGACATTCTAAAATGCTTTGACCAGTCATTTGGTAAAACATTTGTTGTCATTAGGGATGGAACGATATTCAGATCTCTCTGTACGATATTTTCACCATATACATCTCACGGCATCATATTTATTCCAATATTTTGTGGAGGAAAATACTACTTTTTCCTCTAAAAATGCCTTCACGAGACTTAATCCAAAGAATGAAGATTTCAAAGTGCTTAGAACAGTTATTTCTTCATGTCGTCTGCACTGAAACGGAGCAAAGGATCATGTTCTATGTAGTTCCCTCTGTTTTTTTTTAGCTATTTCTGCATCAGAACTATTCATTTAAGTAAAGAGACTTGGGATTCGATATATTGTGATGCTCTACAATATTATTGTGAGATCTTTGACGATACGATATCACCAGATTTCAGTTATTGTTACATCCCTACCACACACCTTCACAAGAATCATTTGGATAATTTCAGACCTGGAATTGCCCCGTATCTGCTAAACAAAAGATAAAAATGTAGATGTGAGCATTTTGAGTTTTGGAGATACAGATAATCTAATAATAAAGAGTTACTCAAACACGTGTGAATGAAACAAAACACAACTCCAGGCGTGTTTTTGAGGAGGTAACAACATTCTAACATGGTTTAAAGAGTCCATTTTGTGTCATTTAGGAGCTTTAATTGAAAGAGCAGTTGCCATTTCACTCCAGAGTTTTGAGGTCGTTAAGAAGACCAGGTTTTGTCATGGGGTCCGCTCCATAATTAGGGAGTTGTATATTTAGCCCTGTACCGGTGTAGTCCAGTTTCAGTCACAGTTTAGTAGAATTTCTCCATTTTCGCTTAAGTCTACAACAGGCTGCAACTGACAATTCTTATATTTATCAACTAGTTACACGATTATTTGCATTGTAAATTAAAATTTGTCAAATAGAAACATTTATAACCAAGTAAAAGTTGAAATATGGTGCCTGACTATGCTGTGATATAGAACAGTCTTGACATTATAACGTTCATTGTAAGGCTGTGCAATTAATCGAATTTTGAACGCGATTTCGATTTTACATGTCAAACGAGTTCCAAACTCATATAATTGAGTTGAAACGATTTAAAAGCTTATTTTGGGATATTTTTATATAAATAAGTTTTTTTATTTTATTTTAAATATAGAGATTGTAGAACAGCTGGATATATTGTTTATTTTGGATACATTTATGTTTTTTCCCTTATTTCATGTATTTCAAGTATATTTTATTCATGTTATGTTTTATACATCGCAAAACTGCTCTAAAGTACATATTTGTAGCCTGTATTTATATTAAATTTGTAAGTTTTGCGTAAATTATCAATAATATCGAGCAGCCCTAGTGCATCGAGATGATCCCTCAAATGTTTTTTACCATGGAGCTTTGTTTGGAATGTTCCACAGTATGGCATTAAACCTTTCTAGAGTTACACAATGCACCTTCACAGTGATAGCATCTGGAATCCATGGAATCACCTGCACGGTTCCATGGAAATAGAAAGTAAAACCCACAAACAAACAACCCATAAACAAGTTTTGTGCCATGCTGTAAAATATTATGGTCAAGTACAACGTTTCTATGGAAACAAGAAGAAAAGGGTCCACCTCTAGTCCAAGTAAGAGTCAGGTCTGTGGATAACAATAAATGCAATTACAAAAATACATATACTATCATTTTATTGTATTATTTTATTTAGTCGACAGTTTTCTAGCATGGTTCATTTACAATTTGTGATCCATTCAGTTGGTTTCATATTTGTAATTTTCTTTTAATCATAATTTTTGAGCAGAATCTTGACATTGTCATGTTACAGTTCTAGTACGGCCGGTGAGATTCTAGTTAATTTAATCCCTGGTTTCTAGGGATAACAATAATCGAAATACCATCCATCCATCCATCCATCTTCTCCCGCTTAATCCAGCTGGGTCGCGGGGGCAGTTTGCTGCCCAATCCTCATAGCACCTGACCCCCCCTATGAACCCCTCTGTGGGTGGTGAGCCCACAGGAGGGTGGACGTCATGGTCCTTGATGTTAGTTCATAGGGGTGCTGCATGTTTTAGGTTGATGGGGGAAACCGGAGCACCCGGAGGAAACCCATCCAGACACGGGGAGGAACATGCAACCTTCTTGCTGTGAGGCCCGAGTGTTGCCACTCAGCCACCGTGCCGCCTAATTGAAATACCGTGATATTTTATTGTTAAAAGTCTCAATAATATCGTGGGCCATCACAGTATGTCAAATCCCTGTTTAAATTCATTGTTAAGGTGCAGCAGCAGCTAAACAAAACACAGGGAACTACATATACTATAATTATTTGCTCTGTTTCGGTCCAATTTACATATTAAATAACTTAGTAACTCTTTGGCTTATGATAGATCCAAAACCTTGTCAAGGCATTTCTAAAAGGACAAAATATCGTAGCGTGAGATGCATATTGTGGAAATATCGTACCGAGAAATTTGGATACCGTTCCATCCAGACTGGTTTCCCCAAAAATGAGACTTTAAGTTCTCAGTCCAAGGGTTAGTCCTGGTTTAGTCCATATCATTGATTTGTGTTGTTGACATAGGCATGTGGGATAAAGGTTACCCCAAAGCTGACATAAGTGCACATTTTTAGACATAATATTACTTTAAGTTGCGATGTGTACATTTTCGGATATTGTTTCTATGGATACGGCATTGCTCTGCCTGGAATGCTCCACAGTGTTACATTAAACAGCTCTACCTTACATACAGGTGGTTCTATAGCTCAAAAAAACAGGGATTCTGACTGTGAGCGGGGTCGTCTCTCCGTAGATCTGACCTGTAACTGTCACTTGGTCTGGTTTGGTCTCCATGAAGACAGAAAGGTTTAATGCCACGCTGCGAAACATTCCAGACAAAGCAAAAACAATAACATCTGCATGAAGAAAAGCATTTGATGGAGCCTCAAGCAGAAAAGTTAAACAATTACACCTTTAAATAGAAAGACTTTTAAAGCTGTTGTATTTTTATTGCTAAAATAGACTTTAACTTATAGTTTATTCCAATTTCTTACCTTCATATCGTTCATGATGAGTTGGAAGAGCCCTCCCAAGGCGCTGCATTCTTTCTCTATTCCCGCATCCATTTTTCCACCGCGTTGGAAAAAAACACACCTCCAAAAAGTAGGCAAAAAAAACTTTAACCGAAGTTTGTGAACCACTCCAAACCTTGAATCAATGAGGGCTTTTTATGCCACGGAAAAGGGGGGAAGCGAACGCACCACCCCCGGGGTAAAGTCCACTTAAAACGGTGCCAAAATCAGCGATGGATAAACGGGGAAAAAACGCACTCGCACCAGGCAAAATTCGGATAAAATGTTCGTCAACCTATGCTAATCCCTGGCCACGTGTTTAAACCTCGCAAAAACCACCGCATCGTGACGGGATTACGCAAAACAACGCGCGCAAAAGAGAAGTTTAGCCCAATTTGACGCAGCGTCCCGGCGGTGGTGGCTACAGGCTAATGGCTAACAGCAGCAAACCCAAACCGGAGACCTGTAACTGTGGCTCTCCCCACTGCCCTTCCTCCCTTCCTCGCCCGGATCGAGCCCAAACGCGTTCCGGCGGTGATCCAGACGACTGGTGAGACGCGGGGGAGGGTAGCGGCGTGCGCAGTCCGAGCGTAGCCGAGGACGGGGCGGTGTTCGCGCAGAGAGGAGCCGCTGTGGCGCACGTAGGTCCCGCCGGGATGTTTGGTCCGCTGGGAGTCCGAGCCCGAAGTGAAGGAGCGGAGCCGGAGCGGAGAGGATGCGTCGAGCGCACGGGAATAACACAAACATGTGGACAGGACTTCCGCTCACCTCCTTCACAGTAAAAGCACAGGCGGAAGTCAGGGAAGGTGCATTTCAAAAGTAAAGTTGGTTGGTCTGTCGTTATTGTACATGCTCTCTGTTCCTTTGTGGTCAAATGTATTTTATTTTAATAATAATAGATAGTAATAAAAAGAAGGGGTCCCCTCCTGAGTCTCTGTCTCAAGTGGAGGAGTTCAAGTATCTCGGGGTCTTGTTCACAAGTGAGGGGAGGATGGAGCGTGAGATTGACAGGTGGATCAGTGGAAGAGGTCTAAACCAGGACTGAACAAGGACTAAACCAGGCCTGAACCAGGGCTAAACCAGGTTTGAACCAGGGCTAAACGAGGACTAAGCCAGGCCTGAACCAGGACTAAACCAGGTTTGAACCAGAACTAAACCAGGGCTAAACCAGGTCTGAACCAGGTCTGAACCAGGGCTAAACAAGGACTAAACCAGGTCTAAACCAGAACTAAACCAGGACTAAACCAGATCGGTGCAGCGTCGGCAGTGATGCGGTCGCTGTATCGGACCGTTGTGGTGAAGAGGGAGCTGAGCCCAAAGGCGAGTTTACGTTCCTCAGTTTACGTTCCTCCCCTCACCTATGGTCATGAGCTCTGGGGAGTGACCAAAAGGACGAGATCGCCGATACAAGCGGTGAAATGAGTTTCCTCTGCAGAGTGCGCTCCCTTAGAGTTAGGGTGAGGAGCTCAGTCACACGGGAGGAGCTTGGAGTCGAGCCACTGCTCCTCCAGGTCGAGAGGAGCAGCTGAGGGGAGGGCATCTGTTCTGATGCCTCCCTGGGAGATGGGAAAGACCCAGGACACGCTGGAGGGACGATGTCTCTCAGCTGGCCTGGAAACACCATGGAGTCCGCCCGGAGGAGCTGGAGGAAGTGTCTGGGGTGAAGGAAGTCTGGTAGTCCCTGCTTAGACTGCTGCCCCGCGACCCGGCCCAGGATAAGCGGAAGAAAAGGGGTGGATGGATGAATAAAATAGTAATGTCAATCATCATATCGCCTTTGCCGTTTTCCTTATGACTTCTTGTGTATAAGTGAGATTTGTTTTACTTTATTTCTATATTTAATTTAATTTTACTTGTACATTTGCATTTATATAATTATGCCTTATTTGAACACCAGTCTCTTGCTATTTTTGCTAATACGTAGAATTATTACCATTTCTATTGTGATGTGTGTGCTGTGTCAAGATGATTTCCCCAGTGGATCAATAGATTGTCTAAGTCTCACTCTAAGTTCTCCAGGCCTGTACTTACTGGTGGAGGGTCAGGCACCTGCTTGTCCTGGAATGTTACACAATATAGGATTAATGTACAACTCTACCTGTCAAAAGTATGGACACACTCTATAATTGAATGGGTTTGTCTTGAAGTTTCAAGACATATGATGCAAGATATATGGCATTACACAGCAAAGAAAACAAACAAACAAACAAACAAAACAAACAAAACAAAATATTTGCTTTAATTTTTTAATCAAAGCAGCCACCCTTTGCTTTGTGGACAGCACTGCAAACCCTTGGCCTTTGCTGGTCTAGAATGATCTTGAGCTGTATCAGAACAAGTATCAGACGAGTATACGCCCATGGACCACTGTATCCTGCTCAACCCTAAGTATTATTAACCTGAAATTCATGCATTTACTCTAATATTTTGAAATACACGAGTACTACTAATACTACTACTACTAATAATATATATCAGATAGTCTGTAATTCTTCACAAACACATTAAACTTGCAATTTATGTATTCTTTCCTTTTAACTTTTTCACTGGCTGTGAAAAAGTGCTGTGTTTTTATGGGTAAACACCGCCACCTTGTGTTGTGTCAGGAGAAGGCAGTGGATAATTTTTCTTTTTACTTTACTTCATTTGAGACCAGGTACCTGTACTTCCTACTGCACTACAATTTTGAACAGGACGGAAGAGTAAAAGTTTTTTAAATTTTTTTTTTAATTATAGTTTGAGAATTGCCTGTAATTTTACTGACTGTAATTTTACTGACTGTAATTTTATCTGTGAGAGACTAGTTTAACCACATGAATCAGCTCTTTCTGGTCAGATTGTGTTAAAACAAAGCTCAGATTAAAGTCTAATAAAGCCTCAGACAGAGCAGTGCCTACAGGTAGCATCACACACCCAGGGAATGTTAAAGATGTCAGCTGCAAAGTATCTGTTCTCTGTTGTATTCTCAGCAGACAAGTAGACTTAGACAAACTTTATTTAAGGGAAAAACAGATATTCATATTAAATTCATATCATATTCAAATTTAACAGAGCTTCAGACAGAGCAGTGCCTACAGTTAGCTTCACACCACGTCATGTTGATGATGCCAGCTGCAAAGTATCAACAGAACAGTAACACGATTAAAGTTATTCTTCTATTTACACGGAGGTACTGAACCCACCCCACGCTCCCATGGATCTGAACAGGTCTGAATCCAGATCCACTCACATCCTCCAGCGCCCCCTCATGGCTCTGGCCTGAAACCACACAACACAGAACATTCACACAGCAGCAGGTCTTAAGACGGACTAAACCAGGTCTGAATCAGACATAACCCAGGTCTAATCAGGTCTAAAGGTTCCAGTACCTTGCAGTAGTAGTACAGGGGGAAGTACATGAGCTTCAACAGGAGAAGGACCAAGACTCTGATGAGAAGGTCTGAGTTTTGAGCTGCAGAAATAGAATCACAAAAACCTTACAGTAGATTTGCCCCCTTTGTATCTGTTGTCTTTAATGTGCTGTGTGGCTTTGAGCATGTTCTAGTTGGACTAATATGACTAGAGTCATATTCACTGATCTTCATGTCTTTGTCGTGTGATGGACTGAATGTTTTTGTGCCTGTGTCCTGTTTTTTGTCTTCCATCAACCTGCCAATGGGACGACAGATGAAAATGAGCCTGCACGGCTCACTCATGTTGATCAATGTGCACTGTCCCATATTTAATAAATAAACATGAACATGAGCGCACTGTTGTGAATGATCTGAAGCAGCTTATTTGATCTTCTCCTGTTCTGCGTCATGTGGACTCAGTAGAGCTCGTGCCCCATGTGACTAAATCTGACAGGGACGCCGTGTTGGCAGAGGTCACGTAGCCGTAATGAATGTCACCCAGACACTTTAAATGTGCCAGTCTGCCCCAGGGCAGCTGTGGCTACAGTATTTACCCCTCTGAGTGTGGAGTGAATTGTTATTAGTATCAGAGGGTTAGTGTGAGTGTAGCTGACCTCTGATCTCTGACCTGACCATAGAACACAATGTGTTTTTGGGAAATCAAACTGCTCGTGTACGAGTCAGTGTTTGTGTACTTACCTCCCAGAGAGAGCTGGAGGCTGGGGCTCTGACAGGAGAAGCTGTGGTTGAACACCTGCAGGTGGTAAACACAGGTGTAGTTTCCTTTGTGGGCGGGGCCAGTGTCAGAGAACAGGAAGTATGCAGAGTGATTGACAGCGGGCAGGGTGTGGTTCTGAGCAATGGGCACAGTGGGAGAGAAGAGCTGGAAGGAGCCTCCTGGGTACTGTGACTCCACAGAGCATTTGATCTTGAACTTTGAGCCCAGCAGCACCCGGACCCCCTGTGGCTGGAGCTCAGAAGCCCCGTCAGACACAGACAGGGACATGTGTGGATGATACAGTAAATCTGTCAAGAGAGGAGATTGGACTTCAGGTCTGTTACAGTGTTCTAGGGAAACTACAAATCATCCTCTGAGAGGAACATCTAAGAGGAACCTCTAAAACATCTGAGAGGAACATCTAAAACATCTGAGAGGAACATCTAAAACATCTGAGAGAAACATCTAAAACACCTGAGAGGAACATCTAAAACATCTGAGAGGAACATCTAAATTATCTGAGAGAAACATCTAAAACATCTGAGAGGAACATCTAAAACATCTGAGAGGAACATCTAAAATATCTGAGAGAAACATCTAAAACATCTGAGAGGAACATCTAAAATATCTGAGAGGAACATCTAAAACACCTGAGAGGAACATCTAAAATATCTGAGAGAAACATCTAAAACATCTGAGAGGAACATCTAAAACATCTGAGAGGAACATCTAAAACACCTGAGAGGAACATCTAAAACATCTGAGAGGAACATCTAAAGCATCTGAGAGAAACATCTAAAACACCTGAGAGGAACATCTAAAACATCTGAGAGGAACATCTAAAGCATCTGAGAGAAACATCTAAAACACCTGAGAGGAACATCTAAAACATCTGAGAGGAACATCTAAAACATCTGAGAGGAACATCTAAAATATCTGAGAGGAACATCTAAAATATCTGAGAGAAACATCTAAAACATCTGAGAGGAACATCTAAAACATCTGAGAGGAACATCTAAAACATCTGAGAGGAACATCTAAAATATCTGAGAGAAACATCTAAAACATCTGAGGGTGAAATTGAGAATCTGAGCCTGTTACCTGAACACACAACCTCCAGGCCTGAGTCTGAGGAGAGTTGGTTTATGGCATTGACATCCTGAATATCCCAGAAGCCCCAGACGCACTCTCTCACTGCAGAGTTGTTCACACAGTCAGTTATGATGTTCCATACAAGACTCTGTAGAAAATCATCTCTTATGCCTCCAGAAACAGCAGAGCCACAGTCCAGGTCTCTGCACACAGCAGCTGTAGCCTGAGGGCCCCAGTTGTACCAAAGGTGATGGTGATTAAACATCTGTCTCCACTCTCCTCTGTGTCTCACCTCCACAGTCCCAGCACAGCGACTGGCCCTTCCCACCAGCCTGAGCGGTTCTGAACAGATTAGAGACAGAGTTAACCCCACCCCTTTACCTGTGCTCTGAAGCCCCGTCCCCTTACCTGAGCCAGTAGGACACTCACCAGGCTGTGAAATACACCAACTTTCAAGTTCATAGGAATAACTCTAGAGCACAATTTCATTTGGGCATGTCCCACGGGGAGGAGGTCTCAGAAGACCCAGGACACTTTGGACTCTGGGCTGGCATGGGGACACCTTGGGGTCTCACCAGAGGCCCTTCCAGAATTATGTTGAAAAGTGTTATGAACGGCATTTTAAATGTAAGATGTGATATTATCTCAGGAAAAGCTGTAGTCCATGGGCCAGACCTGAGTGTTCAGAGATGGTCTGTGGAACAGCCAGAGTGGACACGCCCATAATGTTATCAGCTATTAACATCATGGGGGTAACTGTTTTATTTTGATGGACGATCCTGAGTTTCAGTGGGATCCACAGACTGCATATATAAATGTGCATGGCTAACCCACTAGCCCCTGTTGTCCAAATAGAATGTGAGGACAGAGCTTCCGGCTCCATCGACTCACTCACCGATTCACTTTGTACTGAAGAAATATTGTCCCTCTGTAACTGCTGCTGTCAAAATGTTTGTATTAACTCACTCTCAGGAGTGGGGGCATCTTCCTGCCCACACAGAGGGGACTGGCTGAGCACTTACCTGAGCACACCACGTCCAGGCCCTGGTCTGTGGCAATATTCACACTCCAGATACACGCTGTCACTGTAGAAGTCCACCAACAGCCTGAGACGTCCCAAACAGAACTGTTTGGAAGGCCATATCTTATGTCTCCATAAAGAGCAGATCCACAGTTCAGGTCTTTGCACACCATTTCTGTTTTGTGCAGGTTCCATTGGGCCCACAGGGTGTGGGTCATCTGTCTCCACTCTCCTCTGTGTTTCACCTCCACAGTCCCAGCACAGCGACTGGCCCCTCCCGCCAGCCTGAGCTCTGAACACAGGAGACAGAGTTAACCCCGTCCCTTTACCTGAGCAGCTCTGAGTCAACAGGACAAAGTAATGCTTAAGTGTGTTTGTGGGTTAGACTCCTGATAAGTGAGGTGAACGAGTCGGCTCTTTTGAACGGTTCCTTTACGTGAATGTTTGAAGCCTCAGTCACATTTCTTTTCTAATTTTGATCCATTTTTATACTGATTAACCCTGAACAAACACAAGAATCAGCACAGAAGCAGAGCAGGCAACATGAGTGACAAGTTAGTTTTTAATTTTTATTATTGTACTATAATGTTTTATTGAGATCATTCATCATTTCAAAGGGTAAACTCACTCTCAGTTTGAACCATTTTACATCAATCTGAGCCACAGTCCTTTCTCTCTGTTATTGTTCTTTATTGTTAAAGGTGCACTATGTAACTTTTTGGTTGGGGGTCTGTCACCTGCCTGTTTCTACAGAGATGTCATTGCTCTGCCTGGAATGTTTCACATTATGACATTAAACCAGTCTACTTTACATTTATTAAATTACATGTGGTTTTAAAGCTCAGAAATACCTCAAAAACAGGTATTCTGACTGTGAGTGGGGTCGCCTCTCCACAGATCTGACCTGTAACTTGGTCTGGTTTGGTCTCCATGAAGACAGAAAGATTTAATGCCAAACTGTGAAACATTCAAGACAAAGTAACAACATTTGAGAAAAGCATCTGATGGACCCTCCACCAAAAAAGTTACATATTGCACCTTTAAAATTCTCACACTGTCATAAAAGTAAATGTAAGTAAATAAAGTAAATATAAGTAAATGGCTCTTTGAAAAGAGCCAAAAGATTCAGATCCCAAGAAAGAACGTAAAGTCCCATGAGTCCTGATTTGTGTGAGTGGAGTGAGCAGCTCCTCCCTGCACTGGAAAAAACAATATGTAGGTAAGTTAAAATGACTTCAATTAAGAAAATGTGAGTTTATTTGAGTCGATTCAACTTGACAAGTACAATGATCTGCCAGTGGAATAAGTGTGTTATTCTTAATTAATTTGATTTTATTTCTTATTTTAAGTGCAAAAGGTTGTTTTTCTTATTTTAAGTGTTTTAAGATGTATTTTCATATTTTAAGTACAATTTTTTTTTTTTTTTTTTGTGGTGTGTGTGACTGGAGCAGACGGCCGATAATGTCGGTGTGAGCGTCTTTACCTGTGGAGCTGCTGTTTTCTGCCAGGACGCCTGCACACAGAAAAGTCATGTGAGAAAAGAGAAAAACTCACCCCACACAAAATGACTGCTTTAAGTCATGTTCTAATGTTGTTCCCTCCTCAAAAACAAACCTGGAGTTGTGTTTCGTTTCATTCACACATGCAGACAGACTAATAATAAAGGTTGACTCAGACATATGTAAATGAAACAAAACTCCAGGTATGTTTTTGTTACAAATAGTGCTGTCAAACAATATAAAAAAATAACCAGATTAATCACATTTTTGAAATATGATTAATCACAATTAACCACATTGCACGCTAATTTCAAAGTTGAACTGTAAACTTTCTAATTTGATGCATTATTTTACATTTCTACTATAAGTCACACTTTTTTCATGGTTTGTGTGATCCTAATTCCACATCTAAACAAGAAATAGCCTTCAGTGGAAAATGTAAACATGGGCAAGGTACAAACCCGAGGCACTGAATGTATAAAAGTCCTTTACTGCATCGAGGGACACCAACGCGTTTCCACCAGCAAGATATAATTTCACTTGTTGGTTATTTTTACACTGACAGCCACAAGAGGGCGCTCTAGGCTTGTGCACCACTATCTGCTAAGCCTCATGCTCTTACACCTGTACCACTGTCACTTCACCAAGTGCAGCACCTCGTGCCTTGCCCATTTGACTTAATCATAACCCATAAAGTCACAAGTAGAAAAAACATTGGCCAAATAACTATGTCCATTCAGTAAGTTCATCTGTGCACAAACACAATACATTAGAAGTCACTTGCCACACTTCCCTGAGCCAGTTTCCACAAAAAGACTTATAGGAACCTTAAAGGAGAACTGGCTTTTAGATACAGTGTGTTAGATATGACCATACGCTTAGACGTTAACGAGAGGAGATCATCTCTAAACCTGATGCATCCTGTGCTTAACCGTTTTTAAGTGATTCTTACACAAAGCAAACAGGCACACAGATCACTGCTTTTAACATGAGCTCCACACTTCGTCAACAGTGTAATTACAGTAGGTTCTTAACATTTGAAACGAGGCATTGGCAGCACTGCATGTGTGCACAGTGTGTTGACACTGTTTAACAGAAACATATTTTGTTGGTCATGCAAAAATCATGGACTCCCTTGCACTGACATTTGTGGAAAATGCTGTGGTACGAGCTGCACAAACTCACAGTCGCCTGATTTATCCGATGAATATGAAGAACTAAGCAAAGAACAAACCAGGAACTTGGTGCCAGAACCAAGAGCCACAGAGAGGGGGTCCAGGCTTGAGTTGGAAAAAGAAAACACACACACACACACACACACACACACACACACACACACACACACACACACACACACACACACACAGGTGTCCAGGTGGAGAGACTTGTGTGCCTCTGTGACCCTCAAGACTACACCAGCGGGGGTTATACCGGTGGGAATTAATCAAGTGGGGGGTTATACTGGTGGGGTTATACTGGTGGGGTTATACTGGTGGGGTTATACTGGTGGGGGTTATACTGGTGGGGTTATACTGGTGGGGTTAAACTGGTGGGGTTATACTGGTGGGGTTATACTGGTGGGGTTATACTGGTGGGGTTAAACTGATGGGGTTAAACTGGTGGGGTTATACTGGTGGGGTTATACTGGTGGGGTTATACTGGTGGGGTTATACTGGTGGGGTTATACTGGTGGGGTTATACTGGTGGGGTTATACTGGTGGGGGTTATACTGGTGGGGTTATACTGGTGGGGTTAAACTGATGGGGTTAAACTGGTGGGGTTATACTGGTGGGGGTTATACTGGTGGGGTTAAACTGGTGGGGTTATACTGATGGGGTTATACTGGTGGGGTTATACTGGTGGGGTTAAACTGGTGGGGTTATACTGATGGGGTTATACTGGTGGGGTTATACTGATGGGGTTATACTGGTGGGGTTATACTGGTGGGGTTAAACTGGTGGGGTTATACTGATGGGGTTATACTGGTGGGGGTTATACTGGTGGGGTTAAACTGATGGGGTTAAACTGGTGGGGTTATACTGGTGGGGGTTATACTGGTGGGGTTAAACTGGTGGGGTTATACTGATGGGGTTATACTGGTGGGGGTTATACTGGTGGGGTTAAACTGGTGGGGTTATACTGATGGGGTTATACTGGTGGGGTTAAACTGGTGGGGTTATACTGGTGGGGTTATACTGGTGGGGTTAAACTGGTGGGGTTAAACTGGTGGGGTTATACTGGTGGGGTTATACTGGTGGGGTTATACTGGTGGGGTTATACTGATGGGGTTATACTGGTGGGGTTATACTGGTGGGGTTATACTGGTGGGGTTATACTGGTGGGGTTATACTGGTGGGGTTATACTGGTGGGGTTATACTGGTGGGGTTATACTGGTGGGGTTATACTGGTGGGGTTATACTGGTGGGGTTATACTGGTGGGGTTATACTGGTGGGGTTATACTGGTGGGGTTAAACTGGTGGGGTTATACTGATGGGGTTATACTGGTGGGGTTAAACTGGTGGGGTTATACTGATGGGGTTATACTGGTGGGGGTTATACTGGTGGGGTTAAACTGGTGGGGTTATACTGATGGGGTTATACTGGTGGGGTTATACTGGTGGGGTTATACTGGTGGGGTTATACTGGTGGGGTTATACTGGTGGGGTTATACCGTGTGGTCATACCGGTTTGTCAAAGTCTGATCCGTCAGATCTCAGAAGCTCAGCAGGGCCTGGTTAGTACTTGGATGGGAGACACTGAAAATTCCAGGTGCCACAGGGGGGCGCCAGTGGTAAAAACTGTTGTTGTGTCCTTAGGCAAGACACTTCACCCACATTGCCTAGTATGAAAGTATGAAAGTGAGGTGTGCATGGCAGGACTCCCTTGAAAAAGAGATTAGTAATCTCAATGGGACTTTCCTGGTAAAATAAAGGTTAAATAAAAAAAAAAATAAAGCAAACCCCTGGCAGGTAGTGCCAAGCCAGGCAGTTTTCAGGTTAAAGACGAGTCTAAAAGCAGCATTGCCATCACCCACTGGCAGTCGGTTTATGGTGTTTGTGGCGATAAAAATGAGGACATATTCAGTAAGAGTGGAGCTCGTGTGACATATTCAAATTACATTCAAAAGAAACTTTGAATACAAAAAGGTTACTTTTGTGTGTATTGTGGGCATATTCGATTATTGTATAGCTCATTTGCATATTCAAATTCAAAGAAACTTGTAATACAAAACTGTTACTTTTCATGGGCACTTTCATTGTGTACAGTTTCATTTTGAAGAATAAAGAGAAAACATAAGCCCACTGGGGAATTAGGATTTCTTACGACTTTTAGTGTGTTGTTCTGGACCATCACAGAAATGATCGAAGCTGAAAATCAAACTCTTACAATTACTTCTATTTTTGGCTCTATTACAGGTGTTTTTATTGCTTAACAAATATGAGCAGGGTCGTCTTTCCATGGATCTGACATGTAACTTGGGTAGGTGATGTCACTTTTTTATCTCCATGGAGATAGAAACCTTTCATGCAATACTGTGGAGCATTTTCGACAAAACAATAGCATCTCCATGGAGCCTCCACCAAAAAAGTTACACAGTGCAACTTTAAAAGCTGCATCGAAAACAAAAGAGAAAAGGGAAAATAAACGTAATTTACTAAAGATGTGGAGGATCAAAACCAGAAACAGTGCGCTGAGGAACATGTCGAGAACTGAACCAGGACTGAACTACAACTGAACTAGAGCTGAACCAAGTCTGAGGACTAAACCAGGTCTCATGAAGGACTTAACCAGGTCTGAGGCAACTCTAACCCAGATCTGAGATGGTTTGGGAGGGTTTCCTGTTTTAACTGTGTATTTTTATCTCTTCATCATTTGTTGCTTCACTGATTAAAGTCATGAGTAAATCAGTCTGCACAGCATTTTTGCACCTGCAGCATTTCCTCTCATTTGGTTTGAGAACATTCGAAGTTTAGGAGTGAGAGCTTGTTTCCATTGCGTTAAAGAAGACATTATTCAAGTGACTAAAAATGTCCCCTCATCAAAAACGTGCCTTGAGTTGTACATTTAGGGGAAAAAAAGTCCTGGTTTAGACCTGGCTTAGACCTGGCTTAGACCTGGTTTAGACCTGGTTTAGACATGGTTTAGACCTGGTTTAGACATGGTTTAGACCTGGTTTAGACCTGGGTTTATACCTGGCGTAGACCTGGTTTAGACCTGGTTTAGACCTGGTTTAGACCTGGCTTAGACCTGGTTTAGACCTGGTTTAGACCTGGTTTAGTCCTGGTTTAGATCTGGTTTAGACCTGATTTAGGCCTGGTTTAGACCTGGCTTAGACCTGGTTTAGACCTGGTTTAGTCCTGGCTTAGACCTGGTTTAGGCCTGATTTAGTCCTGGTTTAGATCTGGTTTAGACCTGGTTTAGACCTGGTTTAGACCTGGTTTAGACCTGGTTTAGGCCTGGTTTAGACCTGGTTTAGACCTGGTTTAGACCTGGTTTAGTCCTGGCTTAGACCTGGTTTAGATCTGGTTTAGACCTGGTTTAGACCTGGTTTAGTCCTGGTTTAGACCTGGCTTAGTCCTGGTTCTGGTGCTGCCTTTAAAGGGCTCATATTGCTCTATCTTCTGCTCTGTTTTGTGTTGATCCTCATTAGAAACACACCTGGAGTTGTATGGGACAAATATCCTGTCATATATATTTTGTACTTGTAAAACAGTCTTGCATGTGAAATAAAGTTTTGCAGCTGTAAAAAACAATGTCAGATTCAGATTCAAATTCAGAAAACTTTATTTATCCCCGAGGGGCAATTCAGTTTGCAGTCACATCACATTACATTTCGCAGCAGAATAGGCACACACATGTGGACATTTGAGCAGAGTGCAAAAAATGGGTATAAGATAAGGTGCAAAAGGAACAAAGTGCTCATGCAAGAGGTCAGATAAAAATAGGACCAACATTATTAAAAGACAAATTTCAAGTAAAAAAAAAAAGTTACCTAGACCTCTGCATTTAGGAGCCTGATGGCTGAAGGAATAAAAGAATTGGCCACCCGATTGGTTCTCCTGTTGGGGGCGAGATAGCGCCTCCCAGAGGGCATCAGAGAGAACCTCTCTTTTAAAATGTGTCTGGAGCTGCCGATGATGCTTTTGGCCTTCTGCAGCACCTGTCTGCCCCTTCTGCAGCACCTGTCTGCCCCTTCTGCAGCACCTGTCTGCCCCTTCTGCAGCACCTGTCTGCTCCACACACAGTGAAGACTGGGCATCTGCACCCCCAGAATCTTTGAACAACATCTTTGTCCTTGACTGACTGGTTTATGCAGGACAGTTCTTTCCCCCTTCATGCAAGACTGTTTTACAAGTACAAAATATACTGTATATGGTAGGAGATTTATCCCATACAGTTTTGTTCCATTCACACATGTTTGAGTAACCCTTTATTTTTAGTCCATATTTTACTCCATGTGTGAATGAAAAACACAGCTCCAGGTATGTTTTTGATGAGGAAATAGCAAAGCATATAACGAAAACATAAGAAAACATAGTAATATGAGCCCTTAAAAAAAAAAAACAACAACAAAAAAACAGCATACAGAAAGCAAACTACATCAGACAATGAAGCAATCAATTCAGTTCATTATAATAAATAAGTTAAGAAAATAGAATAAAAATAAATAAGGAATAAAATCAAGCTAAAGCCAGCTAAATGAAGGCCAACCAATAAACAAATAAACATGGGCTTTAAGAAGTGATTTAAAAGATGATACTGATGGTGCAGCCTCATCTCCTCAGGCAGGTCGTTCCAAAGGACTGAAAAGGCTCCGTCACCTTCGTCCGGAGCCTGGACTCTGGAACAGCCACAGGGACCTGCCGGAGGATCTAAGGCTGCAGGAGGCTTGTACGTGAAAAGTTCTGAAATGTAACTTGGTGCAAGACCTGAACGAGCTTTAAAAGAGATTAGTAAAATCTTAAAATCAATTCTAAAACACACAGGCAGCCAGAGAAGAGAAGCTCACACAGGGGGAATGTGATGATGTCTGTTCAACCCTCGAGGAGCCGAGCTGCTGCTTCTGAACCAGCTGGAGGCGGGAGATGGATTTGGAGTCGAGGCCGGAGGGGAGGGAGTTGCAATAATCTAGGCAGGAGAACATGAGCGCATGAATGATGTTTCGAGATCCGGATATGTCTGTTTCTACTTATTGTGCGGAGGTGGAGGAAACAGGATTGAGCAGCTTTTTTAATGTGAAGGTGGAAGTTGAGGTGAGAGTCAAAAATGATGCCGAGGTTTGTGGCAGCAGCAGGGGTGATGTTAGGAGTGAGAGGGCCGAGATTATCGCTGAATTGAGAGATGGACTGGGGAGGATTGGTTTACTGACCATGGCCCATCCACCTGCCCTTTTAGTACATCAGCGTAAATGTTTTCTCTACAAAATGCCGGAGTGCTGGACCACACTGATGCCCCTCCCCAGGCAACCGCAGCTGATGTGCCCAGATCTGTGTCCAAATGGCTTTGTGATGCTGCAGAATCCTCCATTTCACTGTTTAAAGGGCCCATATTACACTATTTTCTGTCTGCGATAATGTTTCCTCATCACAAACACACCTGGAGTTGTGTTTTGTTTCATTCTCACATATTTAACATACAAACTCTGCACATTTAAGATGAGTTTTTCTCTCAAATAGAAAACATGTCATTACACCGTGTGAGGAGATGTGGTTATAGTGCTCCACTTTGTTCTTGAACTCCACACACCTTCATTAGAATCATTTGGGTAATTACAGCCTGGGATTTTCAGTCTATACTAAACAAAAGGTAAAAAGAGCTGTTCACTTGAAAACTACCATTACATGACATCACAAGGTGGAACAGAGCATTTTGAGCTTTGGAGATGTAGACAGACTAATAATAAAGAGTGACTCAAACATATGAATAAACAAAACACAACTCCAGGTCTGTTTTTGAGCAGGAAACCACATTATAACATGACTTAAAGGGAGAGTTTGGAATTTTGGACATAGTTCCTCATTTCCTGGTGAGCCAGAGTGTTGGAGACACTTTTGAAATCTTCCATCCAGTCCTTGTATTTGCAGAGGTTGCTGGTGCTAGACTAGTGCATGTCAATGGCCATAGTTATAGTTGTCATGCCACTAAAAACAGTCTTACCCACTCCACAGTGCACCCGAGGCAAAACTATTAGAACTCCAGACTGTCCATGTGAACGTCTGTGTCCACAGAATAATAAAACTAACCTTACATCACATGAATTGCCGCATGTTGAGGGACTATTTTCTCATATATCAGTCCGCCGCTGCCGAGCTTCTATCAGGAAGCACAACTCACTGCTGCTGCTCAGACAGAAATCCTTCAAATGCAAAGCTGGTTTTACTTCTAAAAAGATTCTCTCACATGATCACATGTAATGAACAACATGTAATTAATTAATAAATTAATTCATTAATTATTCATGTCTGATGAATGGTTAATACCATGATTGTGTATTTCTCCCATGTATGTCGCTTTAATTTGTTCATGTTGGTTTATATTAGCATAGCAACAAATAATGGTCACAATTGTGATCATGGTCATGACATTCTCGATACGTGGATCATAAACATTGCAATTCTCAAACAGCAAATTATACACTGAACTCTAAAGAAGAGAAACTCACTTTTTGTTTGAAACACTCAATTAAAAAAAACAACAACTGCAAGCTCACCTTTTGTCAGTTTTTTTTTTTTTTTTGGTTGTGTATTAATGTATGTAGTACTGTGTATTCATTTGAAAAAATGAAAAGGTTTTACTCACTGCCTTCATTTCAATATACATATAATAACTACAGATCCTGTGGTCTGTATTTCATTCACACCTCAGGCTCCTTCAGGAACCACTCTTCTGTGTCCGCTAACATCCTTAGCCACAGTCATGTTACCTACCCTTAAATTAGAGTTACAATTTACATGTATATAATTATGCCTTATTTGACACTAGTCTCTTGCTTTTACTACTCACTTAGAAAATTGTATTACCATTTCTATTTTTTTCTCTTTGTTATTATATTATATTGTGATGTGTGAGCTACTGTATCCAGATCATTTCCCTTGTGGATTAAAAACATTTGTCTAAGTCTAAATAAAAATAATTGTGCATTATGTGTTGACACCAGTCTGAATAAATCAGTTTTGAGCCTGGATTTAAACAAGCCAAAGTCTGAACTCCAGGTCTGTTTGTGATGAGGAAACAACATTAGAACAGATCAGAAAATAGCGTAACATGAGCTAAACTTCATGGTAGAAGGATTTGGATTTGTTAATCTCTCCTAAGCAAAAGGTAAGAGGAGCTGTTCATTTGAAAACTATCACTTGACTTGATTCCTCGAGTAATAGTTTAATAAATAATATAGTTTAATAGTTTAAGTTTAAGAAATGACAATAACTGAGCAAACATCAAACATGGTTCGTAATGCTTTATTTCATTTATGAATGTATAAGATAAAGATTATGAATATACAAGATCAAGAGCATCACATTGAGAAAAAAATACAAGACCGAAAAGTTCCCACTGTAAATACTGATTATTCCACCATGTTAAAATGAATCCACACATGAATACATCACACATACATTGGATTAATACAGCTGTGTAAAGTTTTGATTCAGATTTCTGTGTAGATCAATCTTGTAATAACCAGTAGAATTAGTAAACACACAGGAAACCTTTCAGCTACTCCGTCTGCGAGGTCCTCTCATAAACACACTTAACAGCATCTGTTCATCTAGAGGACTTGAGGACTGAGGAGTCAGACCAGAGTCAGGTCTTCGGGCTGAATCGTGATTTTGTATTTGTTTGTGGAGCCAAAATATGGGAAGAGTTTGTTGGGACTGATGTGTGTGAAAGAGTAAATGTGAGTGTTGGTGTCGGCATCATAGAAGCTCACTTCATGTCTGTCACAGTCCAGACGCACTCGGATCCTCACAGGGTTGGACTGGAGCTGGAGAAAAGTGAGGTGTTCCTCATTCTGAACAGCTGCATATTCACCACCTGAGAAAGCCACGCTCCAGCCCTCCACGTCCTCCTCCTCCACCCCCTTCTCCAAAGAGTCAGTCACAACTCCCAGAGCCCACTCTCCACTGTTTCCCACCTGCACGCTCCAGCTCCAAGAGCCACAGTCGAAGCCCTCAGAGCCCCGCGCCAGGGCCCAGTCTGCCCCTGCTCCATTGGGACCTCTTTGTTTCTCAGTAGTAAAACTGGTCAGATCGTTTGACAGGACGATTTCACCGATGGATCTGTTTGGATCCATTATGACAGGAGAGAAGTGCACCATCATCTTCATGCTGTTCCAGATGTTGAAGGCCAGGTTGCCCAGATGTTTGGCCTGGTCTATCAGAGCTCCTGGGCCCAGCTGTGGTTCCTCCAGCAGGGGGCAGTGCTGCACTCTCTCCACTGCAGCCTTGTATTTGAGCAGGAAGGAGATGTCTGGGGCTCTCAGCTGCTCCTCTGTGGGTCTGATGGTTTCTGACAGAGCTTTTATCTCTCTGCACACAGCTTCCATCTTGTCCTTCATCACCTGAATCTTCTGCCCCTCTTCTTCACTCAGAGCCTTCAGCCGGGCCTCCTCTTCCTCCTCCAGGAACTGGTGCATCTTGGTGAATTGATCCTGGATCTGTCTCTTGGTCTGATGAGACTGGTTCTTAACACAATCTGCAATGGCCAAAAGCATCTGTTGAACTTCTTTAGCCTTCTCCAACTCTTCCTTCAGAGGCAGTAGGGACTGGTCCAGCTTCTGTCTGAGCTTCTGTGCTGCTTCTACCATGAGCCTAAAGCGGGGGTCTTCATGAGCTTTAGAGTCTCCACACCCCACAGGGACAAGATGCTGGTCCGACACACTGAACAGTGTCTCTGAGAGGTCACTGCCACAGAAGCTGTAGGACAAAGCTGCGAGAGCCTTCTCAAAGACAGGCCCGGAGAGAGCCTCGTGTAGTGGAAGAGCCATCATACTTCAACAAAAAATAAAATTAAAAATGGTAACAGAGTAAACAGTGTTTTCATGGAGCTCTCCTCTCTGCGTGAGTTTGCTGTCTGCTCACTTGTGTTTCTGACACCGCTGAGGTGAGCCTTATAAACCTGAGCACATGGAGCAGCATTCCTCACAAATTATGTTTAATTGTGCCGATGCAAATTGTACCAAAAGTTCTCCCGTGTCCTTAATGGGGATGTCCTGTAACTTAATTGTGATATTTTCATATCCTTCTTCCTTTATTGAAAATGAACATACTGTTTGTTTTTGTTTTTTTATGCAACATTTTGAAGACCATTCAAAGATTACTATGACAAAACTGCTCATGTTTCTGAAACTAATTCTTAATCATTTTGGTTTCATAACCAGGTTCATGTATTTGATCAAAGCTTGAAAATGTTTTATCATTAGAAGAATGTGACTTTAAATGTGAAAACTGCATATTTACAAAATGTGAGTTAGTCTGTGTAATATGGGGATCTATGCGTTTAAGTAGCATGCTAGACTACTGTAAGGCAGAACAGCACTGCCAGGGTCTTGATCAGTCCATCTTTATTTCTAGAGCCCTTTACAGCACACAAGTTGACCAAAGTGTTTTCCATTAAAACCAAGACAATATAAAAAGATGAAACAATGAAATAAAGCTGGACACATGACTGACTGTGAACTGGAGGCGTTTGTCACAGTGAGGGACACGAGGACACTGGACAAACTGTTTGTTTGAGACAAAGAGTACAAGTCATGGTTTAACAGATCATCCCCAAACGTGACAGAACGTACTGAAGCCACAGCTCACATATGACTGACAGGTAATAATTAAAATGATGTTAGTGTTTGTGGGGTTAGAAAAGTCGGCCCTTAGGCAGTCACACATAAGAAGGCCAAATAAACCCTTCACCTGTTACACAACACTGACTCATGATTAAATAATCCTTATTACTAGTCTGCCTAAAGGCCATAATGCTATGCATCACCTTGTGATGTCATGAAGTGGTAGTTTTCAAGTTAACATTTCTGTTTACATTTTGTTCAGTAAAGATGGGCAATTCAAGGGCTGAAATTATCCAAATGACTCTTGTGAAGGTGTGTGGTGTTTAAAAACAGTGCACCAAAGCCTGTATTTCAACATGACATCACAAAGTGGAATAGAGTTTTTTGAGAAGAACTCTATGGGATAAATATGCTGTCATATATATTTTGTACTGGGAAAACAGTCTTGCATGTGAAATAACATTTTGCAGCTGTAAAAAAAACAAAAAACAATCTGTGCTTGTGCAAAAACAATGTGCACTTGTGCTAATGCATTTTGTACCCGTATAAATATTTTGTATGTGTAGACATACGAAATCTTTTTGACAGGGTTTTCACGTGCCAAAAAACAGCCAATCAGCAGCACTACACAAACTGTAGCCATAGATGTGTATCCAACAGCACAGAGACTGACGTCATCATGCAGACGACATTACACAGGGGTCATGTGTAGTGAACACTCACTTTACTCACTGCAAAGTGCTGTGGGTTGCATTTATTGTCAGAAAAACACTATAAATAAAGTTTGATTGATTGAACACTGAAGACAAGGAAATGGCAGATTCTCAAGTAAGTAACTCTTGTGTAAGTGAACTTGTTAATAACAAGTTCCAGCACTTTAAAACATGACTAAAAACCCACCTGTTCAATCTGGCATCCCCCCCCCCCCAGATTTTCTACAGTAATGAACAACTTGTAATGTTCATCACATGTTGTTCTTTACATTAACTGTGCAGATACAACAATTATTTGCTCATGCACAAAATAATAATACAGATGCAAAACTACTCTACACATGCAGAATATAGTTACAGGTACAAAATGCAGTAGCACAAGCACAATTTGTTTTTGCACAAACAGTTTTCCACACATTCAAATCAGTTGTGCAGATACAAAAATTATTTGCGCATGCCCAAAATAATAAAACATAGATGCAAATAAGTCCCCTATGAACTAACATCAAGGACCATGACGTCCACCCTCCTGTGGGCTCACCACCTGCAGAGGGGTTCATGGGGGATCCGGTGCTATGAGAATTGCCCCTGCAACCCAGCTGGATTAAGCGGGAGAAGATGGATGGATGCCAATATGCAGATATACAAAACTACTCTACACATACAAAGTATTTATCTGGTACAAAATGTATTGGCACAAGCACAGAGTAAATTATCACAAGCACAGATTGTTTTTTACAGCTGCAAAACTTTATTTCACATGCAAGAGTGTTTTTACAAGTGCAAAATACATATGACAGGATATTTATCCCATAGAACTCAGCCTAAATGTGCAGGTTTGTGTGTTAAACATGTGAATGAAACAAAACACAACTCCAGGTCTGTTTTTAATGAGGAAAGTGATAGGACACTTTGGATTTACATCGAACATTGTGTCTTTTAATTCCTTAAAGTAATTATTCCCCATGGACCCCAGGCCCCAGGGGAACCCCGCTCTAAGACTGGGGCCACAAGGGACATGTGTCTTTGGACAGAAGATTTACTGCACAGAGTGGAGACGCAGGGTGTGGACTAAAGAGAGGCTCATGTACTTTACTTAAGTAAAGTGTAGACTTTTTACTTTTGCTTCAGTACATTTGAGAGCAGGTATCTGTATTTTCTACTCCACCATTTTTCAACAACTGAAAAGTCTTTCTAGTGAAGCTGGACACGTGATCATCTGTGAGCTGGAGACATGTGTCACAGTGTGGGACAGATAATACTCCCTACAACTGTACAACTCCCCACTGCACCAGACTATAGAGGGACAAATAATACTCCCTACAACTGTACAACTCCCCCACTGCACCAGACTATAGAGGGACAGATAATACTCCCTACAACTGTACAACAATTCACCCTTATGTAACAGATAATCATTTAATATTTTATCTTTGCACTGCCCCTCTTCGAGCTGCCACGTTGACGTGGTGGAGGGGTTTGAGTCTCAGGAGATGTGTTGTCGGGGGCTTCACGCCCTGGTAGGGTCACTCAAGGCAAACAGGTTTTGGGGGACGGTTCAGACTAAGAGCGGTTCACAAACCCCTGTGATGCTAAGATCAAGAGCAAGTCACAGTTTGTCCATAACGAACACCATGATCCAGCACAAGGGTCCATCAGGAAAGTGGCAAACTGCTCCTTTCAGATCCTCCATAGCCTCCGTACATGTTAACAGGTCGGGCCGTGCACGGAGTGTTGTGGAACACCCAGGTAACCATCTTTACAGTTCTTATATTTGTTTATTGTAACGAAGCCAAGTTATTGGTACCACTTTACTTTAAGTCAGTCTTAAATGTAGGGGAGCGCCTTTTATAATTTTTGGCCTAGTTTAAGCACTTTATTTGGCTAATGCTAAATTAAATAAAAGAAGTTTCATACGCTATCGAAACCAATTGAATCTATGTAGCTACATGTGTTTTCTTTTCTCACTTTTATTTATGAACTCTGCCTGAGTATTTGGACCAATATTGGAATTTTGAGTATTCGATTTAAGAGCACATGTCTTTAATGAAATGAATGAATGATTTGATTATTATAGTAATTGATTACTGATACTTGATGTATTTAACTAATCAGAATCAGAATCAGAATCAGAATTACTTTTATTCATCCCCGAGGGGAAATTTTCTTCGTTACAGATGCAACCGACCAAGAGCATGCATATCAAACAAGTTACAAAATAGGCTAAATACAATAAGATAAAAGATAAAATAGCTCTCTCTGGGAAATTATTTACATCATTGACATCTATTGACTATATACATGTGTGATCAGGGAATAGGATGAAAAGGATTGAGTAGTTTGTGAGTTAAAGTGCAGCGTTCAACAGTTTGATGGCGACAGGCAGGAAAGATTTCCTGTGTCTCTCAGTGGAGCAGCGCGGCAGCCGCAGTCTATGGCTGAAAGAGCTCCTCTGATTGTCCAGCACCTTGTGGAGGGGGTGGGAGGGAGAGTCCAGGATAGTCCAGATTTTGTCCAGCATTCTCCTGTCCAACACCACCGCCAGAGAGTCCAGCTCCTCCCCCACAACATGTCCAGCCTTCCTAATGATCTTCTCGAGTCTATTAGTGTCCCTCACGCGCAGACTGCTGCCCCAGCAGACTACAGCGTACATGATGGCACTGGCCACCATAGACTCGTAGAACATCCTGAGCATTGTCCTGCAGATGTCAAAGGACCTCAGCCTCCTCAGGAAATAGAGGCGGCTCTGGCCCTTCTTGTAAACCGCGTCCACGTTCCTGCTCCAGTCCAGTTTATTGTCCAAGTACACCCCCAGGTACTTGTACTCCTCCACCACGTCCACACTGACCCCCCGGATGGAGATGGGGGTCACAGCAGCTTTGGTCCTCCTAAGGTCCACCACCAGTTCCTTTGTCTTCATCACATTGAGCTGGAGGTGGTTCTCCTCACTCCAAGTGACAAAGTTGTCCACTACAGTCCTGTACTCCTCCTCGTCACCACCGCTGATGCATCCCACCACTGCAGAGTCGTCAGAAAACTTCTGAAGGTGGCAAGACTGGCTGCAGTAGTTGAAGTCTGTGGTGTAGAGGGTGAAGAGGAAGGGAGACACTCTGTAAACAGGCTGCACACGCGAACTCGCGCATGCGCACTACACTAATTCATCTGAACACTGAGTTCATTCTAGGATGAATAATTATATTAATTATGAATGGTTAATACCATGATTGTGTATTTCTTCCATGTATGTTACACATGCATTGCTTCAATTTGTTCATGTTGGTTTACATTAGCATAGCAACAAGTAATGGTCACAATTGTGACCATTGAAATATTTATTTGTGTTTTTGACCTTTTTAGGTCCGTTTTTTATGGATGGAAACCACCTTTAACTCACAACTCCAATGACACCTCTCAACTCAACACATAACAAGATGGTGAGCTCGACAACTGAGTGGTAGGTCATGACATTCTTGATACGTGGATCATCCATCCATTCATCCATCTCCTTCCGCTTATCCGGGGCCGGGTCGCGGGGGCAGCAGTCTAAGCAGGGGCTCCCAAGCTTCCTTTTCCCCAGCCACTTCCTCCAGCTCCTCCGGATGGACCCCGAGGCGTTCCCAGGCCAGCCGAGAGACATAGTCCCTCCAGCGTGTCCTGTGTCTTCCCCGGGGCCTCCTACTGGTGGGACATGCCCGGAACACCTCCCGAGGGAGGCGTCCAGGAGGCATCCGGACCAGTTGTCCGAGCCACCTCAACTGGCTCCTCTCGACGTGGAGGAGCAGCGACTCTACTCCGAGCTCCTCCCGTATGACCGAGCTCCTCACCCTATCTCTAAGGGAGCGCCCGGCCACTCTGCGATGGAAACTCATTTCGGCCGCTTGTATCCGCGATCTCGTTCTTTCGGTCATTACCCAGAGCTCATGACCATAGGTGAGGGTAGGAACGTAAATTGACCGGTAAATCGAGAGCTTCACCTTTTGGCTCAGCTCCCTCTTCACCACAACAGTCCGATACAGCGACTGCATCACTGCCAACGCAGCATCGATCTGCCTGTCAATCTCACTCTCCATCCTCCCCTCACTCGTGAACAAGACCCCGAGATACTTGAACTCCTCCACTTGAGGCAGAGACTCCCCACCCACCCGGAGAGGGCAATCCACCTTTTTCCGGTCGAGAACCATGGCCTCGGATTTGGAAGAGCTGATTCTCATCCCAGCCGCTTCACACTCGGCTGCAAACCGCCCCAGTGCACGCTGCAGGTCCTGGCTCGATGGAGCCAACAGGACAACATCATTCGCAAAAAGCAGAGATGAGATCCTGTGGTTCCCGAACTGGACCCCCTCCAGCCCCTGGCTGTGCCTAGAAATTCTGTCCATAAATACAATGAACAGAACGTAGTTACGTCGCCCGGAATGGCGATACCGGGGCCCCACCCTGGAGCCAGGCCTGGTGTGGGTGCACGCCGGCAAGCGCCTGGTGGCCGGGCCTTTCCCCACTGGGCCTGGCCGGGCCCAGCCCGAAGGAGCGACGTGGGGCCGCCCTCTGGTGGGCCCACCACCCGCGAGAGAGGAGCCATAGGGGTCGGGTGCGGAGAGATCTGGGTGGCGGTCAAAGGCAGGGGCCTTGGCGACCGGATCTCCGGACATGGAGACTAGCTCTGGGGACATGGAATGTCACCTCGCTGGGGGGGAAGGAGCCTGAGCTTGTGCGGGAGGTCGAGCGTTACCGGCTAGATATAGTCGGCCTCACCTCCAAGCACAGTTTGGGTTCCGGAACCCAACTCCTTGAGAGGGGTTGGACTCTCCATTTCTCTGGCGTTGGCCGCGGGGAGCGGCGGCGACCTGGTGTGGGCCTGCTTATTGCCCCAAAGCTCAGCCGCTGCGTGTTGGAGTTCACCCCGGTGAACGAGAGGGTCGCGTCCCTGCGCCTTCGGGTCGGGGACAGGTCTCTCACTGTGGTGTCGGCCTACGGGCCGAACAGCAGTGCAGAGTACCCGGCCTTCTTGGAGTCTCTGGGAGGGACCAACCGGGGACTCCGTTGTTCTACTGGGGGACTTCAACGCCCACGTGGGCAACGACAGTGACACTTGGAGAGGGGTGATTGGGAGGAACGGCCTCACCGATCTGAACCCGAGCGGTGTTCTGTTATTGGACTTCTGTGCTAGTCACAGTTTGTCCATAACGAATACCATGTTCAAGCACAAGGGGGTCCCTAGGCTGGAGGTCGATGATCAAGTTGATGATCAAGGGAGGCCATGGAGGAGGACTATCAGACGGCCCCAAGGAAATTCTGGCAAACCGTCCGGCGCCTCAGGAGGGGGAAGCGGTCCTTCACCAACACTGTTTACAGTGCGGGGGGAGAGCTGCTGACCTCGACTGGGGATGTTGTCGGGCGGTGGAAGGAATACTTTGGGGATCTCCTCAATCCCACCGTCACGTCCTCTGAAGAGGAGGCCAAGGCTGGGGACCCAGAGGCGGACTCAGCCATCACCCTGGCCGAAGTCACTGAGGTGGTCGGAAAGCTCCTTGGTGGCAAGGCTCCAGGGGTGGATGAGATTCGTCCTGAGTACCTTAAGTCTCTGGGTGTTGTGGGGCTGTCTTGAATGACACGCCTCTACAACATCGCGTGGCGGTTGGGAACAGTACCTTTGGACTGGCAGACCGGGGTGGTGGTCCCTCTGTATAAAAAGGGGGACCGGAGGGTGTGTTCCAACTATAGGGGAATCACATTCCTCAGCCTCCCCAGTAAAGTCTATGCCAGGGTACTGGAGAGGAGAGTTCGGCCGATAGTCGAACCTCGGATTTATGAGGAGCAGTGTGGTTTTCGGCCTGGTCATAGAACACTGGACCAGCTCTACACCCTCCATCGGGTGCTCGAGGGTTCATGGGAGTTTGCCCAACCAGTCCACATGTGCTTTGTGGATCTGGAGAAGGCATTCGACCGTGTCTCTCGTGATGCCGTGTGGGGCGTGCTCCGGGAGTATGGGGTCCGGGGCTCTTTGCTAAGGGCTGTCCAGTCCCTGTATGACCGGAGCGGGAGCTGTGTTCGCATTGCCGGCAGTAAGTCAGACTTGTTCCCGGTGCATGTTGGACTCCGCCAGGGCTGCCCTTTGTCACCGGTTCTGTACGTGGATCATAAACATTGCAATTCTCAAACAGCAAATTATACACTGAACTCTAAAGAAGAGAAACTCACTTTTTGTTGTTTGAAAGACTCAATAAAAAAATTTTAAAACTGCGAGCTGAACTTTCTGTCAGTTTTGTTTTTTTTTTGGTTGTGTATTAATGTGTGGTGACAAGGATGGGATGAAATAAGAGAAATAAAATAACATAATTAAATTTACTACCAGCAACGCCACCGGGCATAGCCCAGAAATTAAACTAAAGGTCACACAGGTTCGTTCTTGATAACAGAGGCAAGGTTCCATGGTTAAACCAGTCGTTTTGTTTATTTTACACATAATTTAGATGAGGACATTTACATAAATATTTCCGTGAATTTCATTTGTTCAGACCAATCACATATCCAGTCTATCACACATGTACGAAAAGGAAAAGCGGCATGTACAAAAGAACAACTAAAAGGGAAAGGCGGCGGCTCCAGCACCCACACCGCAGCTCTCAGGAGTCACATCTAGAAATAAAAATGAAGTTACTTCTAGTCCTACAGCTAATCTGGCAACGAAGGACCGTAGCTCCAACATACCACTTTCGCCTCACAGGAACACGCATTGCGGGGCTTTGACTGCGACACCGCAACCATCCTGGAGCAGCGATCACACGTACGGAGCACAACCTGCGGGGCCAGAGAACAGGCCCCGGCACTAAACAGAACAACCGTATTAAAGACCAGCTAAATGAGTGAAATCAGTGAAAAAGGGAGGGAGGGGGACCCAGGAAGTGCATCGGTCAGAGGGCGAGTGACACAAGGGAAGCACTATTTATTGATTGACAGCCATCACGATTGGCCAATGAGAACAGTCTATTAAAGTGGGAAGACCCGCCTGCAGGTCATACTGTCACAAATGTATGTAGTACTGTGTATTCATTTGAAAAAAAATGAAAAGGTTTTACTCACTGCCTTCATTTCAATATACATATAATAACTACAGATCCTGTGGTCTGTACTTAATTCACACCTCAGGCTCCTTCAGGAACCACTCTTCTGTGTCCGCTAACATCCTTAGCCACAGTCATGTTACCTACCCTTAAATTAGAGTTACAATTTACATGTATATAATTATGCCTTATTTGACACGAGGCTCTTGCTTTTACTACTCCCTTCAAAAATTGTATTACCATTTCAATTTTTTTCTCTTTGTTATTATATTATATTGTGATGTGTGAGCTACTGTATCCAGATCATTTCCCTTGTGGATTAAAAACATTTTTCTAAGTCTAAATAAAAATAATTGTGCATTATGTGTTGACACCAGTCTGAATAGATCAGTTTTGAGCCTGGATTTAAACAAGCCAAAGTCTGAACTCCAGGTCTGTTTGTGATGAGGAAACAACATTAGAACAGATCAGAAAATAGCGTAACATGAGCTAAACTTCATGGTAGAAGGATTTGGATTTGTTAATCTCTCCTGAACAAAAGGTAAGAGGAGCTGTTCATTTGAAAACTATCACTTGACTTGATTCCTCGAGTAATAGTTTAATAAATAATATAGTTTAATAGTTTAAGTTTAAGAAATGACAATAACTGAGCAAACATCAGACATGGTTCGTAATGCTTTATTTCATTTATGAATGTATAAGATAAAGATTATGAATATACAAGATCAAGAGCATCACATTGAGAAAAAAATACAAGACCGAAAAGTTCCCACTGTAAATACTGATTATTCCACCATGTTAAAATGAATCCACACATGAATACATCACACATACATTGGATTAATACAGCTGTGTAAAGTTTTGATTCAGATTTCTGTGTAGATCAATCTTGTTAATAACCAGTAGAATTAGTAAACACACAGGAAACCTTTCAGCTACTCCGTCTGCGAGGTCCTCTCATAAACACCCTTAACAGCATCTGTTCATCTAGAGGACTTGAGGACTGAGGAGTCAGACCAGAGTCAGGTCTTCGGGCTGAATCGTGATTTTGTATTTGTTTGTGGAGCCAAAATATGGGAAGAGTTTGTTGGGACTGATGTGTGTGAAAGAGTAAATGTGAGTGTTGGTGTCGGCATCATAGAAGCTCACTTCATGTCTGTCACAGTCCAGACGCACTCGGATCCTCACAGGGTTGGACTGGAGCTGGAGAAAAGTGAGGTGTTCCTCATTCTGAACAGCTGCATATTCACCACCTGAGAAAGCCACGCTCCAGCCCTCCACGTCCTCCTCCTCCTCCACCCCCTTCTCCAAAGAGTCAGTCACAACTCCCAGAGCCCACTCTCCACTGTTTCCCACCTGCACGCTCCAGCTCCAAGAGCCACAGTCGAAGCCCTCAGAGCCCCGCGCCAGGGCCCAGTCTGCCCCTGCTCCATTGGGACCTCTTTGTTTCTCAGTAGTAAAACTGGTCAGATCGTTTGACAGGACGATTTCACCGATGGATCTGTTTGGATCCATTATGACAGGAGAGAAGTGCACCATCATCTTCATGCTGTTCCAGATGTTGAAGGCCAGGTTGCCCAGATGTTTGGCCTGGTCTATCAGAGGTCCTGGGCCCAGCTGTGGTTCCTCCAGCATGGGGCAGTGCTGCACTCTCTCCACTGCAGCCTTGTATTTGAGCAGGAAGGAGATGTCTGGGGCTCTCAGCTGCTCCTCTGTGGGTCTGATGGTTTCTGACAGAGCTTTTATCTCTCTGCACACAGCTTCCATCTTGTCCTTCATCACCTGAATCTTCTGCCCCTCTTCTTCACTCAGAGCCTTCAGCCGGGCCTCCTCTTCCTCCTCCAGGAACTGGTGCATCTTGTTGAATTGATCCTGGATCTGTCTCTTGGTCTGATGAGACTGTTTTTTAACACAATCTGCAAAGGCCAAAAGCATCTGTTGAACTTCTTTAGCCTTCTCCAACTCTTCCTTCAGAGGCAGTAGGGACTGGTCCACCTTCTGTCTGAGCTTCTGTGCTGCTTCTACCATGAGCCTAGAGCAGGGGTCTTCATGAGCTTTAGAGTCTCCAAACCCCACAGGGACAAGATGCTGGTCCGACACACTGAACAGTGTCTCTGAGAGGTCACTGCCACAGAAGCTGTAGGACAAAGCTGCGAGAGCCTTCTCAAAGACAGGCCCGGAGAGAGCCTCGTGTAGTGGAAGAGCCATCATACTTCAACAAAAAATAAAATTAAAAATGGTAACAGAGTAAACAGTGTTTTCATGGAGCTCTCCTCTCTGCGTGAGTTTGCTGTCTGCTCACTTGTGTTTCTGACACCGCTGAGGTGAGCCTTATAAACCTGAGCACATGGAGCAGCATTCCTCACAAATTATGTTTAATTGTGCCGATGCAAATTGTACCAAAAGTTCTCCCGTGTCCTTAATGGGGATGTCCTGTAACTTAATTGTGATATTTTCATATCCTTCTTCCTTTATTGAAAATGAACATACTGTTTGTTTTTGTTTTTTTATGCAACATTTTGAAGACCATTCAAAAGATTACTATGACAAAACTGCTCATGTTTCTGAAACTAATTCTTAATCATTTTGGTTTCATAACCAGGTTCATGTATTTGATCAAAGCTTGAAAATGTTTTATCATTAGAAGAATGTGACTTTAAATGTGAAAACTGCATATTTACAAAATGTGAGTTAGTCTGTGTAATATGGGGATCTATGTGTTTAAGTAGCATGCTAGACTACTGTAAGGCAGAACAGCACTGCCAGGGTCTTGATCAGTCCATCTTTATTTCTAGAGCCCTTTACAGCACACAAGTTGACCAAAGTGTTTTCCATTAAAACCAAGACAATATAAAAAGATGAAACAATGAAATAAAGCTGGACACATGACTGACTGTGAACTGGAGGCGTTTGTCACAGTGAGGGACACGAGGACACTGGACAAACTGTTTGTTTGAGACAAAGAGTACAAGTCATGGTTTAACAGATCATCCCCAAACGTGACAGAACGTACTGAAGCCACAGCTCACATATGACTGACAGGTAATAATTAAAATGATGTTAGTGTTTGTGGGGTTAGAAAAGTCGGCCCTTAGGCAGTCACACATAAGAAGGCCAAATAAACCCTTCACCTGTTACACAACACTGACTCATGATTAAATAATCCTTATTACTGGTCTGCCTAAAGGCCATAATGCTATGCATCACCTTGTGATGTCATGAAGTGGTAGTTTTCAAGTTAACAGTTCTGTTTACATTTTGTTCAGTAAAGATGGCCAATTCAAAGGCTGAAATTATCCAAATGACTCTTGTGAAGGTGTGTGGTGTTTAAAAACAGTGCAGCAAAGCCTGTATTTCCACATGACATCACAAAGTGGAACAGAGTTTTTTGAGAAGAACTCTATGGGATAAATATGCTGTCATATATATTTTGTACTGGGAAAACAGTCTTGCATGTGAAATAACATTTTGCAGCTGTAAAAAAAAACCAAAACAATCTGTGCTTGTGCAAAAACAATGTGCACTTGTGCTAATGCATTTTGTACCCGTATAAATATTTTGTATGTGTAGACATACGAAATCTTTTTGACAGGGTTTTCACGTGCCAAAAAACAGCCAATCAGCAGCACTACACAAACTGTAGCCATAGATGTGTATCCAACAGCACAGAGACTGACGTCATCATGCAGATGACATTACACAGGAGTCATGTGTAGTGAACACTCACTTTACTCACTGCAAAGTGCTGTGGGTTGCATTTATTGTCTGAAAAACACTATAAATAAAGTTTGATTGATTGAGCACTGAAGACAAGGAAATGGCAGATTCTCAAGTAAGTAACTCTTGTGTAAGTGAACTTGTTAATAACAAGTTCCAGCACTTTAAAACATGACTAAAAACCCACCTGTTCAATCTGGCATCCCCCCCCCCCCCCATGATTTTCTACAGTAATGAACAACTTGTAATGTGCATCACATGTTGTTCTTTACATTAACTGTGCAGATACAACAATTATTTGCTCATGCACAAAATAATAATACAGATGCAAAACTACTCTACACATGCAGAATATAGTTACAGGTACAAAATGCAGTAGCACAAGCACAATTTGTTTTTGCACAAACAGTTTTCACACATTCAAATCAGTTGTGCAGATACAAAAATTATTTGCGCATGCCCAAAATAATAAAACATAGATGCAAATAAGTCCCCTATGAACTAACATCAAGGACCATGACGTCCACCCTCCTGTGGGCTCACCACCTGCAGAGGGGTTCATGGGGGATCCGGTGCTATGAGAATTGCCCCTGCAACCCAGCTGGATTAAGCGGGAGAAGATGGATGGATGCCAATATGCAGATATACAAAACTACTCTACACATATAAAGTATTTATCTGGTACAAAATGTATTGGCACAAGCACAGAGTAAATTATCACAAGCACAGATTGTTTTTTACAGCTGCAAAACTTTATTTCACATGCAAGAGTGTTTTTACAAGTGCAAAATACATATGACAGGATATTTATCCCATAGAACTCAGCCTAAATGTGCAGGTTTGTGTGTTAAACATGTGAATGAAACAAAACACAACTCCAGGTCTGTTTTTAATGAGGAAAGTGATAGGACACTTTGGATTTACATCTAATATTGTGTCTTTTAATTCCTTAAAGTAATTATTCCCCATGGACCCCAGGCCCCAGGGGAACCCCGCTCTAAGACTGGGGCCACAAGGGACATGTGTCTTTGGACAGAAGAGTTACTGCACAGAGTGGAGACGCAGGGTGTGGACTAAAGAGAGGCTCATGTACTTTACTTAAGTAAAGTGGACACTTTTTACTTTTGCTTCAGTACATTTGAGAGCAGGTATCTGTATTTTCTACTCCACCATTTTTCAACAACTGAAAAGTCTTTCTAGTGAAGCTGGACACGTGATCATCTGTGAGCTGGAGACATGTGTCACAGTGTGGGACAGATAATACTCCCTACAACTGTACAACTCCCCCACTGCACCAGACTATAGAGAGACAGACAATACTCCCTACAACTGTACAACGCCTCTCCTGGACCAGACTATAGAGGGACAGATAATACTCCCTACAACTGTACAACTCCCCACTGCACCAGACTATAGAGGGACAGATAATACTCCCTACAACTGTACAACAATTCACCCTTATGTAACAGATAATCATTTAATATTTTATCTTTGCACTGCCCCTCCTCGAGCTGCCACGTTGACGTGGTGGAGGGGTTTGAGTCCCAGGAGATGTGTTGTCGGGGGCTTCACGCCCTGGTAGGGTCACTCAAGGCAAACAGGTCCTGGGGGACGGTTCAGACTAAGAGCGGTTCACAAACCCCTGTGATGCTAAGATCAAGAGCAAGTCACAGTTTGTCCATAACGAACACCATGATCCAGCACAAGGGTCCATCAGGAAAGTGGCAAACTGCTCCTTTCAGATCCTCCATAGCTTCCGTACATGTTAACAGGTCGGGCCGTGCACGGAGTGTTGTGGAACACCCAGGTAACCATCTTTACAGTTCTTATATTTGTTTATTGTAACAAAGCCAAATTATTTGTACCACTTTACTTTAAGTCAGTCTTAAATGTAGGGGAGCGCCTTTTATAATTTTTGGCCTAGTTTAAGCACTTTATTTGGCTAATGCTAAATTAAATAAAAGAAGTTTCATACGCTATCGAAACCAATTGAATCTATGTAGCTACATGTGTTTTCTTTTCTCACTTTTATTTATGAACTCTGCCTGAGTATTTGGACCAATATTGGAATTTTGAGTATTCGATTTAAGAGCACTTGTCTTTAATGAAATGAATGAATGATTTGATTATTATAGTAATTGATTACTGATACTTGATGTATTTAACTAATTCATCTGAACACTGAGTTCATTCTAGGATGAATAATTATATTAATTATGAATAATTAATTTATTTATTATTCATGTCTGGTTAATGGTTAATACCATGATTGTGTATTTCTTCCATGTATGTTACACACGCATTGCTTCAATTTGTTCATGTTGGTTTACATTAGCATAGCAACAAGTAATGGTCACAATTGTGACCATTGAAATATTTATTTGTGTTTTTGACCTTTTTAGGTCCGTTTTTTATGGATGGAAACCACCTTTAACTCACAACTCCAATGACACCTCTCAACTCAACACATAACCAGATGGTGAGCTCGACAACTGAGTGGTAGGTCATGACATTCTTGATACGTGGATCATCCATCCATTCATCCATCTCCTTCCGCTTATCCGGGGCCGGGTCGCGGGGGCAGCAGTCTAAGCAGGGGCTCCCAAGCTTCCTTTTCCCCAGCCACTTCCTCCAGCTCCTCCGGATGGACCCCGAGGCGTTCCCAGGCCAGCCGAGAGACATAGTCCCTCCAGCGTGTCCTGTGTCTTCCCCGGGGCCTCCTACTGGTGGGACATGCACGGAACACCTCCCGAGGGAGGCGTCCAGGAGGCATCCGGACCAGTTGTCCGAGCCACTTCAACTGGCTCCTCTCGACGTGGAGGAGCAGCGACTCTACTCCGAGCTCCTCCCGTATGACCGAGGTCCTCACCCTCTCTCTAAGGGAGCGCCCGGCCACTCTGCGATGGAAACTCATTTCGGCCGCTTGCATCCGCGATCTCGTTCTTTCGGTCATTACCCAGAGCTCATGACCATAGGTGAGGGTAGGAACGTAAATTGACCGGTAAATCGAGAGCTTCACCTTTTGGCTCAGCTCCCTCTTCACCACAACAGTCCGATACAGCGACTGCATCACTGCCAACGCAGCATCGATCTGCCTGTCAATCTCACTCTCCATCCTCCCCTCACTCGTGAACAAGACCCCGAGATACTTGAACTCCTCCACTTGAGGCAGAGACTCCCCACCCACCCGGAGAGGGCAATCCACCTTTTTCCGGTCGAGAACCATGGCCTCGGATTTGGAAGAGCTGATTCTCATCCCAGCCGCTTCACACTCGGCTGCAAACCGCCCCAGTGCACGCTGCAGGTCCTGGCTCGATGGAGCCAACAGGACAACATCATCCGCAAAAAGCAGAGATGAGATCCTGTGGTTCCCGAACTGGACCCCCTCCAGCCCCTGGCTGTGCCTAGAAATTCTGTCCATAAATACAATGAACAGAACGTAGTTACGTCGCCCGGAATGGCGATACCGGGGCCCCACCCTGGAGCCAGGCCTTTCCCCACGGGGCCTGGCCGGGCCCAGCCCGAAGGAGCGACGTGGGGCCGCCCTCTGGTGGGCCCACCACCCGCGAGAGGAGCCATAGGGGTCGGGTGCGGAGAGATCTGGGTGGCGGTCGAAGGCAGGGGCCTCGGCGACCGGATCTCCGGACATGGAGACTAGCTCTGGGGACATGGAATGTCACCTCGCTGGGGGGGAAGGAGCCTGAGCTTGTGCGGGAGGTCGAGCGTTACCGGCTAGATATAGTCGGCCTCACCTCCACGCACAGTTTGGGTTCCGGAACCCAACTCCTTGAGAGGGGTTGGACTCTCCATTTCCCTGGCGTTGGCCGCGGGGAGCGGCGGCGACCTGGTGTGGGCCTGCTTATTGCCCCAGAGCTCAGCCGCTGCGTGTTGGAGTTCACCCCGGTGAACGAGAGGGTCGCGTCCCTGCGCCTTCGGGTCGGGGACAGGTCTCTCACTGTGGTGTCGGCCTACGGGCCGAACAACAGTGCAGAGTACCCGGCCTTCTTGGAGTCTCTGGGAGGGGTACTGGACAGTGCACCAACTGGGGACTCCGTTGTTCTACTGGGGGACTTCAACGCCCACGTGGGCAACGACAGTGACACTTGGAGAGGGGTGATTGGGAGGAACGGCCTCCCCGATCTGAACCCGAGTGGTGTTCTGTTATTGGACTTCTGTGCTAGTCACAGTTTGTCCATAACGAATACCATGTTCAAGCACAAGGGGGTCCCTAGGCTGGAGGTCGATGATCGAGTTTGTTGTCGTGTCATCTGACCTCCCGCCGTGTGTCTTGGACACTCGGGTGAAGAGAGGGGCAGAGCTGTCAACTGATCACCACCTGGTGGTGAGTTGGGTTCGCTGGCGGAGGAGGAAGCCGGAAAGACCTGGCAGGCCCAAGCGTATCGTGAGGGTCTGTTGGGAACGTCTGGCGGAACCTCCTGTCAGTGCGGCCTTCAACTCACACCTCCGGGAGAGCTTCTCCTGGATCCCGAGGGAGGCTGGGGACATGGAGCCCGAGTGGGCTTCGTTCTCAGCCTCTATTGTCAATGCGGCTGCTCGTAGCTGTGGCCGTAAGGTCTGTGGTGCCTGTCGCGGTGGCAGTCCCTGAACCCGATGGTGGACACTGGAAGTAAGGAATGCCGTCAAGCTGAAGAAGGAGTCCTACCGGGCCTTGCTGGCTCGGGGGACTCCTGAAGCAGCTGACAGGTACCGGCGGGCCAAGCGTGCTGCAGCCCGGGCGGTGGCAGAGGCAAAAACTCGGGTCTGGGAGGAGTTCGGGGAGGCCATGGAGGAGGACTATCAGACGGCCCCAAGGAAATTCTGGCAAACCGTCCGGCGCCTCAGGAGGGGGAAGCGGTCCTTCACCAAGACTATTTACAGTGCGGGGGGAGAGCTGCTGACCTCGACTGGGGATGTTGTCGGGCGGTGGAAGGAATACTTTGGGGATCTCCTCAATCCCACCGTCACGTCCTCTGAAGAGGAGGCCAAGGCTGGGGACCCAGAGGCGGACTCAGCCATCACCCTGGCCGAAGTCACTGAGGTGGTCGGAAAGCTCCTTGGTGGCAAGGCTCCAGGGGTGGATGAGATCCGTCCTGAGTACCTTAAGTCTCTGGGTGTTGTGGGGCTGTCTTGGCTGACACGCCTCTACAACATCGCGTGGCGGTCGGGAACAGTACCTTTGGACTGGCAGACCGGGGTGGTGGTCCCTCTGTATAAAAAGGGGGACCGGAGGGTGTGTTCCAACTATAGGGGAATCACATTCCTCAGCCTCCCCAGTAAAGTCTATGCCAGGGTACTGGAGAGGAGAGTTCGGCCGATAGTCGAACCTCGGATTTATGAGGAGCAGTGTGGTTTTCGGCCTGGTCGTAGAACACTGGACCAGCTCTACACCCTCCATCAGGTGCTCGAGGGTTCATGGGAGTTTACCCAACCAGTCCACATGTGCTTTGTGGATCTGGAGAAGGCATTCGACCGTGTCTCTCGTGATGCCCTGTGGGGGGTGCTCCGGGAGTATGGAGTCCGGTGCCCTTTGCTAAGGGCTGTCCAGTCCCTGTATGACCGGAGCGGGAGCTGTGTTCGCATTGCCGGCAGTAAGTCAGACTTGTTCCCGGTGCATGTTGGACTCCGCCAGGGCTGCCCTTTGTCAACGGTTCTGTACGTGGATCATAAACATTGCAATTCTCAAACAGCAAATTATACACTGAACTCTAAAGAAGAGAAACTCACTTTTTGTTGTTTGAAAGACTCAATAAAAAATTTTTAAAACTGCGAGCTGAACTTTCTGTCAGTTTTGGTTTTTTTTTGGTTGTGTATTAATGTGTGGTGACAAGGATGGGATGAAATAAGAGAAATAAAATAACATAATTAAATTTACTACCAGCAACGCCACTGGGCATAGCCCAGAAATTAAACTAAAGGTCACACAGGTTCGTTCTTGATAAGAGGCAAGGTTCCATGGTTAAACCAGTCGTTTTGTTTATTTTACACATAATTTAGATGAGGACATTTGCATAAATATTTCTGTGAATTTCATTTGTTCAGACCAATCACATATCCAGTCTATCACACATGTACGAAAAGGAAAAGCGGCATGTACAAAAGAACAACTAAAAGGGAAAGGCGGCGGCTCCAGCACCCACACCGCAGCTCTCAGGAGTCACATCTAGAAATAAAAATGAAGTTACTTCTAGTCCTACAGCTAATCTGGCAACGAAGGACCGTAGCTCCAACATACCACTTTCGCCTCACAGGAACACGCATTGCGGGGCTTTGACTGCGACACCGCAACCATCCTGGAGCAGCGATCACACGTACGGAGCACAACCTGCGGGGCCAGAGAACAGGCCCCGGCACTAAACGGAACAACCGTATTAAAAACCAACTAAATGAGTGAAATCAGTGAAAAAGGGAGGGAGGGGGACCCAGGAAGTGCATCGGTCAGAGGGCGAGTGACACAAGGGAAGCACTATTTATTGATTGACAGCCATCACGATTGGCCAATGAGAACAGTCTCTTAAAGTGGGAAGACCCGCCTGCAGGTCATACTGTCACAAATGTATGTAGTACTGTGTATTCATTTGAAAAAAAATGAAAAGGTTTTACTCACTGCCTTCATTTCAATATACATATAATAACTACAGATCCTGTGGTCTGTACTTCATTCACACCTCAGGCTCCTTCAGGAACCACTCTTCTGTGTCCGCTAACATCCTTAGCCACAGTCATGTTACCTACCCTTAAATTAGAGTTACAATTTACATGTATATAATTATGCCTTATTTGACACTAGTCTCTTGCTTTTACTACTCCCTTCAAAAATTGTATTACCATTTCAATTTTTTTCTCTTTGTTATTATTTTATATTGTGATGTGTGAGCTACTGTATCCAGATCATTTCCCTTGTGGATTAAAAACATTTGTCTAAGTCTAAATAAAAATAATTGTGCATTATGTGTTGAAACCAGTCTGAATAAATCAGTTTTGAGCCTGGATTTAAACAAGCCAAAGTCTGAACTCCAGGTCTGTTTGTGATGAGGAAACAACATTAGAACAGATCAGAAAATAGCGTAACATGAGCTAAACTTCATGGTAGAAGGATTTGGATTTGTTAATCTCTCCTGAACAAAAGGTAAGAGGAGCTGTTCATTTGAAAACTATCACTTGACTTGATTCCTGGAGTAATAGTTTAATAAATAATATAGTTTAATAGTTTAAGTTTAAGAAATGACAATAACTGAGCAAACATCAGACATGGTTCGTAATGCTTTATTTCATTTATGAATGTATAAGATAAAGATTATGAATATACAAGATCAAGAGCATCACATTGAGAAAAAAATACAAGGCCGAAAAGTTCCCACTGTAAATACTGATTATTCCACCATGTTAAAATGAATCCACACATGAATACATCACACATACATTGGATTAATACAGCTGTGTAAAGTTTTGATTCAGATTTTTGTGTAGATCAATCTTGTTAATAACCAGTAGAATTAGTAAACACACAGGAAACCTTTCAGCTACTCCGTCTGCGAGGTCCTCTCATAAACACACTTAACAGCATCTGTTCATCTAGAGGACTTGAGGACTGAGGAGTCAAACCAGAGTCAGGCCTTCGGGCTGAATCGTGATTTTGTATTTGTTTGTGGAGCCAAAATATGGGAAGAGTTGGACTGGAGCTGGAGAAAAGTGAGGTGTTCCTCATTCTGAACAGCTGCATATTCACCACCTGAGAAAGCCACGCTCCAGCCCTCCACGTCCTCCTCCTCCACCCCCTTCTCCAAAGAGTCAGTCACAACTCCCAGAGCCCACTCTCCACTGTTTCCCACCTGCACGCTCCAGCTCCAAGAGCCACAGTCGATGCCCTCAGAGCCCCGCGCCAGGGCCCAGTCTGCCCCTGCTCCATTGGGACCTCTTTGTTTCTCAGTAGTAAAACTGGTCAGATCGTTTGACAGGACGATTTCACCGATGGATCTGTTTGGATCCATTATGACAGGAGAGAAGTGCACCATCATCTTCATGCTGTTCCAGATGTTGAAGGCCAGGTTGCCCAGATGTTTGGCCTGGTCTATCAGAGCTCCTGGGCCCAGCTGTGGTTCCTCCAGCAGGGGGCAGTGCTGCACTCTCTCCACTGCAGCCTTGTATTTGAGCAGGAAGGAGATGTCTGGGGCTCTCAGCTGCTCCTCTGTGGGTCTGATGGTTTCTGACAGAGCTTTTATCTCTCTGCACACAGCTTCCATCTTGTCCTTCATCACCTGAATCTTCTGCCCCTCTTCTTCACTCAGAGCCTTCAGCCGGGCCTCCTCTTCCTCCTCCAGGAACTGGTGCATCTTGTTGAATTGATCCTGGATCTGTCTCTTGGTCTGATGAGACTGTTTTTTAACACAATCTGCAATGGCCAAAAGCATCTGTTGAACTTCTTTAGCCTTCTCCAACTCTTCCTTCAGAGGCAGTAGGGACTGGTCCAGCTTCTGTCTGAGCTTCTGTGCTGCTTCTACCATGAGCCTAAAGCGGGGGTCTTCATGAGCTTTAGAGTCTCCAAACCCCACAGGGACAAGATGCTGGTCCGACACACTGAACAGTGTCTCTGAGAGGTCACTGCCACAGAAGCTGTAGGACAAAGCTGCGAGAGCCTTCTCAAAGACAGGCCCGGAGAGAGCCTCGTGTAGTGGAAGAGCCATCATACTTCAACAAAAAATAAAATTAAAAATGGTAACAGAGTAAACAGTGTTTTCATGGAGCTCTCCTCTCTGCGTGAGTTTGCTGTCTGCTCACTTGTGTTTCTGACACCGCTGAGGTGAGCCTTATAAACCTGAGCACGTGGAGCAGCATTCCTCACAAATTATGTTTAATTGTGCCGATGCAAATTGTACCAAAAGTTCTCCCGTGTCCTTAATGGGGATGTCCTGTAACTTAATTGTGATATTTTCATATCCTTCTTCCTTTATTGAAAATGAACATACTGTTTGTTTTTGTTTTTTTATGCAACATTTTGAAGACCATTCAAAAGATTACTATGACAAAACTGCTCATTTTCCTTAATTCATTCTTAATAATTGTTTTGTCACTTAAGTTTCATAACCAGGTTCATGTAAAGCTCAAAAATATTTTATTATTAGAAGAATGTGACCGAAATCAAAATAATTTCTAATGTGGGTGCAACGATAATCAAGATAATACCAAATGTTTTGATACTGGTGTCACCATACGATATATGTGTTCAGTCGATACGCACATGCTCCTCCGTGCACGTTGGATTGTCTTTTACTTTGGTCCAGTAGGGATACAGTTCATGTGATGTCCTCTCCAAACGCAGCAGGTAAACAGTTCCAAAGAGACTTACAGCTGAAATATTCTAACAGGTCTAACAGACCCAGGAATGACATAAATATGAACTTTTAAATATTCTAGAATCACTTTTGGCTTCATGATGTCATTCTAATGTGCACACTCGACACAACATCACATGAATCGTCGCATGTTGAGGGACTATTTTCTCATATATCAGTCTGCCGAGCTCTCTATCAGGAAGTACAACTCACTGCTGCTGCTCAGATGTAAATCCTTCTAATGGTTGGTTGGTTTTACTTCTAAAATGATTCTCTGGACACAGACATTCACATGGACTGTCTGGAGTTCCAATAGTTTTGCCTCGGGTGCACTGTGGAGTGGGTAAGACTGTTTTTAGAGGCAGGACTATGACCATTGACATGCACTAGCCTAGCACCAGCAACCTCTGCAAATACAAGGACTGGAATCAAGATTTAAAAGTGTCTCCACACGTCTCCAACACTCTGGCTCATGAAGAAATGAGGAACTATGTCCAAATTCTCAACTGAAGAGTAGACTGTCTAAATTCTAAAATATAAAATAGCCTGAGAAAGCTCTGTTCTTATTTTCACTGAGTAAATATTGTGAGCCAAATGAACTAAAACACTTCACATATAAACTACAACTGTACCGTAGCTGTACTGTATGTAATGTATGCAATGTTGACAACTGAATAGACATTATGTATCTACTCTGTTTTAAATGAGTTCTGCCCTCCTTGTTTTACCTATATTGAAAAAGCCCGGACCACTGGTCGAGGTGTAATCCACCCTGAGGATCTGAAATTGTCAAACCTTCCACTTCCCAAACTTACTACCTTTGAGTGTCTGGCCCTCAAATGTACACATTCACTCTCTATAGTACTTTTACTCATCTACCACCCATCAAAACAACACACAGATTTTATCACAGAAATACGAGAACTTCTCTCATCTTTCTGCACGTCATCTTCAAGTATACTGATACTTGGAGATCTGAATATTCATGTGGACAGACCTTCCAATCATCTTGCTGCAGACTGTTGAGGTTCCGACCATAGACTGTATAAAAGAATTGGACTAAGTGAGCGTGATGTCACCCATAGCGTTTAGCCCCACTCAAATGAGGCTCGCGATGCTAACGGCTACAGGAGCGAATCTGAAGCCAGGCTCTATGTTATGAATAGGTTTTTTTTGATGGACAAAATAGTGGGAAAAAAAACAAACTTGTTCGTATGAACATTTTAAGACGAAAATGACGAGGCCACTGCAACAGGTACAGAGAGACGAGCGACAAGATCCCAATGTGAGTCAATGAGAAAAAGGGAGAGAGGGAGCCGGCAGAGCCTCCTGGAGCACTTCCTGTTTGGCACGCGGTGGCTAACGGAATAGCTTAGTCCACTCATGTATATGGTCTATGGTTCTGACACACAAAATGGGCCACATTCTTGATTTAGCTCTTACTGACTCTATTCCCATTTCCAGTCTTCAAGTATATGACTTGGGGGTTTTTGATCACAAAATAATTTCCATGAATCTCCTGCTGCACACACTATACTCCAAACCACAACGTTGCATGAAATTCAGAAATCTAAAAACATAGATCTTTCTGAACTTAATGCTGATGTACGAAATATGTCAGCTGCTTCAAAATTCTCCACAGTTGATAATGCAGTTGACTATTACAATACACAGCTCCAAACAATCCTTGAAGCCCATGCCCCAGTTAGAACACGGATGGTCACCTTTTCCAAATCTGCCCTGTGGTTCTCCAGTGAGCTCCGTCAGATGAAAACTGCTGGGCGGGCCCTTGAATGGTGCTTTGTTATGTCAAATTTAACAGTACACAAGGAAACCTATTGACAACATCAAAAACAATATTCTAAAGCACTAGCCATTGCCAGATCCCAGTACTACTCAAAGAAAATAAATAACAATCCTGGAAACTCTAAACAGCTCTTTTCCATTGTAAATTACTTACTAAACCCCCAAACCAACACTTGTAATGATCTCACACAGGAGCAGTGTAATAACTTTATTGCACATTTTGAGGCAAAAATAGACACCATCCTTTCCTCACTGCTTGCCTGTAGCCTTCCAACATTAGACCTCCCTACACCAGAGTCAGAGGCCAGACTTTCACAGTTCTCTGTTGTCATAGAGAGAGATGTAGCCTTTCTACATGCTCCCTAGATCCTCTCCCAACCCCACTGATCAAAACCAGTGCCACAAACATAACTTCTCATCACTGAAATCATTAATCTTTCTCTCCAGAATGGCCAAGTCCCAATAGCCCTAAAAACACCAATAATCCGGCCTCATCTAAAAAAAAAAAAAAAAATCCCTTGATCCAGGAAACATGGCAAACTATCGCCCAATATCCAATCTCCTGTTCCTGTCTAAAGTCCTGGAAAAGGCAGTCTTGGTTCAGTTACAAGATCACCTCAAAACATACAATCTGTTTGAAAAATTTCAGTCTGGTTTCCGTTCAACACATAGTAAAGAGACAGCCCTGGTCAGGGTCACCAATGACCTGATGGTGGCTGCTGACCAGGGCGCCCCATCACTACTAATTTTCCTGGACCTCACAGCTGCCTTCGATACAGTTAACCACACCATTCCCCTTCATCGTCTCCAGCACATAGTTGGAATCTCTGACACTGCCCTGGAATGGTTTGGGTCCTATCTCTCTGATAGGGCTGAGTATGTGGCCCTGGGGGATGCTAAATCGAGGCCCCACACTGTCACCTGTGGGATCCCCCTTTAACATCTACATGCTTCCCCTGGGTCACATCAGCAGCAAGCACGGAGTGTTCTTCCACTGCTATGCTGATGACACTCAGCTCTATGTGAGATTGGACCCAACCTGCCCCACACCTCCATCAGCTCTCATCTCCTGCCTGGAGGAGATAAAGGCGTGGATATCAGCAAACTTCCTCCACCTTAACAGCAACAAAACTGAAGCCCTTCAAATTGGTACCCCACATCAGCTCCGCTATTCACCTATTCAGTGTATCTCCTTCTTTGGCCACATCATCTCCCTCCCATCCTCCGTTACCAACCTTGGGATCATGTTTGATTCCCACCTTACCTTAGACACACATGTCCATCACCTCTGCGAAATTGCATTCCTCCATCTCAAGAATATAGCCAAACCTTTCCCTCTGTGATGCTGAGAGGTTGGCCCACGCCTTTATCTCCTCCAGGCTTGACTACTGTAATGCGCTTCTCATCGGTATCCCTATCAGAAGCCTCCAAAAGCTTCAAAACATCCAAAATAGTGCTGCCAGGGTCCTGATGAGGGCAAGTTTGACCATATTACACCCATCCTCTGAACACTTCACTGGCTTCTGATCCATCACTGCAATGAATATAAAATCTGTTTGCCTATCACTATCACCTATCAATGTATCCATGGCAATGCCCCACAATATCTACAGGAACTTCTCACACCTCAGTCCACCACAAGATCACAAACACTTACTGTCTATGCCCACCTAGAACTAAACTCCACACAATGGGGGACAGAGCTTTTTCTGCAGCAGCTCCGCAATGTCCTGCCCGAGAACTTGAGGGCCCCACAGACTGTGGACTGTTTTAAAAAACATCTCGAGACTTTTCTTTTTCAAAAAGCATATTCATGAGACTGCTACTTTTTCACTTGCTTTTAAATTTTGTGTTATTTGTGTGCTTTTAAAATTGTCTGTATTACACTTTAAGATTTGTTCCGAAATGTAAAGTGCGTTATAAATAAAATGAATTATTATTATTATTAATATTTCATTAATATAGTGTTATTATATTGGAGTTATTTGCAGTTATTTGTTTTTGTTTTTGCGTCTTAAAACATATCAAAATCTAATTGATATTGTGACCCCCTGGTGGTGGTCAGAGGGACCGTTGGCGCCGCTTGGCTTGGCAGCCGGTCCTCCGTCAGTTTGCCCTAGGGCAACTGTGGCTACAACAGTATCCTACCACCACCGGGTATGGAGTGAATGAAAAAATGCTCTGTAAAATGCTGTGTAAAGCACTTTGGGGACATGTGTCTGTGTAAAAAAAGTGCTATATAAATAAACCTTACCTTACCCAGTGGAGGTTGGTGGTACAATTTTTTGGGAGGGGACACCTAGGCCAAAATTACAAATATACATGATAAAAAAATATATTATACTTAGGGTGTATAGTATTATAAAACGCAGGCTGTGATACCTGTATAATAACAAATGCCAGAAACAGACAGTTATTTTGGTCAGTATTGACTGAACTTTATCTTGAATGAATCTAAATAATTTGTCTCATATTTCATCTGTCCCCTGTCCTACGCTTCACTGTGTTTGTTTTTCACAATCAGAGCTCAATGCCAAACCAAACACAAAGTTTATACAGCCACTCATACTGCTAACCATCAGGAGAGTTCAAATAGGCTCCAGGAGAGGTCAAGATGACTGAAAAATGCATGACAAATAACTAGTGATGTAACAATAACAAAAATATGGTGATATGGTATCGCCAAAGGTCTCACAATAATATCATGCACCATCACAATATATCAAATCACAAGTCTCTTTGCTTAAATGAATGGTTCTGATGCAGAAATAGCTAAAAACAGAGGGAACTACATAGACCATGATCCTTTGCTACATTTCGGTGCAGACAACATGAAGAAATAACTGTTCTAAGCACTTTGAAATCTTCATTCTTTGAAGTAAGTCTTGTGAAGGCATTTTTAGAGGAAAAAGGAGCAGATTTACAGTTTTGTGCCTCCATAAAATATTGCAATAAATCTGGTACGGTGAGATGTTCATGGTGAAAATATTGTACAGAGAGATTTGGATATTGTTACATTCCTAATGACAATAAATATTGTACCAAATGACTGGTCAAAGCATTTTATAATGTCAGTCTTGTTCTGTTGAAAATCGTAATATCAAGAGCCTCCCCACCATATCGTGAACTTTCCCACGATATCGCAATAAATATCGTACTGTGAGGTTCATACCATGGCGATATGGTATGAACCTCACTGTACAGGTGATTGAAAGATGAAACCCTCGATGAAACGATTCATCGAGTTAATCGATTAAATCGATTAGAAAAATGCATCGATTATTATTTTTTGCCTCGATGCTTCGTTTTATTTTCATACGCTCGGCGATGGCTGGAACCTTTTGTGGTAGAGGTAAAGTTTTCACATGACCACTGCACTTCACTGTACACACAACAGCGCGGCGCCTATGGATGTATAAGAGCGCACACCTCATCTCTGATACGCCGCGCACTCCTCATCTCCTCCTAAGGAGTGCGCGGTACGCTCTGGTACGCCGTGCACTCCTCATCTCCGGTACGCCGCGTGCGGTACGCTCTGGTACGCCGCGCACTCCTCATCTCCGATACGCCGCGTGTGCGCTGTATGCTCCGGTACGCCGCGCACTCCTCATCTCCGGTGCGCCGCGCACTCTTCCGGAGGAGATGAGGAGTGCGTGGTACGCTCTGGTACGCCGCGCACTCCTCATCTCTGGTACGCCGTGTGTGCGCTGTACGCTCCGGTACGCCACGCACTCCTCATCTCCGGTGCGCCGTGCACTCCTCTGGAGGAGATGAGGAGTGCGCTGTACGCTCCGGTATGCCGTGCACTCCTCATCTCCGGTACGCCGCGTGCGGTACACTCTGGTACGCCGCGCACTCCTCACCTCCGATACGCCGCGTGTGCGCTGTATGCTCTGGTACGCCGCGCACTCCTCATCTCCGGTGCGCCGCGCACTCTTCCGGAGGAGATGAGGAGTGCGTGGTACGCTCTGGTACGCCGCGCACTCCTCATCTCTGGTACGCCGCGTGTGCGCTGTACGCTCCGGTACGCCACGCACTCCTCATCTCCGGTGCGCCGTGCACTCCTCTGGAGGAGATGAGGAGTGCGCTGTACGCTCCGGTACGCCGTGCACTCCTCATCTCCGGTACGCCGCGTGCGGTACGCTCTGGTACGCTGCGCACTCCTCATCTCCGGTACGCCGCGTGCGGTACACTCCGGTGTGCCGCGCACTCCTCATCTCCGGTACGCCGCGTGCGGTACGCTCCGGTGCGCCGCGCACTCCTCATCTCCAGTGCGCCGCGCACTCCTCACGTGGATCATGTCTTGTCGCGTACACTCCGTGGACCTCGCTTCCTCCTGTGCGCCTCTAAACCAGAACTAACACCAGGACTAAAACCAGGTCTAAACCAGGTCTAAACCAGATCTAAAACCAGGACTAATCCAGGTCTAAAACGAAACAAGAATTTGCAGGAGGTGGTTGCTACATTCATGTAGTTTTAAAAACCATGACAATATCAAGTCATCCAAAGTATTCAGATTACGTTACTCACTTTAAATAATTGAATGGATTACGTCACAAACTACATTTTGGGGAATGTAATCTGTAATCTGTAGGGGATTACATTTTAAAAGTCACCTTCTCAACACTGATGCTACAACATCTAAACAGAAAGCCCCGTACATTACATCAAGTGGAAAAGAAACCGCAAGGTAAGTCAACCTTAGCCCAGCGATAATTACGTTTTTCATGTCCAAAACACATGTATCTGTCAATGCACGTGGTGTGTACTTAACATGTGCAAAGTAGACACGACAATAACAAACGATTACTCGATTATTCGAACAAAATAATCGACAGAATAATCTATTACTGTAATAATCGATAGCTGCAGTCCTAGTTAGAATATTTCAGCTGTAAGTCTCTTTGGAACTGTTTACCTGCTGCGTTTGGAGAGGACATCACATGAACTGTATCCCTACTGGACCAAAGTAAAAGACAATCCAACGTGCACGGAGGAGCATGTGCGTATCGACTGAACACATATATCATATGGTGACACCAGTATCAAAAGATTTGATATTATCTTGATTATTGTTGCACCCACATTAGAATTTATTTAGATTTCGGTCACATTCTTCTTCACGTTCATTAAATGAACTTGGTTATGAAACTTAAGTGACAAAACAATTATTAAAAATGAATTAAGGAAAATGAGCAGTTTTGTCATAGTAATCTTTTGAATGGTCTTCAAAATGTTGCATAAAAAAACAAAAACAAACAGTATGTTCATTTTCAATAAAGGAAGAAGGATATGAAAATATCACAATTAAGTTACAGGACATCCCCATTAAGGACACGGGAGAACTTTTGGTACAATTTGCATCGGCACAATTAAACATAATTTGTGAGGAATGCTGCTCCACGTGCTCAGGTTTATAAGGCTCACCTCAGCGGTGTCAGAAACACAAGTGAGCAGACAGCAAACTCACCCAGAGAGGAGAGCTCCATGAAAACACTGTTTACTCTGTTACCATTTTTAATTTTATTTTTTGTTGAAGTATGATGGCTCTTCCACTACACGAGGCTCTCTCCGGGCCTGTCTTTGAGAAGGCTCTCGCAGCTTTGTCCTACAGCTTCTGTGGCAGTGACCTCTCAGAGACACTGTTCAGTGTGTCGGACCAGCATCTTGTCCCTGTGGGTTGTGAAGACTCTAAAGCTCATGAAGACCCCCGCTTTAGGCTCATGGTAGAAGCAGCACAGAAGCTCAGACAGAAGCTGGACCAGTCCCTACTGACTCTGAAGGAAGAGTTGGAGAAGGCTAAAGAAGTTCAACAGATGCTTTTGGCCATTGCAGATTGTGTTAAAAAACAGTCTCATCAGACCAAGAGACAGATCCAGGATCAATTCACCAAGATGCACCAGTTCCTGGAGGAGGAAGAGGAGGCCCGGCTGAAGGCTCTGAGTGAAGAAGAGGGGCAGAAGATTCAGGTGATGAAGGACAAGATGGAAGCTGTGTGCAGAGAGATAAAAGCTCTGTCAGAAACCATCAGACCCACAGAGGAGCAGCTGAGAGCCCCAGACATCTCCTTCCTGCTCAAATACAAGGCTGCAGTGGAGAGAGTGCAGCACTGCCCCATGCTGGAGGAACCACAGCTGGGCCCAGGAGCTCTGATAGACCAGGCCAAACATCTGGGCAACCTGGCCTTCAACATCTGGAACAGCATGAAGATGATGGTGCACTTCTCTCCTGTCATAATGGATCCAAACAGATCCATCGGTGAAATCGTCCTGTCAAACGATCTGACCAGTTTTACTACTGAGAAACAAAGAGGTCCTAATGGAGCAGGGGCAGACTGGGCCCTGGCGCGGGGCTCTGAGGGCTTCGACTGTGGCTCTTGGAGCTGGAGCGTGCAGGTGGGAAACAGTGGAGAGTGGGCTCTGGGAGTTGTGACTGACTCTTTGGAGAAGGGGGTGGAGGAGGAGGACGTGGAGGGCTGGAGGGTGGCTTTCTCAGGTGGTGAATATGCAGCTGTTCAGAATGAGGAACACCTCACTTTTCTCCAGCTCCAGTCCAACCCTGTGAGGATCCGAGTGCGTCTGGACTGTGACAGACATGAAGTGAGCTTCTATGATGCCGACACCAACACTCACATTTACTCTTTCACACACATCAGTCCCAACAAACTCTTCCCATATTTTGGCTCCACAAACAAATACAAAATCACGATTCAGCCCGAAGACCTGACTCTGGTCTGACTCCTCAGTCCTCAAGTCCTCTAGATGAACAGATGCTGTTAAGTGTGTTTATGAGAGGACCTCGCAGACGGAGTAGCTGAAAGGTTTCCTGTGTGTTTACTAATTCTACTGGTTATTAACAAGATTGATCTACACAGAAATCTGAATCAAAACTTTACACAGCTGTATTAATCCAATGTATGTGTGATGTATTCATGTGTGGATTCATTTTAACATGGTGGAATAATCAGTATTTACAGTGGGAACTTTTCGGTCTTGTATTTTTTTCTCAATGTGATGCTCTTGATCTTGTATATTCATAATCTTTATCTTATACATTCATAAATGAAATAAAGCATTACGAACCATGTCTGATGTTTGCTCAGTTATTGTCATTTCTTAAACTTAAACTATTAAACTATATTATTTATTAAACTATTACTCGAGGAATCAAGTCAAGTGATAGTTTTCAAATGAACAGCTCCTCTTACCTTTTGTTCAGGAGAGATTAACAAATCCAAATCCTTCTACCATGAAGTTTAGCTCATGTTACGCTATTTTCTGATCTGTTCTAATGTTGTTTCCTCATCACAAACAGACCTGGAGTTCAGACTTTGGCTTGTTTAAATCCAGGCTCAAAACTGATCTATTCAGACTGGTGTCAACACATAATGCACAATTATATTTATTTAGACTTAGACAAATGTTTTTAATCCACAAGGGAAATGATCTGGATACAGTAGCTCACACATCACAATATAATATAATAACAAAGAGAAAAAAATAGAAATGGTAATACAATTTTTGAAGGGAGTAGTAAAAGCAAGAGACTAGTGTCAAATAAGGCATAATTATATACATGTAAATTGTAACTCTAATTTAAGGGTTGGTAACGTGACTGTGGTTAAGGATGTTAGCGGACACAGAAGAGTGGTTCCTGAAGGAGCCTGAGGTGTGAATGAAGTACAGACCACAGGATCTGTAGTTATTATATGTATATTGAAATGAAGGCAGTGAGTAAAACCTTTTAATTTTTTTCAAATGAATACACAGTACTACATACATTAATACACAACCAAAAAAAAAAAAAAAACTGACAAAAGGTCAGCTCGCAGTTTTTTTTAATTCTTTATTGAGTCTTTCAAACAACAAAAAGTGAGTTTCTCTTCTTTAGAGTTCAGTGTATAATTTGCTGTTTGAGAATTGCAATGTTTATGATCCACGTACAGAACCGTTGACAAAGGGCAGCCCTGGCGGAGTCCAACATGCACCGGGAACAAGTCTGACTTACTGCCGGCAATGCGAACACAGCTCCCGCTCCGGTCATACAGGGACTGGACAGCCCTTAGCAAAGGGCCCCGGACCCCATACTCCCGGAGCACGCCCCACAATGCACCATGAGGGACACGGTCGAATGCCTTCTCCAGGTCCACAAAGCACATGTGGACTGGTTGGGCAAACTCCCATGAACCCTCGAACACCCGATGGAGGCTGTAGAGCTGGTCCAGTGTTCCACGACCAGGCCGAAAACCACACTGCTCCTCTTGAATCCGAGGTTCGACTATCGGCTGAACTCTCCTCTTCAGTACCCTGGCATAGACTTTACCAGGGAGGCTGAGGAATGTGATTCCCCTATAGTTGGAACACACCCTCCGGTCCCCCTTTTTATACAGAGGGACCACCACCCCGGTCTGCCAGTCCAAAGGTACTGTTCCCGACCGCCACGCGATGTTGTAGAGGCGTGTCAGCCAAGACAGCCCCACAACACCCAGAGACTTAAGGTACTCAGGATGGATCTCATCCACCCCCGGAGCTTTGCCACCGAAAAGCTTTCCGACCACCTCAGTGACTTCGGCCAGGGTGATGGGTGAGTCCGCCTCTGGGTCCCCAGCCTTGGCCTCCTCTTCGGAGGACGTGACGGTGGGATTGAGGAGATCCCCAAAGTATTCCTTCCACCGCCCGACAACATCCCCAGTCGAGGTCAGCAGCTCTCCCCCCGCACTGTAAACAGTGTTGGTGAAGCACTGCTCCGAACTCCTCCCAGACCCGAGTTTTTGCCTCTGCCACCGCCCGGGCTGCAGCGCGCTTGGCCCGCCGGTACCTGTCAGCTGCTTCAGGAGTCCCCCGAGCCAGCAAGGCCCGGTAGGACTCTTTCTTCAGCTTGACGACATCCCTTACTTCCAGTGTCCACCATCGGGTTCGGGGACTGCCACCGCGACAGGCACCACAGACCTTACGGCCACAGCTACGAGCAGCCGCATTGACAATAGAGGCTGAGAACGAAGCCCACTCGGGCTCCATGTCCCCAGCCTCCCCCGAGATCCGGGAGAAGCTCTCCCGGAGGTGTAAGTTGAAGGCCGCACTAACAGGAGGTTCCGCCAGACGTTCCCAACAGACCCTCACGACACGCTTGGGCCTGCCAGGTCTTTCCGGCTTCCTCCTCCGCCAGCGGACCCAACTCACCACCAGGTGGTGATCAGTTGACAGCTCTGCCCCTCTCTTCACCCGAGTGTCCAAGACACACGGCCGGAGGTCAGATGACACGACAACAAACTCGATCATCGACCTCCGGCCTAGGGACCCCCTTGTACTTGAACATGGTGTTCGTTATGGACAAACTGTGACTAGCACAGAAGTCCAATAACAGAACACCGCTTGGGTTCAGATCGGTGAGGCCGTTCCTCCCAATCACCCCTCTCCAAGTGTCACTGTCATTGCCCACGTGGGCGTTGAAGTCCCCCAGTAGAACAACGGAGTCCCCGGTTGGTGCACTGTCCAGTACCCCTCCCAGAGACTCCAAGAAGGCCGGGTACTCTGCACTGCTGTTCGGCCCGTAGGCCGACACCACAGTGAGAGACCTGTCCCCGACCCGAAGGGGCAGGGACGCGACTCCAACACGCAGCGGCTGAGTTGTGGGGCAATAAGCAGGCCCACACCAGCTCACCGCCGCTCCCCGTGGCCAACGCCAGGGAAATGGAGAGTCCAACCCCTCTCAAGGAGTTGGGTTCCGGAACCCAAACTGTGCGTGGAGGTGAGGCCGACTATATCTAGCCGGTAACGCTCGACCTCCCGCACAAGCTCAGGCTACTTCCCCAGCGAGGTGACATTCCATGTCCCCAGAGCTAGTCTCCATGTCCGGAGATCCGGTCGCCGAGGCCCCTGCCTTCGACCGCCACCCAGATCTCTCCGCACCCGACCCCTATGGCTCCTCTCGCGGGTGGTGGGCCCACCAGAGGGCGGCCCCCTGGAGTTGTGTTTTGTTTCATTCACATGTTTAACACACACACCTGCACATTTAGGCTGAGTTCTATGGGATAAATATCCTGTCATATGTATTTTGCACTTGTAAAAACACTCTTGCATGTGAAATAAAGTTTTGCAGCTGTAAAAAACAATCTATGCTTGTGCTAATTTAATCTATGCTTGTGCAAAAACAATCTGTGCTGGTGATAATTTACTCTGTGCTTGTGCCAATACATTTTGTACCCAGATAAATACTTTGTATGTGTAGAGTAGTTTTGTATATCTGCATATTGGCATCCATCCATCTTCTCCCGCTTAATCCAGCTGGGTTGCAGGGGCAATTCTCATAGCACCGGATCCCCCATGAACCCCTCTGCAGGTGGTGAGCCCACAGGAGGGTGGACGTCATGGTCCTTGATGTTAGTTCATAGGGGACTTATTTGCATCTATGTTTTATTATTTTGGGCATGCGCAAATAATTTTTGTATCTGCACAACTGATTTGAATGTGTGAAAACTGTTTGTGCAAAAACAAATTGTGCTTGTGCTACTGCATTTTGTACCTGTAACTATATTCTGCATGTGTAGAGTAGTTTTGCATCTGTATTATTATTTTCTGCATGAGCAAATAATTGTTGTATCTGCACAGTTAATGTAAAGAACAACATGTGATGAACATTACAAGTTGTTCATTACTGTAGAAAATCACGGGGGGATGCCAGATTGAACAGGTGGGTTTTTAGTCATGTTTTAAAGTGCTGGAACTTGTTATTAACAAGTTCACTTACACAAGAGTTACTTACTTGAGAATCTGCCATTTCCTTGTCTTCAGTGCTCAATCAATCAAACTTTATTTATTGTGTTTTTCAGACAATAAATGCAACCCACAGCACTTTGCAGTGAGTAAAGTGAGTGTTCACTACACATGACTCCTGTGTAATGTCGTCTGCATGATGACGTCAGTCTCTGTGCTGTTGGATACACATCTATGGCTACAGTTTGTGTAGTGCTGCTGATTGGCTGTTTTTTGGCACGTGAAAACCCTGTCAAAAAGATTTCGTATGTCTACACATACAAAATATTTATACGGGTACAAAATGCATTAGCACAAGTGCACATTGTTTTTGCACAAGCACAGATTGTTTTGGGTTTTTTTTACAGCTGCAAAACGTTATTTCACATGCAAGACTGTTTTCCCAGTACAAAATATATATGACAGCATATTTATCCCATAGAGTTCTCCTCTGAAAACTCTCTGTTCCACTTTGTGATGTCATGTGGAAATACAGGCTTTGCTGCACTGTTTTTAAACACCACACACCTTCACAAGAGTCATTTGGATAATTTCAGCCTTTGAATTGCCCATCTTTACTGAACAAAATGTAAACAGAACTGTTAACTTGAAAACTACCACTTCATGACATCACAAGGTGATGCATAGCATTATGGCCTTTAGGCAGACCAGTAATAAGGATTATTTAATCATGAGTCAGTGTTGTGTAACAGGTGAAGGGTTTATTTGGCCTTCTTATGTGTGACTGCCTAAGGGCCGACTTTTCTAACCCCACAAACACTAACATCATTTTAATTATTACCTGTCAGTCATATGCGAGCTGTGGCTTCAGTACGTTCTGTCACGTTTGGGGATGATCTGTTAAACCATGACTTGTACTCTTTGTCTCAAACAAACAGTTTGTCCAGTGTCCTCGTGTCCCTCACTGTGACAAATGCCTCCAGTTCACAGTCAGTCATGTGTCCAGCTTTATTTCATTGTTTCATCTTTTTATATTGTCTTGGTTTTAATGGAAACACTTTGGTCAACTTGTGTGCTGTAAAGGGCTCTAGAAATAAAGATGGACTGATCAAGACCCTGGCAGTGCTGTTCTGCCTTACAGTAGTCTAGCATGCTACTTAAACACATAGATCCCCATATTACACAGACTAACTCACATTTTGTAAATATGCAGTTTTCACATTTAAAGTCACATTCTTCTAATGATAAAACATTTTCAAGCTTTGATCAAATACATGAACCTGGTTATGAAACCAAAATGATTAAGAATTAGTTTCAGAAACATGAGCAGTTTTGTCATAGTAATCTTTTGAATGGTCTTCAAAATGTTGCATACAAAAACAAACAGTATGTTCATTTTCAATAAAGGAAGAAGGATATGAAAATATCACAATTAAGTTACAGGACATCCCCATTAAGGACACGGGAGAACTTTTGGTACAATTTGCATCGGCACAATTAAACATAATTTGTGAGGAATGCTGCTCCACGTGCTCAGGTTTATAAGGCTCACCTCAGCGGTGTCAGAAACACAAGTGAGCAGACAGCAAACTCACGCAGAGAGGAGAGCTCCATGAAAACACTGTTTACTCTGTTACCATTTTTAATTTTATTTTTTGTTGAAGTATGATGGCTCTTCCACTACACGAGGCTCTCTCCAGGCCTGTCTTTGAGAAGGCTCTCGCAGCTTTGTCCTACAGCTTCTGTGGCAGTGACCTCTCAGAGACACTGTTCAGTGTGTCGGACCAGCGTCTTGTCCCTGTGGGGTTTGGAGACTCTAAAGCTCATGAAGACCCCTGCTCTAGGCTCATGGTAGAAGCAGCACAGAAGCTCAGACAGAAGCTGGACCAGTCCCTACTGCCTCTGAAGGAAGAGTTGGAGAAGGCTAAAGAAGTTCAACAGATGCTTTTGGCCATTGCAGATTGTGTTAAAAAACAGTCTCATCAGACCAAGAGACAGATCCAGGATCAATTCAACAAGATGCACCAGTTCCTGGAGGAGGAAGAGGAGGCCCGGCTGAAGGCTCTGAGTGAAGAAGAGGGGCAGAAGATTCAGGTGATGAAGGACAAGATGGAAGCTGTGTGCAGAGAGATAAAAGCTCTGTCAGAAACCATCAGACCCACAGAGGAGCAGCTGAGAGCCCCAGACATCTCCTTCCTGCTCAAATACAAGGCTGCAGTGGAGAGAGTGCAGCACTGCCCCATGCTGGAGGAACCACAGCTGGGCCCAGGAGCTCTGATAGACCAGGCCAAACATCTGGGCAACCTGGCCTTCAACATCTGGAACAGCATGAAGATGATGGTGCACTTCTCTCCTGTCATAATGGATCCAAACAGATCCATCGGTGAAATAGTCCTGTCAAACGATCTGACCAGTTTTACTACTGAGAAACAAAGAGGTCCCAATGGAGCAGGGGCAGACTGGGCCCTGGCGCGGGGCTCTGAGGGCTTCGACTGTGGCTCTTGGAGCTGGAGCGTGCAGGTGGGAAACAGTGGAGAGTGGGCTCTGGGAGTTGTGACTGACTCTTTGGAGAAGGGGGTGGAGGAGGAGGACGTGGAGGGCTGGAGCGTGGCTTTCTCAGGTGGTGAATATGCAGCTGTTCAGAATGAGGAACACCTCACTTTTCTCCAGCTCCAGTCCAACCCTGTGAGGATCCGAGTGCATCTGGACTGTGACAGACATGAAGTGAGCTTCTATGATGCCGACACCAACACTCACATTTACTCTTTCACACACATCAGTCCCAACAAACTCTTCCCATATTTTGGCTCCACAAACAAATACAAAATCACGATTCAGCCCGAAGACCTGACTCTGGTCTGACTCCTCAGTCCTCAAGTCCTCTAGATGAACAGATGCTGTTAAGTGTGTTTATGAGAGGACCTCGCAGACGGAGTAGCTGAAAGGTTTCCTGTGTGTTTACTAATTCTACTGGTTATTAACAAGATTGATCTACACAGAAATCTGAATCAAAACTTTACACAGCTGTATTAATCCAATGTATGTGTGATGTATTCATGTGTGGATTCATTTTAACATGGTGGAATAATCAGTATTTACAGTGGGAACTTTTCGGTCTTGTATTTTTTTCTCAATGTGATGCTCTTGATCTTGTATATTCATAATCTTTTTCTTATACATTCATAAATGAAATAAAGCATTACGAACCATGTCTGATGTTTGCTCAGTTATTGTCATTTCTTAAACTTAAACAATTAAAACTATATTATTTATTAAACTATTACTCGAGGAATCAAGTCAAGTGATAGTTTTCAAATGAACAGCTCCTCTTACCTTTTGCTTAGGAGAGATTAACAAATCCAAATCTTTCTACCATGAAGTTTAGCTCATGTTACGCTATTTTCTGATCTGTTCTAATGTTGTTTCCTCATCACAAACAGACCTGGAGTTCAGACTTTGGCTTGTTTAAATCCAGGCTCAAAACTGATCTATTCAGACTGGTTTCAACACATAATGCACAATTATTTTTATTTAGACTTAGACAAATGTTTTTAATCCACAAGGGAAATGATCTGGATACAGTAGCTCACACATCACAATATAATATAATAACAAAGGGAAAAAAATAGAAATGGTAATACAATTTTCTAAGTGAGTAGTAAAAGCAAGAGACTAGTGTCAAATAAGGCATAATTATATACATGTAAATTGTAACGCTAATTTAAGGGTTGGTAACGTGACTGTGGTTAAGGATGTTAGCGGACACAGAAGAGTGGTTCCTGAAGGAGCCTGAGGTGTGAATGAAATACAGACCACAGGATCTGTAGTTATTATATGTATATTGAAATGAAGGCAGTGAGTAAAACCTTTTAATTTTTTTCAAATGAATACACAGTACTACATACATTAATACACAACCATCCATCCATCCATCTTCTCCCGCTTAATCCAGCTGGGTCGCGGGGGCAGCTTACTGCCCAATACTCATAGCACCTGACCCCCCCTATGAACCCCTCTGCGGTTCAACATTGTCGAATGAGCACAACAGACATAACAGCAATAATACACAACCAAAAAAAAAAAAGAAAACTGACAAAAGGTCAGCTCGCAGTTTTTTTTTAAATTCTTTATTGAGTCTTTCAAACAACAAAAAGTGAGTTTCTCTTCTTTAGAGTTCAGTGTATAATTTGCTGTTTGAGAATTGCAATGTTTATGATCCACGTACAGAACCGTTGACAAAGGGCAGCCCTGGCGGAGTCCAACATGCACCGGGAACAAGTCTGACTTACTGCCGGCAATGCGAACACAGCTCCCGCTCCGGTCATACAGGGACTGGACAGCCCTTAGCAAAGGGCCCCGGACCCCATACTCCCGGAGCACGCCCCACACGGCATCACGAGGGACACGGTCGAATGCCTTCTCCAGATCCACAAAGCACATGTGGACTGGTTGGGCAAACTCCCATGAACCCTCGAGCACCCGATGGAGGGTGTAGAGCTGGTCCAGTGTTCCACGACCAGGCCGAAAACCACACTGCTCCTCTTGAATCCGAGGTTCGACTATCGGCCGAACTCTCCTCTCCAGTACCCTGGCATAGACTTTACCAGGGAGGCTGAGGAATGTGATTCCCCTATAGTTGGAACACACCCTCCGGTCCCCCTTTTTATACAGAGGGACCACCACCCCGGTCTGCCAGTCCAAAGGTACTGTTCCCGACCGCCACGCGATGTTGCAGAGGCGTGTCAGCCAAGACAGCCCCACAACACCCAGAGACTTAAGGTACTCAGGATGGATCTCATCCACCCCCGGAGCCTTGCCACCGAGGAGCTTTCCGACCACCTCAGTGACTTCGGCCAGGGTGATGGGTGAGTCCGCCTCTGGGTCCCCAGCCTTGGCCTCCTCTTCGGAGGACGTGACGGTGGGATTGAGGAGATCCCCAAAGTATTCCTTCCACCGCCCGACAACATCCCCAGTCGAGGTCAGCAGCTCTCCCCCCGCACTGTAAACAGTGTTGGTGAAGGACCGCTCTCCTGAGGCGCCGGACGGTTTGCCAGAATTTCCTTGGGGCCGTCTGATAGTCCTCCTCCATGGCCTCCCGAACTCCTCCCAGACACGAGTTTTTGCCTCTGCCACCGCACGGGCTGCAGCACGCTTGGCCCGCCAGTACCTGTCAGCTGCTTCAGGAGTCCCCCGAGCCAGCAAGGCCTGGTAGGACTCCTTCTTCAGCTTGACGACATCCCTTACTTCCAGTGTCCACCATCGGGTTCGGGGACTGCCACCGCGACAGGCACCACAGACCTTACGGCCACAGCTACGAGCAGCCGCATCGACAATAGAGGCTGAGAACGAAGCCCACTCGGGCTCCATGTCCCCAGCCTCCCCCGGGATCCAGGAGAAGCTCTCCCGGAGGTGTGAGTTGAAGGCCGCACTGACAGGAGGTTCCGCCAGACGTTCCCAACAGACCCTCACGATACGCTTGGGCCTGCCAGGTCTTTCCGGCTTCCTCCTCCGCCAGCAGACCCAACTCACCACCAGGTGGTGATCAGTTGACAGCTCTGCCCCTCTCTTCACCCGAGTGTCCAAGACACACGGCCGGAGGTCAGATGACACGACAACAAACTTGATCATCGACCTCCGGCCTAGGGACCCCCTTGTGCTTGAACATGGTATTCGTTATGGACAAACTGTGACTAGCACAGAAGTCCAATAACAGAACACCGCTCGGGTTCAGATCGGTGAGGCCGTTCCTCCCAATCACCCCTCTCCAAGTGTCACTGTCGTTGCCCACGTGGGCGTTGAAGTCCCCCAGTAGAACAACGGAGTCCCCGGTTGGTGCACTGTCCAGTACCCCTCCCAGAGACTCCAAGAAGGCCGGGTACTCTGCACTGCTGTTCGCCCCGTAGGCCGACACCACAGTGAGAGACCTGTCCCCGACCCGAAGGCGCAGGGACGCGACCCTCTCGTTCACCGGGGTGAACTCCAACACGCAGCGGCTGAGCTCTGGGGCAATAAGCAGGCCCACACCAGGTCGCCGCCGCTCCCCGCGGCCAACGCCAGAGAAATGGAGAGTCCAACCCCTCTCAAGGAGTTGGGTTCCGGAACCCAAACTGTGCGTGGAGGTGAGGCCGACTATATCTAGCCGGTAACGCTCGACCTCTTGCACAAGCTCAGGCTCCTTCCCCTCCAGCGAGGTGACATTCCATGTCCCCAGAGCTAGTCTCCATGTCCGGAGATCCGGTCGCCGAGGCCCCTGCCTTTGTCCGCCACCCAGATCTCTCCGCACCCGACCCCTATGGCTCCTCTCTCGCGGGTGGTGGGCCCACCAGAGGGTGGCCCCACGTCGCTCCTTCGGGCTGGGCCCGGCCAGGCCCAGTGGGGAAAGGCCCGGCCACCAGGCGCTTGCCGGCGTGCACCCACCCCAGGCCTGGCTCCAGGGTGGGGCCCCGGTATCGCCATTCCGGGCGACGTAACTACGTTCTGTTCATTGTATTTGTGGACAGAATTTCTAGGCACAGCCAGGGGCTGGAGGGGGTCCAGTTCGGGAACCACAGGATCTCATCTCTGCTTTTTGCGAATGATGTTGTCCTGTTGGCTCCATCGAGCCAGGACCTGCAGCGTGCACTGGGGCGGTTTGCAGCCGAGTGTGAAGCGGCTGGGATGAGAATCAGCTCTTCCAAATCCGAGGCCATGGTTCTCGACCGGAAAAAGGTGGATTGCCCTCTCCGGGTGGGTGGGGAGTCTCTGCCTCAAGTGGTGGAGTTCAAGTATCTCGGGGTCTTGTTCACGAGTGAGGGGAGGATGGAGAGTGAGATTGACAGGCAGATCGATGCTGCGTTGGCAGTGATGCAGTCGCTGTATCGGACTGTTGTGGTGAAGAGGGAGCTGAGCCAAAAGGTGAAGCTCTCGATTTACCGGTCAATTTACGTTCCTACCCTCACCTATGGTCATGAGCTCTGGGTAATGACCGAAAGAACGAGATCGCGGATGCAAGCGGCCGAAATGAGTTTCCATCGCAGAGTGGCCGGGCGCTCCCTTAGAGATAGGGTGAGGAGCTCGGTCATACGGGAGGAGCTCGGAGTAGAGTCGCTGCTCCTCCATGTCGAGAGGAGCCAGTTGAGGTGGCTCGGACAACTGGTCCGGATGCCTCCTGGACGCCTCCCTCGGGAGGTGTTCCGGGCATGTCCCACCAGTAGGAGGCCCCGGGGAAGACACAGGACACGCTGGAGGGACTATGTCTCTCGGCTGGCCTGGGAACGCCTCGGGGTCCATCCGGAGGAGCTGGAGGAAGTGGCTGGGGAAAAGGAAGCTTGGGAGCCCCTGCTTAGACTGCTGCCCCCGCGACCCGGCCCCGGATAAGCGGAAGGAGATGGATGAATGGATGGATGATCCACGTATCAAGAATGTCATGACCTACCACTCAGTTGTCGAGCTCACCATCTGGTTATGTGTTGAGTTGAGAGGTGTCATTGGAGTTGTGAGTTAAAGGTGGTTTCCATCCATAAAAACTGACCTAAAAAGGTCAAAAACACAAATAAATATTTCAATGGTCACAATTGTGACCATTACTTGTTGCTATGCTAATGTAAACCAACATGAACAAATTGAAGCAATGCATGTGTAACATACATGGAAGAAATACACAATCATGGTATTAACCATTCATAATTAATATAATTATTCATCCTAGAATGAACTCAGTGTTCAGATGAATTAGTTAAATACATCAAGTATCAGTAATCAATTACTATAATAATCAAATCATTCATTCATTTCATTAAAGACAAGTGCTCTTAAATCGAATACTCAAAATTCCAATATTGGTCCAAATACTCAGGCAGAGTTCATAAATAAAAGTGAGAAAAGAAAACACATGTAGCATAGATTCAATTGGTTTCGATAGCGTATGAAACTTCTTTTATTTAATTTAGCATTAGCCAAATAAAGTGCTTAAACTAGGCCAAAAATTATAAAAGGCGCTCCCCTACATTTAAGACTGACTTAAAGTAAAGTGATACCAATAATTTGGCTTCGTTACAATAAACAAATATAAGAACTGTAAAGATGGTTACCTGGGTGTTCCACAACACTCCGTGCACAGCCCGACCTGTTAACATGTACGGAGGCTATGGAGGATCTGAAAGGAGCAGTTTGCCACTTTCCTGATGGACCCTTGTGCTGGATCATGGTGTTCGTTATGGACAAACTGTGACTTGCTCTTGATCTTAGCATCACAGGGGTTTGTGAACCGCTCTTAGTCTGAACCGTCCCCCAGGACCTGTTTGCCTTGAGTGACCCTACCAGGGCGTGAAGCCCCCGACAACACATCTTCTGAGACTCAAACCCCTCCACCACGTCAACGTGGCAGCTCGAAGAGGGGCAGTGCAAAGATAAAATATGAATTGATTATCTGTTACATAAGGGTGAATTGTTGTACAGTTGTAGGGAGTATTATCTGTCCCTCTATAGTCTGGTGCAGTAGAGGAGTTGTACAGTTGTAGGGAGTATTATTTGTCCCTCTATAGTCTGGTGCAGTGGGGAGTTGTACAGTTGTAGGGAGTATTATCTGTCCCTCTATAGTCTGGTGCAGTGGGGGAGTTGTACAGTTGTAGGGAGTATTATCTGTCCCTCTATAGTCTGGTGCAGTGGGGGAGTTGTACAGTTGTAGGGAGTATTATCTGTCCCTCTATAGTCTGGTCCAGGAGAGGCGTTGTACAGTTGTACGGAGTATTATCTGTCCCTCTGTAGTCTGGTGCAGTAGAGGAGTTGTACAGTTGTAGGGAGTATTATTTGTCCATCTATAGTCTGGTGCAGTGGTGGAGTTGTACAGTTGTAGGGAGTATTATCTGTCCCTCTATAGTCTGGTGCAGTGGGGGAGTTGTACAGTTGTAGGGAGTATTATCTGTCCCACACTGTGACACATGTCTCCAGCTCACAGATGATCACGTGTCCAGCTTCACTAGAAAGACTTTTCAGTTGTTGAAAAATGGTGGAGTAGAAAATACAGATACCTGCTCTCAAATGTACTGAAGCAAAAGTAAAAAGTCTCCACTTTACTTAAGTAAAGTACATGAGCCTCTCTTTAGTCCACACCCTGCGTCTCCACTCTGTGCAGTAAATCTTCTGTCCAAAGACACATGTCCCTTGTGGCCCCAGTCTTAGAGCGGGGTTCCCCTGGGGCCTGGGGTCCATGGGGAATAATTACTTTAAGGAATTAAAAGACACAATGTTAGATGTAAATCCAAAGTGTCCTATCACTTTCCTCATTAAAAACAGACCTGGAGTTGTGTTTTGTTTCATTCACATGTTTAACACACAAACCTGCACATTTAGGCTGAGTTCTATGGGATAAATATCCTGTCATATGTATTTTGCACTTGTAAAAACACTCTTGCATGTGAAATAAAGTTTTGCAGCTGTAAAAAACAATCTGTGCTTGTGATAATTTACTCTGTGCTTGTGCCAATACATTTTGTACCAGATAAATACTTTGTATGTGTAGAGTAGTTTTGTATATCTGCATATTGGCATCCATCCATCTTCTCCCGCTTAATCCAGCTGGGTTGCAGCTGCAAAACGTTATTTCACATGCAAGACTGTTTTACCAGTACAAAATATATATGACAGCATATTTATCCCATAGAGTTCTTCTCAAAAAACTCTCTGTTCCACTTTGTGATGTCATGTGGAAATACAGGCTTTGCTGCACTGTTTTTAAACACCACACACCTTCACAAGAGTCATTTGGATAATTTCAGCCCTTGAATTGCCCATCTTTACTGAACAAAAGGTAAACAGAAATGTTAAATTGAAAACTACCACTTCATGACATCACAAGGTGATGCATAGCATTATGGCCTTTAGGCAGACTAGTAATAAGGATTATTTAATCATGAGTCAGTGTTGTGTAACAGGTGAAGGGTTTATTTGGCCTTCTTATGTGTGACTGCCTAAGGGCCGACTTTTCTAACCCCACAAACACTAACATCATTTTAATTATTACCTGTCAGTCATATGTGAGCTGTGGCTTCAGTACGTTCTGTCACGTTTGGGGATGATCTGTTAAACCATGACTTGTACTCTTTGTCTCAAACAAACAGTTTGTCCAGTGCCCTCGTGTCCCTCACTGTGACAAACGCCTCCAGTTCACAGTCAATCATGTGTCCAGCTTTATTTCATTGTTTAATCTTTTTATATTGTCTTGGTTTTAATGGAAAACACTTTGGTCAACTTGTGTGCTGTAAAGGGCTCTAGAAATAAAGATGGACTGATCAAGACCCTGGCAGTGCTGTTCTGCCTTACAGTAGTCTAGCATGCTACTTAAACACATAGATCCCCATATTACACAGACTAACTCACATTTTGTAAATATGCAGTTTTCACATTTAAAGTCACATTCTTCTAATGATAAAACATTTTCAAGCTTTGATCAAATACATGAACCTGGTTATGAAACCAAAATGATTAAGAATTAGTTTCAGAAACATGAGCAGTTTTGTCATAGTAATCTTTTGAATGGTCTTCAAAATGTTGCATAAAAAACCAAAAACAAACAGTATGTTCATTTTCAATAAAGGAAGAAGGATATGAAAATATCACAATTAAGTTACAGGACATCCCCATTAAGGACACGGGAGAACTTTTGGTACAATTTGCATCGGCACAATTAAACATAATTTGTGAGGAATGCTGCTCCACGTGCTCAGGTTTATAAGGCTCACCTCAGCGGTGTCAGAAACACAAGTGAGCAGACAGCAAACTCACCCAGAGAGGAGAGCTCCATGAAAACACTGTTTACTCTGTTACCATTTTTAATTTTATTTTTTGTTGAAGTATGATGGCTCTTCCACTACACGAGGCTCTCTCCGGGCCTGTCTTTGAGAAGGCTCTCGCAGCTTTGTCCTACAGCTTCTGTGGCAGTGACCTCTCAGAGACACTGTTCAGTGTGTCGGACCAGCGTCTTGTCCCTGTGGGGTTTGGAGACTCTAAAGCTCATGAAGACCCCTGCTCTAGGCTCATGGTAGAAGCAGCACAGAAGCTCAGACAGAAGCTGGACCAGTCCCTACTGCCTCTGAAGGAAGAGTTGGAGAAGGCTAAAGAAGTTCAACAGATGCTTTTGGCCATTGCAGATTGTGTTAAAAAACAGTCTCATCAGACCAAGAGACAGATCCAGGATCAATTCAGCAAGATGCACCAGTTCCTGGAGGAGGAAGAGGAGGCCCGGCTGAAGGCTCTGAGTGAAGAAGAGGGGCAGAAGATTCAGGTGATGAAGGACAAGATGGAAGCTGTGTGCAGAGAGATAAAAGCTCTGTCAGAAACCATCAGACCCACAGAGGAGCAGCTGAGAGCCCCAGACATCTCCTTCCTGCTCAAATACAAGGCTGCAGTGGAGAGAGTGCAGCACTGCCCCATGCTGGAGGAACCACAGCTGGGCCCAGGAGCTCTGATAGACCAGGCCAAACATCTGGGCAACCTGGCCTTCAACATCTGGAACAGCATGAAGATGATGGTGCACTTCTCTCCTGTCATAATGGATCCAAACAGATCCATCGGTGAAATCGTCCTGTCAAACGATCTGACCAGTTTTACTACTGAGAAACAAAGAGGTCCCAATGGAGCAGGGGCAGACTGGGCCCTGGCGCGGGGCTCTGAGGGCTTCGACTGTGGCTCTTGGAGCTGGAGCGTGCAGGTGGGAAACAGTGGAGAGTGGGCTCTGGGAGTTGTGACTGACTCTTTGGAGAAGGGGGTGGAGGAGGAGGAGGATGTGGAGGGCTGGAGCGTGGCTTTCTCAGGTGGTGAATATGCAGCTGTTCAGAATGAGGAACACCTCACTTTTCTCCAGCTCCAGTCCAACCCTGTGAGGATCCGAGTGCGTCTGGACTGTGACAGACATGAAGTGAGCTTCTATGATGCCGACACCAACACTCACATTTACTCTTTCACACACATCAGTCCCAACAAACTCTTCCCATATTTTGGCTCCACAAACAAATACAAAATCACGATTCAGCCCGAAGACCTGACTCTGGTCTGACTCCTCAGTCCTCAAGTCCTCTAGATGAACAGATGCTGTTAAGTGTGTTTATGAGAGGACCTCGCAGACGGAGTAGCTGAAAGGTTTCCTGTGTGTTTACTAATTCTACTGGTTATTAACAAGATTGATCTACACAGAAATCTGAATCAAAACTTTACACAGCTGTATTAATCCAATGTATGTGTGATGTATTCATGTGTGGATTCATTTTAACATGGTGGAATAATCAGTATTTACAGTGGGAACTTTTCAGCCTTGTATTTTTTTCTCAATGTGATGCTCTTGATCTTGTATATTCATAATCTTTATCTTATACATTCATAAATGAAATAAAGCATTACGAACCATGTCTGATGTTTGCTCAGTTATTGTCATTTCTTAAACTTAAACTATTAAACTATATTATTTATTAAACTATTACTCGAGGAATCAAGTCAAGTGATAGTTTTCAAATGAACAGCTCCTCTTACCTTTTGTTCAGGAGAGATTAACAAATCCAAATCTTTCTACCATGAAGTTTAGCTCATGTTACGCTATTTTCTGATCTGTTCTAATGTTGTTTCCTCATCACAAACAGACCTGGAGTTCAGACTTTGGCTTGTTTAAATCCAGGCTCAAAACTGATTTATTCAGACTGGTGTCAACACATAATGCACAATTATTTTTATTTAGACTTAGAAAAATGTTTTTAATCCACAAGGGAAATGATCTGGATACAGTAGCTCACACATCACAATATAATATAAGAACAAAGAGAAAAAAATTGAAATGGTAATACAATTTTCTAAGTGAGTAGTAAAAGCAAGAGACTAGTGTCAAATAAGGCATAATTATATACATGTAAATTATAACTCTAATTTAAGGGTAGGTAACATGACTGTGGCTAAGGATGTTAGCGGACACAGAAGAGTGGTTCCTGAAGGAGCCTGAGGTGTGAATGAAATACAGACCACAGGATCTGTAGTTATTATATGTATATTGAAATGAATGCAGTGAGTAAAACCCTTTCATTTTTTTTCAAATGAATACACAGTACTACATACATTTGTGACAGTATGACCTGCAGGCGGGTCTTCCCACTTTAAGAGACTGTTCTCATTGGCCAATCGTGATGGCTGTCAATCAATAAATAGTGCTTCCCTTGTGTCACTCGCCCTCTGACCGATGCACTTCCTGGGTCCCCCTCCCTCCGGTGTGCCTTCGTGTCCTCCGCTCTCCAGGTAGTATCCTCGCTTTTTTACCGATTTCACTCATTTAGTTGGTTTTTAATACGGTTGTTCCGTTTAGTGCCGGGGCCTGTTCTCTGGCGCCGCAGGTTGTGCTCCGTACGTGTGATCGCTGCTCCAGGATGGTTGCGGTGTCGCAGTCAAAGCCCCGCAATGCGTGTTCCTGTGAGGCGAAAGTGGTATGTTGGAGCTACGGTCCTTCGTTGCCAGATTAGCTGTAGGACTAGAAGTAACTTCATTTTTATTTCTAGATGTGACTCCTGAGAGCTGCGGTGTGGGTGCTGGAGCCGCCGCCTTTCCCTTTTAGTTGTTCTTTTGTACATGCCGCTTTTCCTTTTCGTACATGTGTGATAGACTGGATATGTGATTGGTCTGAACAAATGAAATTCACGGAAATATTTATGTAAATGTCCTCATCTAAATTATGTGTAAAATAAACAAAACGACTGGTTTAACCATGGAACCTTGCCTCTGTTATCAAGAACGAACCTGTGTGACCTTTAGTTTAATTTCTGGGCTATGCCCAGTGGCGTTGCTGGTAGTAAATTTAGTTATGTTATTTTATTTCTGTTATTTCATCCCATCCTTGTCGCCACACATTAATACACAACCAAAAAAAAAAACAAAACTGACAGAAAGTTCAGCTCGCAGTTTTAAAAAATTTTTATTGAGTCTTTCAAACAACAAAAAGTGAGTTTCTCTTCTTTAGAGTTCAGTGTATAATTTGCTGTTTGAGAATTGCAATGTTTATGATCCACGTACAGAACCGTTGACAAAGGGCAGCCCTGGCGGAGTCCAACATGCACCGGGAACAAGTCTGACTTACTGCCGGCAATGCGAACACAGCTCCCGCTCCGGTCATACAGGGACTGGACAGCCCTTAGCAAAGGGCCCCGAACCCCATACTCCCGGAGCACGCCCCACACGGCATCACAAGTGCCTTCTCCAGATCCACAAAGCACATGTGGACTGGTTGGGCAAACTCCCATGAACCCTCTAGCACCCGATGGAGGGTGTAGAGCTGGTCCAGTGTTCTATGACCAGGCCGAAAACCACACTGCTCCTCATAAATCCAGGGTTCGACTATCGGCCGAACTCTCCTCTCCAGTACCCTGGCATAGACTTTACTGGGGAGGCTGAGGAATGTGATTCCCCTATAGTTGGAACACACCCTCCGGTCCCCCTTTTTATACAGAGGGACCACCACCCCGGTCTGCCAGTCCAAAGGTACTGTTCCAGACCGCCACGCGATGTTGTAGAGGCGTGTCAGCCAAGACAGCCCCACAACACCCAGAGACTTAAGGTACTCAGGACGAATCTCATCCACCCCTGGAGCCTTGCCACCAAGGAGCTTTCCGACCACCTCAGTGACTTCGGCCAGGGTGATGGCTGAGTCCGCCTCTGGGTCCCCAGCTTTGGCCTCCTCTTCAGAGGACGTGACGGTGGGATTGAGGAGATCCCCAAAGTATTCCTTCCACCGCCCGACAACATCCCCAGTCGAGGTCAGCAGCTCTCCCCCCGCACTGTAAACAGTGTTGGTGAAGGACCGCTTCCCCCTCCTGAGGCGCCGGACGGTTTGCCAGAATTTCCTTGGGGCCGTCTGATAGTCCTCCTCCATGGCCTCCCCGAACTCCTCCCAGACCCGAGTTTTTGCCTCTGCCACCGCCCGGGCTGCAGCACGCTTGGCCCGCCAGTACCTGTCAGCTGCTTCAGGAGTCCCCCGAGCCAGCAAGGCCCGGTAGGACTCCTTCTTCAGCTTGACGGCATCCCTTACTTCCAGTGTCCACCATCGGGTTCGGGGACTGCCACCGCGACAGGCACCACAGACCTTACGGCCACAGCTACGAGCAGCCGCATCGACAATAGAGGCTGAGAACGAAGCCCACTCGGGCTCCATGTCCCCAGCCTCCCCCGGGATCCGGGAGAAGCTCTCCCGGAGGTGTGAGTTGAAGGCCGCACTGACAGGAGGTTCCGCCAGACGTTCCCAACAGACCCTCACGACACGCTTGGGCCTGCCAGGTCTTTCCGGCTTAATCCTCCGCCAGCAGACCCAACTCACCACCAGGTGGTGATCAGTTGACAGCTCTGCCCCTCTCTTCACCCGAGTGTCCAAGACACACGGCCGGAGGTCAGATGACACGACAACAAACTCGATCATCGACCTCCAGCCTAGGGACCCCCTTGTGCTTGAACATGGTATTCGTTATGGACAAACTGTGACTAGCACAGAAGTCCAATAACAGAACACCGCTCGGGTTCAGATCGGTGAGGCCGTTCCTCCCAATCACCCCTCTCCAAGTGTCACTGTCATGCCCACGTGGGCGTTGAAGTCCCCCAGTAGAACAACGGAGTCCCCGGTTGGTGCACTGCCCAGTACCCCTCCCAGAGACTCCAAGAAGGCCGGGTACTCTGCACTGCTGTTCGGCCCGTAGGCCGACACCACAGTGAGAGACCTGTCCCCGACCCGAAGGCGCAGGGACGCGACCCTCTCGTTCACCGGGGTGAACTCCAACACGCAGCGGCTGAGCTCTGGGGCAATAAGCAGGCCCACACCAGGTCGCCGCCGCTCCCCGCGGCCAACGCCAGAGAAATGGAGAGTCCAACCCCTCTCAAGGAGTTGGGTTCCGGAACCCAAACTGTGCGTGGAGGTGAGGCCGACTATATCTAGCCGGTAACGCTCGACCTCCCGCACAAGCTCAGGCTCCTTGTCCCCAGCGAGGTGACATTCCATGTCCCCAGAGCTAGTCTCCATGTCCGGAGATCCGGTCGCCGAGGCCCCTGCCTTCGACCGCCACCCAGATCTCTCCGCACCCGACCCCTATGGCTCCTCTCGCGGGTGGTGGGCCCACCAGAGGGCAGCCCCACGTCGCTCCTTTGGGCTGGGCCCGGCCAGGCCCCGTGGGGAAAGGCCCGGCCACCAGGCGCTCGCCGGCGTGCACCCACCCCAGGCCTGGCTCCAGGGTGGGGCCCCGGTATCGCCATTCCGGGCGACGAAACTACGTTCTGTTCATTGTATTTATGGACAGAATTTCTAGGCACAGCCAGGGGCTGGAGGGGGTCCAGTTCGGGAACCACAGGATCTCATCTCTGCTTTTTGCGGATGATGTTGTCCTGTTGGCTCCATCGAGCCAGGACCTGCAGCGTGCACTGGGGCAGTTTGCAGCCGAATGTGAAGCGGCTGGGATGAGAATCAGCTCTTCCAAATCCGAGGCCATGGTTCTCGACCGGAAAAAGGTGGATTGCCCTCTCCGGGTGGGTGGGGAGTCTCTGCCTCAAGTGGAGGAGTTCAAGTATCTCGGGGTCTTGTTCACGAGTGAGGGGAGGATGGAGAGTGAGATTGACAGGTAGATTGATGCTGCGTTGGCAGTGATGCAGTCGCTGTATCGGACTGTTGTGGTGAAGAGGGAGCTGAGCCAAAAGGTGAAGCTCTCGATTTACCGGTCAATTTACGTTCCTACCCTCACCTATGGTCATGAGCTCTGGGTAATGACCGAAAGAACGAGATCGCGGATACAAGCGGCCGAAATGAGTTTCCATCGCAGAGTGGCCGGGCGCTCCCTTAGAGATAGGGTGAGGAGCTCGGTCATACGGGAGGAGCTCGGAGTAGAGTCGCTGCTCCTCCACGTCGAGAGGAGCCAGTTGAGGTGGCTCGGACAACTGGTCCGGATGCCTCCTGGACGCCTCCCTCAGGAGGTGTTCCGGGCATGTCCCACCAGTAGGAGGCCCCGGGGAAGACACAGGACACGCTGGAGGGACTATGTCTCTCGGCTGGCCTGGGAACGCCTCGGGGTCCATCCGGAGGAGCTGGAGGAAGTGGCTGGGGAAAAGGAAGCTTGGGAGCCCCTGCTTAGACTGCTGACCCGGCCCCGGATAAGCGGAAGGAGATGGATGAATGGATGGATGATCCACGTATCAAGAATGTCATGACCTACCACTCAATTGTCGAGCTCACCATCTTGTTATGTGTTGAGTTGAGAGGTGTCATTGGAGTTGTGAGTTAAAGGTGGTTTCCATCCATAAAAAACGGACCTAAAAAGGTCAAAAACACAAATAAATATTTCAATGGTCACAATTGTGACCATTACTTGTTGCTATGCTAATGTAAACCAACATGAACAAATTGAAGCAATGCATGTGTAACATACATGGAAGAAATACACAATCATGGTATTAACCATTAACCAGACATGAATAATAAATTAATTAATTATTCATAATTAATATAATTATTCATCCTAGAATGAACTCAGTGTTCAGATGAATTAGTTAAATACATCAAGTATCAGTAATCAATTACTATAATAATCAAATCATTCATTCATTTCATTAAAGACAAGTGCACTTAAATCGAATACTCAAAATTCCAATATTGGTCCAAATACTCAGGCAGAGTTCATACATAAAAGTGAGAAAAGAAAACACATGTAGCTACATAGATTCAATTGGTTTCGATAGCGTATGAAACTTCTTTTATTTAATTTAGCATTAGCCAAATAAAGTGCTTAAACTAGGCCAAAAATTATAAAAGGCGCTCCCCTACATTTAAGACTGACTTAAAGTAAAGTGGTACAAATAATTTGGCTTCGTTACAATAAACAAATATAAGACCTGTAAAGATGGTTTCCTGGGTGTTCCACAACACTCCGTGCACGGCCCGACCTGTTAACATGTACGGAGGCTATGGAGGATCTGAAAGGAGCAGTTTGCCACTTTCCTGATGGACCCTTGTGCTGGATCATGGTGTTCGTTATGGACAAACTGTGACTTGCTCTTGATCTTAGCATCACAGGGGTTTGTGAACCGCTCTTAGTCTGAACCGTCCCCCAGGACCTGTTTGCCTTGAGTGACCCTACCAGGGCGTGAAGCCCCCGACAACACATCTCCTGGGACTCAAACCCCTCCACCACGTCAACGTGGCAGCTCGAAGAGGGGCAGTGCAAAGATAAAATATGAATTGATTATCTGTTACATAAGGGTGAATTGTTGTACAGTTGTAGGGAGTATTATCTGTCCCTCTATAGTCTGGTGCAGTAGAGGAGTTGTACAGTTGTAGGGAGTATTATCTGTCCCTCTATAGTCTGGTGCAGTGGGGGAGTTGTACAGTTGTAGGGAGTATTATCTGTCCCTCTGTAGTCTGGTGCAGTGGGGGAGTTGTACAGTTGTAGGGAGTATTATCTGTCTCTCTATAGTCTGGTGCAGTGGGGGAGTTGTACAGTTGTAGGGAGTATTATCTGTCCCACTGTAGTCTGGTGCAGTGGGGGAGTTGTACAGTTGTAGGGAGTGTGCTGTCCTCACGACACGTGACTATGTGAAGCTAGACAGCCAGCGAACTACTAAAGAAACTCCGTACACAAGGCTTGCTTTTCTTGCTTTTACTTGAAGTTTCTTGTTCACATATGTACATATATGTATAATTGTAATAACTGAAAAATACAGAAAAAAGAACAAATTACCAACTACACTTTACATTGCATGTATGTAATTAAACTACCAAGGTTAGCATAAAAACCTAAAAATAAAATACATTTGTAGCCTAAATCTAAGTGCTTGGGAACATAAAATACTTACAAAGACGAAAGTTTGCCAAGGTTCAAACGTTTAGAATACATTCAGCGTGTTTTGAGTCACTTTGACTGCCTTTTTCAGATGTGGCGTTTGCTAGTTTTTTACACGAGGAAAAAACGTCAAAGATCCTCTATGCATAACAGGAGCGCTCACTCTGCGCTGAAACTTAAATGATCCTTAAAGGACAGATGTCTCACTCTGACATTTTTAACATAGTGTTTTTAACAGTAAACAAATTAAGTGACCCTATTTATTGAGCATTTAGTAACTTATTTATAACTTTTTAACTAACTTAATTAACTTTATGAAATTACAAATGTCTTTAAAACAAAGACATGACACTCCCCGCTTGATATAATCACATTATATCACCATAGACACCAAAAACACAGGAAAAATTACAAGTGTTACATGGCATATTCTCTATGTCTCTGAAAGTAAAACAACAATCTCTGAAACAGGTCTTAGAAACACTTTTGCAGTCCCTTCTTTCACAATCCGTACTTCCACCTTTCGGACCTTTTTGTCTCTGCTAGGTAAAGTCTTCACTATTAGTCCGATGGGCCATTCATTTCTGTGAGCTTGTGCATCCTTTAACAGCACTACATCTCCTTCTTTGACATTTGGTTGGTTTTCAGTCCATTTTGTGCGTTTTTGCAGCGTAGACAGATATTCTCCTTTCCACCTCTTCCAAAATGTATCTGCTAGTTGTTGTACCTGTTTCCATTGTTTTCCATACAACTGTCCAGAGGAGAAGTTTCCTGATGGAGCAGACACTGTGCTTGACTTTTGTGTTAGTAACATTGCTGGTGTGAGTATTGTCGGACAGTCCGGATCAGTAGATATTGGAACAAGAGGCCTTGCATTTATGATTGCCATTACCTCGGCCATAAACGTGCTTAAAACTTCATGAGTAAGACATGTTTGAGCATTTTGTAACAACATTGCCTCTAGGATACGCCTCGCCACTCCTATGAGACGTTCCCAGGACCCTCCCATATGGGACGCATGTGGGGGGTTGAATGTCCATGAGCACCCCTTTTCTTGGAGGTACTTTCCAACTGCTGACTTGTCTGTGTCTAAACCCAGTTCCTTACAAGCTCCCACAAAATTAGTTCCTCTGTCTGAGCGCAAGAGCTTTGCTGGACCTCGAATAGAGAAAAATCTTCTCAATGCGTTTATAAAACTGTCTGTGGACATAGTTTCAATAAGTTCAATGTGCACGGCCCTAGTCGTCATGCATGAAAAAATAACAGCCCACCGTTTGTTTAAGGCACTGCCACCTCTAGTGCGGCGTGTGATTATAGTCCATGGCCCGAACACATCTAAGCCAACTGTAGTAAATGGAGGTTCAGGTGTGAGTCGATCTGCAGGTAAGTCAGCCATTTTCTGGGCCTGCATTTTACCTCGCAATTTGCGACAAGTGACACAGTTATGTATTACAGAGGACACAAGCCTCTTCCCTCCAACTATCCAGAAACCAGCACTGCGAACAGCTCCTTCCGTAATATGTCGTCCTTGATGAGCTGACTGTTCGTGGAAGTGTCTGACGAGAAGCGTGGCAATGTGGTTGGAGGAAGGGATAATGAGAGGGTGTTTTTCGTTTTCTGTGAGGTCAGCGGAGGAGAGACGTCCACCAACCCGCAAAAGTCCATCATTATCCACAACTGGATTTAGCTTTTTGAGTACGTCATTTTTTGAGTTGATCTTTTTTCCTTCTTTAATCTTTATCAATGTCTCTTTGAATGCATCATGTTGAACTGCAAGAATGATAACATTTTTGGCTTGAGTGAGTTCTTTCACATTTATACATTCTTTCATACTTTTCCATACCTTTTGTCCACCCGTGTTTTGTTTGAAAGAAGCGACAACATGAATGAGTTTTGCTACAGCCTTGCACGCTGTTGTCCAGCTTGGGTATTTTTCGAAGCGTTTTGAACCTAGCTGAGGCCCTGATACAGTAGTTTTGAGTGTTTTGACTTCCGGTCGTATTTCTTTGTCATTTTCAGGTTCAACAAGTGAGAATGAACGGTCTCTTTGTGAATCACTGAGTTTTCCTGAATACAGAAACCTTGGGCCTATGAACCAGTTACTGTTTCTGAGTTCAGCGGCTGGGATGAATCTAGTTGCTTGGTCAGCAGGATTTGAACCTGTTGGCACATAGTGCCACTGAGCAGGTTGTGTGGATAACCTAATGCGAATGACACGGTTTGCTACATACATGTAGAATCTCTTTGAGGAGTTGTGTATGTACCCTAACACAATACGACTGTCAGTGAAAAACTTAACATTGTCAATATTAATGTCTAACTCATCCCTGATTAACTCGTACAGTTCTACCGCGGCACAAAGTTCCAACCGTGGGACAGTGTGTGCAGGTCGGGGCGCAAGTTTTGACTTTCCCATTACGAACCCTATGTGGTGCTGACCTTGACTGTCTAAAGAGCGCAAGTAAGCTACTGCCCCTATAGCTACAGTAGATGCATCAGAGAAAATGCAAAGTTCATTACTTTTCATGTCACGTAATCTAACCTGGGGTGTAGCACCTTTGACTTGCAGATCCTCCAGGGCCTTTAACGAGTCTTTCCATGAGTTCCAGATTTCCTCTTTTCCTGGAGGAAGAGGTGCGTCCCAGTCTCTCTCTTCAGATGACAATTCTCTGAGAAGTGCTTTTCCCTGCATGATTATGGGAGCGGCAAAACCCAAAGGATCATACAGGCTATTGACAGTTGACAGTACTCCCCTGCGTGTGAATGGTTTAGTCTCATTTGATACAAGGTACGTGAAACTGTCTGTTTGCAAGTTCCAACACAGGCCTAAGCTCCTCTGGACCGGCAGGGGATCTACCCAAGATCCAAATCTTTTAAGTCTTTTGCACGGTCCACCACAGGAAATAATTCCATGACTAGGTTACAATTAGATGCCACTTTGTGGAGTCTCAGGTTGGATTCTGCTAACATGTTCTGTGTTCTTGTTAACAGGTCAACCGCTTGTTCTGGGGTGGCGACAGATGTGAGCCCATCATCAACATAAAACTGTCTCTCAACAAACTGTCTGACGTCTGTGCCATGTTCTTGCTCACCCTCTTTTGCTGCCCGTCGCATGCAGTAAATGGCAACAGCGGGAGATGAACTGTTACCAAAAACATGTACTTTCATCCTATATTCAATCACGTTTTTTGTAATGTCATTGTCCTCGAACCAGAGATAGCGAAGATAGTCTCTATGGTCTTCACACACCTCAAAACAATAAAACATTTGCTGTATGTCAGCTGTCAGGGCTATTGGCTCTTTCCTAAATCGCAACAGCACTCCTAACAGGGAGTTGTTCAGGTCGGGTCCGCTTAGAAGCACTTGGTTTAGAGATGTGCCTCACACTCTGGGCGCTGGAATCAAAACAACACGAATTTGATCTGGCTTCTGCGGGTGGTATACGCCGAATGTTGGGAGGTACCAGTGTTCTTTGCCTTCGGGCAGAGGTGGTGCAAGTTCGGCATGATCGTTATCCAGCATTTTCTGCATGAACTGGATGTAGTGATCCTTCATTTCTGGTTTCTTTTCTAATGTCTTTTTGAGTGAATAGAGGCGTTTTAGGGCTTGGTCTCTATTGCTTGGAAGCCTCCTTCTTGGAGAGCGGAAGGGCAAAGGCGCTACCCAACTGTTTTCTTGGTTTTGGCAAACTGCATTGTCCATAATCGTTAGGAAGGTTTTATCTTCAATAGACAGTGCTAGCTTGTCATCTGACTCTGTTCTGACAAACACGGACTGACCTAGCTTGTCCGAGTTTTCTGTAATGTCCACACAGTTTATGACTGTTAGTGTGTTTTGGGGCTTAACACTGTAATCTTCTTTCACTGTGAAGATGTTTGGACATGGTTCAAAATATGTTGTGCGTCCATTATCTAACATGTGTGTCTTGTAAACATTGACCTCTGTAGTGTTGTGAACTTTGCCTAGACATACTTCTCCCACTACAACCCAACCCAAGTCCAGTCTTTGGGCATAAGGTGCGTTGTTAGGCCCGTTAATCTGTTCACGTACCTTATGAACACTGAGGATGTCCCTTCCCAGCAGGAGGAGGATTGGAGCGTGGTGATCAACAGGCTGGATTTTGTTTGCAATGGGGAGAAGATGGGGGTGATGCTGTGCAATCTCAGGTGAGGGGATTTCGGATCTGTCGTCCGGGACTGAATCACATTCAATTAGAGGAGGCAGTTTGATATTTATGTTTCCATCCATAGACTCTATGACAAAGTTCACCGCTCTCCTGCCTGCTGTTTCTGCTTTTCCTGAGCAGGTTTTTAATGTGTATGGGGAAGGTGCTGTTTTGATTTGAAACAGGTTAAAGAACTCCGTCCTGGCCAGGGACCTATTGCTCTGCTCGTCAATCACTGCATACATGTTAACAGCTCTACTTTTCTGGCCTTCTGGATATGCTTTTACTAAACAGATCTTGGAACAAGAGCGTGGGCTTTCACTCTGACCACATACCTCTGTGCACTTAGAGACCACTGCAGGAGCGTGCTCTTTTTGCTCCTCAGTGTCTGCAGTCTCTGAGGTGTCTGCTTTTGGGACAGGAGTGGGACCTGGATGAAGTGCTGATAAGTGCTTTGGACTGTCACACTCTACACATTTAACTGTCACCTTGCAATCTTTGGCAATATGCTGCACTGAGCCACAACATCTATAGCAGATACGATGCTCTTTGAGAAAAGCCTGACGTTCCTCAATTGGTTTGTCTCTAAATGACTTACATTTTTTGAGGGGGTGTGGCTTCTTATGGATTGGGCATTGTCGGTCTGGTTCTTCAATTTTCTTCTGTTCAAGACCACTTTGTTTTTTGTCTGCAATGTCTGTTTTGTGTACTGCTACAGTGGCCTTGCGATTGAATGAGGACTTTTCTATGCGAGTGGAAGCTTGACTGTTATGGCTGGTTAAAGCAAAGCTTGGGTCATTTCTCATTTTTGCTTGGTGCTGGATAAACTGTACAAAAACTGAGAAAGGGGGAAATGACACTGTGTGAGCCTCTTTGAACCGTGTTCCTACAGTTGTCCACTTTTCCTGCAAGTTGAAGGGGAGTTTCTCAACTATTTGTCTTACCCCTCGGGCTGTGTCCAGGTACGCGAGCCCTGGTAGTGTACCATCAGACTTAGCACACTGTAACTCTAACAAGATGTCACCAAGTTCTCTTAGCTTGCTACTATCTTTGTTAGTCAGTCTCGGAAACTCTTCAATCTTTTTCAAGAGTGCGTCCTCAATGGCCTCTGAGGAGCCATAGCATTCCTCAAGACGTTCCCAAACCATTTTTACGCCAGCAGTGGGATTGAGGGTGTGTACTGCGCGCATCCTTTTAGCCTGTTCTGAGGATTTTGGGCCTAACCACTTTGTTAACAGATCTAGCTCCTCTCTAGTTGACAGATTTAAGTCTTTAGTTGCACTGACAAATGAGGCTTTCCATGCCCAATAGTTTTCTGGTTTGTCATCGAACTGCAGTAAACCAGTGCTGACTAGTTCTTTGCGGATGAGATATTTGGCGAAATCATGTGCCCCATTTAGTTCTGCTTGGTTGTTGTTTGTGGGCTTGAAGTTGTGAGCTAGAGGATTGAGTGCATAGTTGTTGCTTGGAGCTACTTTTACGTTTGATTCATGTTTCATTTCACTTTTTATTGGTGAGTGGACATGCTGAGCTGCAGTTGTAACTTGGTCAACTGGTTGTTTGGTAGATTGCAAGTTCAAAGCATTTGAAGGCTCCAGTAACTTGCGTTGTTGTTCCACATATTCACTTGTGCGTTGCACTGCATTAAAGGATTGACCTTGGAGGAGGGGTCCTATTTCTGACTCCCCGCTCTGACTTTCTAATTCTTCATAGGCTGCAAATTCTGCCTCAGCTGCTGCTACCTCTTTTTCACATTTCAGGATGTGGAGACTGGCATCTAAATCAGCCTTTTGTCTCATCATGTTGGCCTCTTTTACAGCATAGGTGAGTTGAGCTTTAGCTGCTTGAGCTTTGGCGTAGGCCTTTGTAGCTGAGAAACCTGATGATGCTGAGGAATGAGACCGCCTGCTGGTAGCCCTGGACCTGGCGCTGCGTGGAGGTGAAGGTTGTTGCTTCTCCGACGGCTGTGGCCTCTCTGGCGACATTTGGTCTGCAGGATCTGGCTGGTCTGGTTGCTGCTCCGAAACGACATCTGGCTCGAACTCTGCGTCTACTTCATTCTGCTGATCATACTCTCGCAGATAATTTCTTCCTGAACGTAGACTCATGTTGACTTAATGTAGCTCTGTGCTGCTTGAACCCGCCGAGTAGTCGTCTTTTTACTGTGCTGTCCTCACGACACGTGACTATGTGAAGCTAGACAGCCAGCGAACTACTAAAGAAACTCCGTACACAAGGCTTGCTTTTCTTGCTTTTACTTGAAGTTTCTTGTTCACATATGTACATATATGTATAATTGTAATAACTGAAAAATACAGAAAAAAGAACAAATTACCAACTACACTTTACATTGCATGTATGTAATTAAACTACCAAGGTTAGCATAAAAACCTAAAAATAAAATACATTTGTAGCCTAAATCTAAGTGCTTGGGAACATAAAATACTTACAAAGACGAAAGTTTGCCAAGGTTCAAACGTTTAGAATACATTCAGCGTGTTTTGAGTCACTTTGACTGCCTTTTTCAGATGTGGCGTTTGCTAGTTTTTTACACGAGGAAAAAACGTCAAAGATCCTCTATGCATAACAGGAGCGCTCACTCTGCGCTGAAACTTAAATGATCCTTAAAGGACAGATGTCTCACTCTGACATTTTTAACATAGTGTTTTTAACAGTAAACAAATTAAGTGACCCTATTTATTGAGCATTTAGTAACTTATTTATAACTTTTTAACTAACTTAATTAACTTTATGAAATTACAAATGTCTTTAAAACAAAGACATGACAGGGAGTATTATCTGTCCGTCTATAGTCTGGTCCAGGAGAGGCGTTGTAAAGTTGTAGGGAGTATTATCTGTCCGTCTATAGTCTGGTGCAGTGGGGGAGTTGTACAGTTGTAGGGAGTATTATCTGTCCCTCTATAGTCTGGTGCAGTGGGGGAGTTGTACAGTTGTAGGGAGTATTATCTGTCCCTCTATAGTCTGGTGCAGTAGAGGAGTTGTACAGTTGTAGGGAGTATTATCTGTCCCACACTGTGACACATGTCTCCAGCTCACAGATGATCACGTGTCCAGCTTCACTAGAAAGACTTTTCAGTTGTTGAAAAATGGTGGAGTAGAAAATACAGATACCTGCTCTCAAATGTACTGAAGCAAAAGTAAAAAGTGTCCACTTTACTTAAGTAAAGTACATGAGCCTCTCTTTAGTCCACACCCTGCGTCTCCACTCTGTGCAGTAAATCTTCTGTCCAAAGACACATGTCCCTTGTGGCCCCAGTCTTAGAGCGGGGTTCCCCTGGGGCCTGGGGTCCATGGGGCATAATTACTTTAAGGAATTAAAAGACACAATGTTCGATCTAAATCCAAAGTGTCCTATCACTTTCCTCATTAAAAACAGACCTGGAGTTGTGTTTTGTTTCATTCACATGTTTAACACACAAACCTGCACATTTAGGCTGAGTTCTATGGGATAAATATCCTGTCATATGTATTTTGCACTTGTAAAAACACTCTTGCATGTGAAATAAAGTTTTGCAGCTGTAAAAAACAATCTGTGCTTGTGCTAATTTACTCTGTGCTTGTGCCAATACATTTTGTACCGGATAAATACTTTGTATGTGTAGAGTAGTTTTGCATATCTGCATATTTGCATCTATGTTTTATTATTTTGGGTATGCGCAAAAAATTGGGGGGGGGGGGGGGGGGATGCCAGATTGAACAGGTGGGTTTTTAGTCATGTATTAAAGTGCTCGAACTTGTTATTAACAAGTTCACTTACACAAGAGTTACTTAATTGAGAATCTGCCATTTCCTTGTCTTCAGTGTTCAATCAATCAAACTTTATTTATAGTGTTTTTCAGACAATAAATGCAACCCACAGCACTTTGCAGTGAGTAAAGTGAGTGTTCACTACACATGACTCCTGTGTAATGTCGTCTGCATGATGACGTCAGCCTCTGTGCTGTTGGATACACATCTATGGCTACAGTTTGTGTAGTGCTGCTGATTTGCTGTTTTTTGGCACGTGAAAACCCCGTCAAAAAGATTTCGTATGTCTACACATACAAAATATTTATACGGGTACAAAATGCATTAGCACAAGTGCACATTGTTTTTGCACAAGCACAGATTGTTTTTTTTTTTTTTTTTTTTTACAGCTGCAAAACGTTATTTCACATGCAAGACTGTTTTCCCAGTACAAAATATATATGACAGCATATTTATCCCATAGAGTTCTTCTCAAAAAACTCTGTTCCACTTTGTGATGTCATGTGGAAATACAGGCTTTGCTGCACTGTTTTTAAACACCACACACCTTCACAAGAGTCATTTGGATAATTTCAGCCCTTGAATTGCCCATCTTTACTGAACAAAATGTAAACAGAACTGTTAACTTGAAAACTACCACTTCATGACATCACAAGGTGATGCATAGCATTATGGCCTTTAGGCAGACCAGTAATAAGGATTATTTAATCATGAGTCAGTGTTGTGTAACAGGTGAAGGGTTTATTTGGCCTTCTTACGTGTGACTGCCTAAGGGCCGACTTTTCTAACCCCACAAACACTAACATCATTTTAATTATTACCTGTCAGTCATATGTGAGCTGTGGCTTCAGTACGTTCTGTCACGTTTGGGGATGATCTGTTAAACCATGACTTGTACTCTTTGTCTCAAACAAACAGTTTGTCCAGTGTCCTCGTGTCCCTCACTGTGACAAATGCCTCCAGTTCACAGTCAGTCATGTGTCCAGCTTTATTTCATTGTTTCATCTTTTTATATTGTCTTGGTTTTAATGGAAAACACTTTGGTCAACTTGTGTGCTGTAAAGGGCTCTAGAAATAAAGATGGACTGATCAAGACCCTGGCAGTGCTGTTCTGCCTTACAGTAGTCTAGCATGCTACTTAAACACATAGATCCCCATATTACACAGACTAACTCACATTTTGTAAATATGCAGTTTTCACATTTAAAGTCACATTCTTCTAATGATAAAACATTTTCAAGCTTTGATCAAATACATGAACCTGGTTATGAAACCAAAATGATTAAGAATTAGTTTCAGAAACATGAGCAGTTTTGTCATAGTAATCTTTTGAACGGTCTTCAAAATGTTGCATAAAAAACCAAAAACAAACAGTATGTTCATTTTCAATAAAGGAAGAAGGATATGAAAATATCACAATTAAGTTACAGGACATCCCCATTAAGGACACGGGAGAACTTTTGGTACAATTTGCATCGGCACAATTAAACATAATTTGTGAGGAATGCTGCTCCACGTGCTCAGGTTTATAAGGCTCACCTCAGCGGTGTCAGAAACACAAGTGAGCAGACAGCAAACTCACGCAGAGAGGAGAGCTCCATGAAAACACTGTTTACTCTGTTACCATTTTTAATTTTATTTTTTGTTGAAGTATGATGGCTCTTCCACTACACGAGGCTCTCTCTGGGCCTGTCTTTGAGAAGGCTCTCGCAGCTTTGTCCTACAGCTTCTGTGGCAGTGACCTCTCAGAGACACTGTTCAGTGTGTCGGACCAGCATCTTGTCCCTGTGAGGTGTGGAGACTCTAAAGCTCATGAAGACCCCCGCTTTAGGCTCATGGTAGAAGCAGCACAGAAGCTCAGACAGAAGCTGGACCAGTCCCTACTGCCTCTGAAGGAAGAGTTGGAGAAGGCTAAAGAAGTTCAACAGATGCTTTTGGCCATTGCAGATTGTGTTAAGAACCAGTCTCATCAGACCAAGAGACAGATCCAAGATCAATTCACCAAGATGCACCAGTTCCTGGAGGAGGAAGAGGAGGCCCGGCTGAAGGCTCTGAGTGAAGAAGAGGGGCAGAAGATTCAGGTGATGAAGGACAAGATGGAAGCTGTGTGCAGAGAGATAAAAGCTCTGTCAGAAACCATCAGACCCACAGAGGAGCAGCTGAGAGCCCCAGACATCTCCTTCCTGCTCAAATACAAGGCTGCAGTGGAGAGAGTGCAGCACTGCCCCCTGCTGGAGGAACCACAGCTGGGCCCAGGAGCTCTGATAGACCAGGCCAAACATCTGGGCAACCTGGCCTTCAACATCTGGAACAGCATGAAGATGATGGTGCACTTCTCTCCTGTCATAATGGATCCAAACAGATCCACCGGTGAAATCGTCCTGTCAAACGATCTGACCAGTTTTACTACTGAGAAACAAAGAGGTCCCAATGGAGCAGGGGCAGACTGGGCCCTGGCGCGGGGCTCTGAGGGCTTCGACTGTGGCTCTTGGAGCTGGAGCGTGCAGGTGGGAAACAGTGGAGAGTGGGCTCTGGGAGTTGTGACTGACTCTTTGGAGAAGGGGGTGGAGGAGGAGGACGTGGAGGGCTGGAGCGTGGCTTTCTCAGGTGGTGAATATGCAGCTGTTCAGAATGAGGAACACCTCACTTTTCTCCAGCTCCAGTCCAACCCTGTGAGGATCCGGAAAAGGCCTGGACTGTGACAGACATGAAGTGAGCTTCTATGATGCCGACACCAACACTCACATTTACTCTTTCACACACATCAGTCCCAACAAACTCTTCCCATATTTTGGCTCCACAAACAAATACAAAATCACGATTCAGCCCGAAGACCTGACTCTGGTCTGACTCCTCAGTCCTCAAGTCCTCTAGATGAACAGATGCTGTTAAGTGTGTTTATGAGAGGACCTCGCAGACGGAGTAGCTGAAAGGTTTCCTGTGTGTTTACTAATTCTACTGGTTATTAACAAGATTGATCTACACAGAAATCTGAATCAAAACTTTACACAGCTGTATTAATCCAATGTATGTGTAATGTATTCATGTGTGGATTCATTTTAACATGGTGGAATAATCAGTATTTACAGTGGGAACTTTTCGGTCTTGTATTTTTTTCTCAATGTGATGCTCTTGATCTTGTATATTCATAATCTTTATCTTATACATTCATAAATGAAATAAAGCATTACGAACCATGTCTGATGTTTGCTCAGTTATTGTCATTTCTTAAACTTAAACTATTAAACTATATTATTTAATAAACTATTACTCGAGGAATCAAGTCAAGTGATAGTTTTCAAATGAACAGCTCCTCTTACCTTTTGCTTAGGAGAGATTAACAAATCCAAATCCTTCTACCATGAAGTTTAGCTCATGTTACGCTATTTTCTGATCTGTTCTAATGTTGTTTCCTCATCACAAACAGACCTGGAGTTCAGACTTTGGCTTGTTTAAATCCAGGCTCAAAACTGATCTATTCAGACTGGTGTCAACACATAATGCACAATTATTTTTATTTAGACTTAGAAAAATGTTTTTAATCCACAAGGGAAATGATCTGGATACAGTAGCTCACACATCACAATATAATATAAGAACAAAGAGAAAAAAATTGAAATGGTAATACAATTTTCTAAGTGAGTAGTAAAAGCAAGAGACTAGTGTGAAATAAGGCATAATTATATACATGTAAATTGTAACGCTAATTTAAGGGTTGGTAACGTGACTGTGGTTAAGGATGTTAGCGGACACAGAAGAGTGGTTCCTGAAGGAGCCTGAGGTGTGAATGAAATACAGACCACAGGATCTGTAGTTATTATATGTATATTGAAATGAAGGCAGTGAGTAAAACCTTTTAATTTTTTCAAATGAATACACAGTACTACATACATGAATACACAACCAAAAAAAAAAAAAAATACTGACAAAAGGTCAGCTCACTTTTCTTTTCTTTTTATTGAGTCTTTCAAACAACAAAAAGTGAGTTTCTCTTCTTTAGAGTTCAGTGTATAATTTGCTGTTTGAGAATTGCAATGTTTATGATCCACGTACAGAACCGTTGACAAAGGGCAGCCCTGGCGGAGTCCAACATGCACCGGGAACAAGTCTGACTTACTGCCGGCAATGCGAACACAGCTCCCACTCCGGTCATACAGGGACTGGACAGCCCTTAGCAAAGGGCCCCGGACCCCATACTCCCGGAGCACGCCCCACAATGCACCACGAGGGACACGGTTGAATGCCTTCTCCAGGTCCACAAAGCACATGTGGACTGGTTGGGCAAACTCCCATGAACCCTCGAACACCCGATGGAGGGTGTAGAGCTGGTCCAGTGTTCCACGACCAGGCCGAAAACCACACTGCTCCTCTTGAATCCGAGGTTCGACTATCGGCTGAACTCTCCTCTTCAGTACCCTGGCATAGACTTTACCAGGGAGGCTGAGGAATGTGATTCCCCTATAGTTGGAACACACCCTCCGGTCCCCCTTTTTATACAGAGGGACCACCACCCCGGTCTGCCAGTCCAAAGGTACTGTTCCCGACCGCCACGCGATGTTGCAGAGGCGTGTCAGCCAAGACAGCCCCACAACACCCAGAGACTTAAGGTACTCAGGATGGATCTCATCCACCCCCGGAGCCTTGCCACCGAGGAGCTTTCCGACCACCTCACTGACTTCAACCAGGGTGATGGGTGAGTCCGCCTCTGGGTCCCCAGCCTTGGCCTCCTCTTCGGAGGACGTGACGGTGGGATTGAGGAGATCCCCAAAGTATTCCTTCCACCGCCCGACAACATCCCCAGTCGAGGTCAGCAGCTCTCCCCCCGCACTGTAAACAGTGTTGGTGAAGCACTGCTCCGAACTCCTCCCAGACCCGAGTTTTTGCCTCTGCCACCGCCCGGGCTGCAGCGCGCTTGGCCCGCCGGTTCCTGTCAGCTGCTTCAGGAGTCCCCCGAGCCAGCAAGGCCCGGTAGGACTCTTTCTTCAGCTTGACGACATCCCTTACTTCCAGTGTCCACCATCGGGTTCGGGGACTGCCACCGCGACAGGCACCACAGACCTTACGGCCACAGCTACGAGCAGCCGCATCGACAATATAGGCTGAGAACGAAGCCCACTCGGGCTCCATGTCCCCAGCCTCCCCCGGGATCCGGGAGAAGCTCTCCCGGAGGTGTGAGTTGAAGGCCGCACTGACAGGAGGTTCCGCCAGACGTTCCCAACAGACCCTCACGACACGCTTGGGCCTGCCAGGTCTTTCCGGCTTCCTCCTCCGCCAGCGGACCCAACTCACCACCAGGTGGTGATCAGTTGACAGCTCTGCCCCTCTCTTCACCCGAGTGTCCAAGACACACGGCCGGAGGTCAGATGACACAACAACAAACTCGATCATCGACCTCCGGCCTAGGGACCACCTTGTACTTGAACATGGTGTTCGTTATGGACAAACTGTGACTAGCACAGAAGTTCAATAACAGAACACCGCTCGGGTTCAGATCAGGGAGGCCGTTCCTCCCAATCACCCCTCTCCAAGTGTCACTGTCATTACCCACGTGGGCGTTGAAGTCCCCCAGTAGAACAACGGAGTCCCCGGTTGGTGCACTGTCCAGTACCCCTCCCAGAGACTCCAAGAAGGCCGGGTACTCTGCACTGCTGTTCGGCCCGTAGGCCGACACCACAGTGAGAGACCTGTCCCCGACCCGAAGGGGCAGGGACGCGACTCCAACACGCAGCGGCTGAGCTGTGGGGCAATAAGCAGGCCCACACCAGCTCACCGCCGCTCCCCGTGGCCAACGCCAGGGAAATGGAGAGTCCAACCCCTCTCAAGGAGTTGGGTTCCGGAACCCAAACTGTGCGTGGAGGTGAGGCCGACTATATCTAGCCGGTAACGCTCGACCTCCCGCACAAGCTCAGGCTACTTCCCCCCCAGCGAGGTGACATTCCATGTCCCCAGAGCTAGTCTCCATGTCCGGAGATCCGGTCGCCGAGGCCCCTGCCTTCGACCGCCACCCAGATCTCTCCGCACCCGACCCCTATGGCTCCTCTCGCGGGTGGTGGGCCCACCAGAGGGTGGCCCCCTGGAGTTGTGTTTTGTTTCATTCACATGTTTAACACACAAACCTGCACATTTAGGCTGAGTTCTATGGGATAAATATCCTGTCATATGTATTTTGCACTTGTAAAAACACTCTTGCATGTGAAATAAAGTTTTGCAGCTGTAAAAAACAATCTATGCTTGTGCTAATTTAATCTATGCTTGTGCAAAAACAATCTGTGCTGGTGATAATTTACTCTGTGCTTGTGCCAATACATTTTGTACCCAGATAAATACTTTGTATGTGCAGAGTAGTTTTGCATATCTGCATATTGGCATCCATCCATCTTCTCCCGCTTAATCCAGCTGGGTTGCAGGGGCAATTCTCATAGCACCGGATGCCCCATGAACCCCTCTGCAGGTGGTGAGCCCACAGGAGGGTGGACGTCATGGTCCTTGATGTTAGTTCATAGGGGACTTATTTGCATCTATGTTTTATTATTTTGGGCATGCGCAAATAATTTTTGTATCTGCACAACTGATTTGAATGTGTGGAAAACTGTTTGTGCAAAAACAAATTGTGCTTGTGCTACTGCATTTTGTACCTGTAACTATATTCTGCATGTGTAGAGTAGTTTTGCATCTGTATTATTATTTTGTGCATGAGCAAATAATTGTTGTATCTGCACAGTTAATGTAAAGAACAACATGTGATGAACATTCCAAGTTGTTCATTACTGTAGAAAATCATGGGGGGGATGCCAGATTGAACAGGTGGGTTTTTAGTCATGTATTAAAGTGCTGGAACTTGTTATTAACAAGTTCACTTACACAAGAGTTACTTACTTGAGAATCTGCCATTTCCTTGTCTTCAGTGTTCAATCAATCAAACTTTATTTATAGTGTTTTTCAGACAATAAATGCAACCCACAGCACTTTGCAGTGAGTAAAGTGAGTGTTCACTACACATGACTCCTGTGTAATGTCGTCTGCATGATGACGTCAGTCTCTGTGCTGTTGGATACACATCTATGGCTACAGTTTGTGTAGTGCTGCTGATTTGCTGTGTTTTGGCACGTGAAAACCCCGTCAAAAAGATTTCGTATGTCTACACATACAAAATATTTATACGGGTACAAAATGCATTAGCACAAGTGCACATTGTTTTTGCACAAGCGCAGATTGTTTTTTGTTTTTTTTACAGCTGCAAAACGTTATTTCACATGCAAGACTGTTTTCCCAGTACAAAATATATATGACAGCATATTTATCCCATAGAGTTCTTCTCAAAAAACTCTGTTCCACTTTGTGATGTCATGTGGAAATACAGGCTTTGCTGCACTGTTTTTAAACACCACACACCTTCACAAGAGTCATTTGGATAATTTCAGCCTTTGAATTGGCCATCTTTACTGAACAAAATGTAAACAGAACTGTTAACTTGAAAACTACCACTTCATGACATCACAAGGTGATGCATAGCATTATGGCCTTTAGGCAGACCAGTAATAAGGATTATTTAATCATGAGTCAGTGTTGTGTAACAGGTGAAGGGTTTATTTGGCCTTCTTATGTGTGACTGCCTAAGGGCCGACTTTTCTAACCCCACAAACACTAACATCATTTTAATTATTACCTGTCAGTCATATGTGAGCTGTGGCTTCAGTACGTTCTGTCACGTTTGGGGATGATCTGTTAAACCATGACTTGTACTCTTTGTCTCAAACAAACAGTTTGTCCAGTGTCCTCGTGTCCCTCACTGTGACAAACGCCTCCAGTTCACAGTCAGTCATGTGTCCAGCTTTATTTCATTGTTTCATCTTTTTATATTGTCTTGGTTTTAATGGAAAACACTTTGGTCAACTTGTGTGCTGTAAAGGGCTCTAGAAATAAAGATGGACTGATCAAGACCCTGGCAGTGCTGTTCTGCCTTACAGTAGTCTAGCATGCTACTTAAACACATAGATCCCCATATTACACAGACTAACTCACATTTTGTAAATATGCAGTTTTCACATTTAAAGTCACATTCTTCTAATGATAAAACATTTTCAAGCTTTGATCAAATACATGAACCTGGTTATGAAACCAAAATGATTAAGAATTAGTTTCAGAAACATGAGCAGTTTTGTCATAGTAATCTTTTGAATGGTCTTCAAAATGTTGCATAAAAAACCAAAAACAAACAGTATGTTCATTTTCAATAAAGGAAGAAGGATATGAAAATATCACAATTAAGTTACAGGACATCCCCATTAAGGACACGGGAGAACTTTTGGTACAATTTGCATCGGCACAATTAAACATAATTTGTGAGGAATGCTGCTCCACGTGCTCAGGTTTATAAGGCTCACCTCAGCGGTGTCAGAAACACAAGTGAGCAGACAGCAAACTCACGCAGAGAGGAGAGCTCCATGAAAACACTGTTTACTCTGTTACCATTTTTAATTTTATTTTTTGTTGAAGTATGATGGCTCTTCCACTACACGAGGCTCTCTCCGGGCCTGTCTTTGAGAAGGCTCTCGCAGCTTTGTCCTACAGCTTCTGTGGCAGTGACCTCTCAGAGACACTGTTCAGTGTGTCGGATCAGCATCTTGTCCCTGTGGGGTTTGGAGACTCTAAAGCTCATGAAGACCCCTGCTCTAGGCTCATGGTAGAAGCAGCACAGAAGCTCAGACAGAAGCTGGACCAGTCCCTACTGCCTCTGAAGGAAGAGTTGGAGAAGGCTAAAGAAGTTCAACAGATGCTTTTGGCCATTGCAGATTGTGTTAAAAAACAGTCTCATCAGACCAAGAGACAGATCCAGGATCAATTCAGCAAGATGCACCAGTTCCTGGAGGAGGAAGAGGAGGCCCGGCTGAAGGCTCTGAGTGAAGAAGAGGGGCAGAAGATTCAGGTGATGAAGGACAAGATGGAAGCTGTGTGCAGAGAGATAAAAGCTCTGTCAGAAACCATCAGACCCACAGAGGAGCAGCTGAGAGCCCCAGACATCTCCTTCCTGCTCAAATACAAGGCTGCAGTGGAGAGAGTGCAGCACTGCCCCATGCTGGAGGAACCACAGCTGGGCCCAGGAGCTCTGATAGACCAGGCCAAACATCTGGGCAACCTGGCCTTCAACATCTGGAACAGCATGAAGATGATGGTGCACTTCTCTCCTGTCATAATGGATCCAAACAGATCCATCGGTGAAATAGTCCTGTCAAACGATCTGACCAGTTTTACTACTGAGAAACAAAGAGGTCCCAATGGAGCAGGGGCAGACTGGGCCCTGGCGCGGGGCTCTGAGGGCTTCGACTGTGGCTCTTGGAGCTGGAGCGTGCAGGTGGGAAACAGTGGAGAGTGGGGTCTGGGAGTTGTGACTGACTCTTTGGAGAAGGGGGTGGAGGAGGAGGAGGACGTGGAGGGCTGGAGCGTGGCTTTCTCAGGTGGTGAATATGCAGCTGTTCAGAATGAGGAACACCTCACTTTTCTCCAGCTCCAGTCCAACCCTGTGAGGATCCGAGTGCGTCTGGACTGTGACAGACATGAAGTGAGCTTCTATGATGCCGACACCAACACTCACATTTACTCTTTCACACACATCAGTCCCAACAAACTCTTCCCATATTTTGGCTCCACAAACAAATACAAAATCACGATTCAGCCCGAAGACCTGACTCTGGTCTGACTCCTCAGTCCTCAAGTCCTCTAGATGAACAGATGCTGTTAAGTGTGTTTATGAGAGGACCTCGCAGACGGAGTAGCTGAAAGGTTTCCTGTGTGTTTACTAATTCTACTGGTTATTAACAAGATTGATCTACACAGAAATCTGAATCAAAACTTTACACAGCTGTATTAATCCAATGTATGTGTAATGTATTCATGTGTGGATTCATTTTAACATGGTGGAATAATCAGTATTTACAGTGGGAACTTTTCGGTCTTGTATTTTTTTCTCAATGTGATGCTCTTGATCTTGTATATTCATAATCTTTATTTTATACATTCATAAATGAAATAAAGCATTACGAACCATGTCTGATGTTTGCTCAGTTATTGTCATTTCTTAAACTTAAACTATTAAACTATATTATTTATTAAACTATTACTCGAGGAATCAAGTCAAGTGATAGTTTTCAAATGAACAGCTCCTCTTACCTTTTGTTCAGGAGAGATTAACAAATCCAAATCCTTCTACCATGAAGTTTAGCTCATGTTACGCTATTTTCTGATCTGTTCTAATGTTGTTTCCTCATCACAAACAGACCTGGAGTTCAGACTTTGGCTTGTTTAAATCCAGGCTCAAAACTGATTTATTCAGACTGGTGTCAACACATAATGCACAATTATTTTTATTTAGACTTAGAAAAATGTTTTTAATCCACAAGGGAAATGATCTGGATACAGTAGCTCACACATCACAATATAATATAATAACAAAGAGAAAAAAATTGAAATGGTAATACAATTTTTGAAGGGAGTAGTAAAAGCAAGAGACTAGTGTCAAATAAGGCATAATTATATACATGTAAATTATAACTCTAATTTAAGGGTAGGTAACATGACTGTGGCTAAGGATGTTAGCGGACACAGAAGAGTGGTTCCTGAAGGAGCCTGAGGTGTGAATGAAGTACAGACCACAGGATTTGTAGATATTATATGTATATTGAAATGAAGGCAGTGAGTAAAACCTTTTCATTTTTTTTCAAATGAATACACAGTACTACATACATTTGTGACAGTATGACCTGCAGGCGGGTCTTCCCACTTTAAGAGACTGTTCTCATTGGCCAATCGTGATGGCTGTCAATCAATAAATAGTGCTTCCCTTGTGTCACTCGCCCTCTGACCGATGCACTTCCTGGGTCCCCCTCCCTCCCTTTTTCACTGATTTCGCTCATTTAGCTGGTCTTTAATACGGTTGTTCCGTTTAGTGCCGGGGCCTGTTCTCTGGCCCCGCAGGTTGTGCTCCGTACGTGTGATCGCTGCTCCAGGATGGTTGCGGTGTCGCAGTCAAAGCCCCGCAATGCGTGTTCCTGTGAGGCGAAAGTGGTATGTTGGAGCTACGGTCCTTTGTTGCCAGATTAGCTGTAGGACTAGAAGTAACTTCATTTTTATTTCTAGATGTGACTCCTGAGAGTTGCGGTGTGGGTGCTGGAGCCGCCGCCTTTCCCTTTTAGTTGTTCTTTTGTACATGCCGCTTTTCCTTTTCGTACATGTGTGATAGACTGGATATGTGATTGGTCTGAACAAATGAAATTCACGGAAATATTTATGTAAATGTCCTCATCTAAATTATGTGTAAAATAAACAAAACGACTGGTTTAACCATGGAACCTTGCCTCTGTTATCAAGAACGAACCTGTGTGACCTTTAGTTTAATTTCTGGGCTATGCCCAGTGGCGTTGCTGGTAGTAAATTTAGTTATGTTATTTTATTTCTGTTATTTCATCCCATCCTTGTCGCCACACATTAATACACAACCAAAAAAAAAAACAAAACTGACAGAAAGTTCAGCTCGCAGTTTTAAAAATTTTTTATTGAGTCTTTCAAACAACAAAAAGTGAGTTTCTCTTCTTTAGAGTTCAGTGTATAATTTGCTGTTTGAGAATTGCAATGTTTATGATCCACGTACAGAACCGTTGACAAAGGGCAGCCCTGGCGGAGTCCAACATGCACCGGGAACAAGTCTGACTTACTGCCGGCAATGCGAACACAGCTCCCGCTCCGGTCATACAGGGACTGGACAGCCCTTAGCAAAGGGCCCCGGACCCCATACTCCCGGAGCACCCACCACAGGGCATCACGAGAGACACGGTCGAAAGCCTTCTCCAGATCCACAAAGCACATGTGGACTGGTTGGGCAAACTCCCATGAACCCTCGAGCACCCGATGGAGGGTGTAGAGCTGGTCCAGTGTTCTACGACCAGGCCGAAAACCACACTGCTCCTCATAAATCTGAGGTTCGACTATCGGCCGAACTCTCCTCTCCAGTACCCTGGCATAGACTTTACTGGGGAGGCTGAGGAATGTGATTCCCCTATAGTTGGAACACACCCTCCGGTCCCCCTTTTTATACAGAGGGACCACCACCCCGGTCTGCCAGTCCAAAGGTACTGTTCCAGACCGCCACGCGATGTTGTAGAGGCGTGTCAGCCAAGACAGCCCCACAACACCCAGAGACTTAAGGTACTCAGGACGGATCTCATCCACCCCTGGAGCCTTGCCACCAAGGAGCTTTCCGACCACCTCAGTGACTTCGGCCAGGGTGATGGCTGAGTCCGCCTCTGGGTCCCCAGCCTTGGCCTCCTCTTCAGAGGACGTGACTGTGGGATTGAGGAGATCCCCAAAGTATTCCTTCCACCGCCCGACAACATCCCCAGTCGAGGTCAGCAGCTCTCCCCCCGCACTGTAAACAGTGTTGGTGAAGGACCGCTTCCCCCTCCTGAGGCGCCGGACGGTTTGCCAGAATTTCCTTGGGGCCGTCTGATAGTCCTCCTCCATGGCCTCCCCGAACTCCTCCCAGACCCGAGTTTTTGCCTCTGCCACCGCCCGGGCTGCAGCACGCTTGGCCCGCCAGTACCTGTCAGCTGCTTCAGGAGTCCCCCGAGCCAGCAAGGCCCGGTAGGACTCCTTCTTCAGCTTGACGGCATCCCTTACTTCCAGTGTCCACCATCGGGTTCGGGGACTGCCACCGCGACAGGCACCACAGACCTTACGGCCACAGCTACGAGCAGCCGCATCGACAATAGAGGCTGAGAACGAAGCCCACTCGGGCTCCATGTCCCCAGCCTCCCCCGGGATCCGGGAGAAGCTCTCCCGGAGGTGTGAGTTGAAGGCCGCACTGACAGGAGGTTCCGCCAGACGTTCCCAACAGACCCTCACGATACGCTTGGGCCTGCCAGGTCTTTCCGGCTTCCTCCTCCGCCAGCAGACCCAACTCACCACCAGGTGGTGATCAGTTGACAGCTCTGCCCCTCTCTTCACCCGAGTGTCCAAGACACACGGCGGGAGGTCAGATGACACGACAACAAACTCGATCATCGACCTCCAGCCTAGGGAACCCCTTGTGCTTGAACATGGTATTCGTTATGGACAAACTGTGACTAGCACAGAAGTCCAATAACAGAACACCGCTCGGGTTCAGATCGGGGAGGCCGTTCCTCCCAATCACCCCTCTCCAAGTGTCACTGTCATGCCCACGTGGGCGTTGAAGTCCCCCAGTAGAACAACGGAGTCCCCGGTTGGTGCACTGCCCAGTACCCCTCCCAGAGACTCCAAGAAGGCCGGGTACTCTGCACTGCTGTTCGGCCCGTAGGCCGACACCACAGTGAGAGACCTGTCCCCGACCCGAAGGCGCAGGGACGCGACCCTCTCGTTCACCGGGGTGAACTCCAACACGCAGCGGCTGAGCTCTGGGGCAATAAGCAGGCCCACACCAGGTCGCCGCCGCTCCCCGCGGCCAACGCCAGAGAAATGGAGAGTCCAACCCCTCTCAAGGAGTTGGGTTCCGGAACCCAAACTGTGCTTGGAGGTGAGGCCGACTATATCTAGCCGGTAACGCTCGACCTCCCGCACAAGCTCAGGCTCCTTGTCCCCAGCGAGGTGACATTCCATGTCCCCAGAGCTAGTCTCCATGTCCGGAGATCCGGTCGCCGAGGCCCCTGCCTTCGACCGCCACCCAGATCTCTCCGCACCCGAACCCTATGGCTCCTCTCGCGGGTGGTGGGCCCACAAGAGGGCAGCCCCACGTCGCTCCTTCGGGCTGGGCCCGGCCAGGCCCCGTGGAAAGGCCCGGCCACCAGGCGCTCGCTGGCGTGCACCCACCCCAGGCCTGGCTCCAGGGTGGGGCCCCGGTATCGCCATTCCGGGCGACGTAACTACGTTCTGTTCATTGTATTTGTGGACAGAATTTCTAGGCACAGCCAGGGGCTGGAGGGGGTCCAGTTCGGGAACCACAGGATCTCATCTCTGCTTTTTGCGGATGATGTTGTCCTGTTGGCTCCATCGAGCCAGGACCTGCAGCGTGCACTGGGGCGGTTTGCAGCCGAGTGTGAAGCGGCTGGGATGAGAATCAGCTCTTCCAAATTCGAGGCCATGGTTCTCGACCGGAAAAAGGTGGATTGCCCTCTCCGGGTGGGTGGGGAGTCTCTGCCTCAAGTGGAGGAGTTCAAGTATCTCGGGGTCTTGTTCACGAGTGAGGGGAGGATGGAGAGTGAGATTGACAGGCAGATCGATGCTGCGTTGGCAGTGATGCAGTCGCTGTATCGGACTGTTGTGGTGAAGAGGGAGCTGAGCCAAAAGGTGAAGCTCTCGATTTACCGGTCAATTTACGTTCCTACCCTCACCTATGGTCATGAGCTCTGGGTAATGACCGAAAGAACGAGATCGCGGATGCAAGCGGCCGAAATGAGTTTCCATCGCAGAGTGGCCGGGCGCTCCCTTAGAGATAGGGTGAGGAGCTCGGTCATACGGGAGGAGCTCGGAGTAGAGTCGCTGCTCCTCCACGTCGAGAGGAGCCAGTTGAGGTGGCTCGGACAACTGGTCCGGATGCCTCCTGGACGCCTCCCTCGGGAGGTGTTCCGGGCATGTCCCACCAGTAGGAGGCCCCGGGGAAGACACAGGACACGCTGGAGGGATTATGTCTCTCGGCTGGCCTAGGAATGCCTCGGGGTCCATCCGGAGGAGCTGGAGGAAGTGGCTGGGGAAAAGGAAGCTTGGGAGCCCCTGCTTAGACTGCTGCCCCCGCGACCCGGCACTGGATAAGCGGAAGGAGATGGATGAATGGATGGATGATCCACGGATCAAGAATGTCATGACCTACCACTCAATTGTCGAGCTCACCATCTTGTTATGTGTTGAGTTGAGAGGTGTCATTGGAGTTGTGAGTTAAAGGTGGTTTCCATCCATAAAAAACGGACCTAAAAAGGTCAAAAACACAAATAAATATTTCAATGGTCACAATTGTGACCATTACTTGTTGCTATGCTAATGTAAACCAACATGAACAAATTGAAGCAATGCATGTGTAACATACATGGAAGAAATACACAATCATGGTATTAACCATTAACCAGACATGAATAATAAATTAATTAATTATTCATAATTAATATAATTATTCATCCTAGAATGAACTCAGTGTTCAGATGAATTAGTTAAATACATCAAGTATCAGTAATCAATTACTATAATAATCAAATCATTCATTCATTTCATTAAAGACAAGTGCTCTTAAATCGAATACTCAAAATTCCAATATTGGTCCAAATACTCAGGCAGAGTTCATAAATAAAAGTGAGAAAAGAAAACACATGTAGCTACATAGATTCAATTGGTTTCGATAGCGTATGAAACTTCTTTTATTTAATTTAGCATTAGCCAAATAAAGTGCTTAAACTAGGCCAAAAATTATAAAAGGCGCTCCCCTATATTTAAGACTGACTTAAAGTAAAGTGGTACCAATAATTTGGCTTCGTTACAATAAACAAATATAAGAACTGTAAAGATGGTTACCTGGGTGTTCCACAACACTCCGTGCACGGCCCGACCTGTTAACATGTACGGAGGCTATGGAGGATCTGAAAGGAGCAGTTTGCCACTTTCCTGATGGACCCTTGTGCTGGATCATGGTGTTCGTTATGGACAAACTGTGACTTGCTCTTGATCTTAGCATCACAGGGGTTTGTGAACCGCTCTTAGTCTGAACCGTCCCCCAGGACCTGTTTGCCTTGAGTGACCCTACCAGGGCGTGAAGCCCCCGACAACACATCTCCTGGGACTCAAACCCCTCCACCACGTCAAGGTGGCAGCTCGAAGAGGGGCAGTGCAAAGAAAAAATATTAAATTATCTGTTACATAAGGGTGAATTGTTGTACAGTTGTAAGGAGTATTATCTGTCCCTCTATAGTCTGGTGCAGTAGAGGAGTTGTACAGTTGTAGGGAGTATTTTCTGTCCCTCTATAGTCTGGTGCAGTGGGGGAGTTGTACAGTTGTAGGGAGTATTATCTGTCCCTCTGTAGTCTGGTGCAGTGGGGGAGTTGTACAGTTGTAGGGAGTATTATCTGTCCGTCTATAGTCTGGTGCAGTGGGGGAGTTGTACAGTTGTAGGGAGTATTATCTTTCCCTCTATAGTCTGGTGCAGTGGGGGAGTTGTACAGTTGTAGGGAGTATTATCTGTCTCTCTATAGTCTGGTGCAGTGGGGGAGTTGTACAGTTGTAGGGAGTATTATCTGTCCGTCTATAGTCTGGTCCAGGAGAGGCGTTGTACAGTTGTAGGGAGTATTATCTGTCCGTCTATAGTCTGGTCCAGGGGAGGCGTTGTACAGTTGTAGGGAGTATTATCTGTCCGTCTATAGTCTGGTGCAGTGGGGGAGTTGTACAGTTGTAGGGAGTATTATCTGTCCCTCTATAGTCTGGTGCAGTGGGGGAGTTGTACAGTTGTAGGGAGTATTATCTGTCCCTCTGTAGTCTGGTGCAGTGGGGGAGTTGTACAGTTGTAGGGAGTATTATCTGTCCCTCTATAGTCTGGTGCAGTGGGGGAGTTGTACAGTTGTAGGGAGTATTATCTGTCCCTCTATAGTCTGGTGCAGTGGGGGAGTTGTACAGTTGTAGGGAGTATTATCTGTCTCTCTATAGTCTGGTGCAGTGGGGGAGTTGTACAGTTGTAGGGAGTATTATCTGTCCCTCTGTAGTCTGGTGCAGTGGGGGAGTTGTACAGTTGTAGGGAGTATTATCTGTCCGTCTATAGTCTGGTCCAGGAGAGGCGTTGTACAGTTGTAGGGAGTATTATCTGTCCCTCTATAGTCTGGTGCAGTGGGGGAGTTGTACAGTTGTAGGGAGTATTATCTGTCCCACACTGTGACACATGTCTCCAGCTCACAGATGATCACGTGTCCAGCTTCACTAGAAAGACTTTTCAGTTGTTGAAAAATGGTGGAGTAGAAAATACAGATACCTGCTCTCAAATGTACTGAAGCAAAAGTAAAAAGTCTCCACTTTACTTAAGTAAAGTACATGAGCCTCTCTTTAGTCCACACCCTGCGTCTCCACTCTGTGCAGTAAATCTTCTGTCCAAAGACACATGTCCCTTGTGGTCCCAGTCTTAGAGTGGGGTTCCCCTGGGGCCTGGGGTCCATGGGGCATAATTACTTTAAGGAATTAAAAGACACAATGTTCGATCTAAATCCAAAGTGTCCTATCACTTTCCTCATTAAAAACAGACCTGGAGTTGTGTTTTGTTTCATTCACATGTTTAACACACAAACCTGCACATTTAGGCTGAGTTCTATGGGATAAATATCATGTCATATGTATTTTGCACTTGTAAAAACACTCTTGCATGTGAAATAGTTTTGCAACTGTAAAAAACAATCTGTGCTTGTGATAATTTACTCTGTGCTTGTGCCAATACATTTTGTACCAGATAAATACTTTGTATGTGTAGAGTAGTTTTGTATATCTGCATATTGGCATCCATCCATCTTCTCCCGCTTAATCCAGCTGGGTTGCAGGGGCAATTCTCATAGCACCGGATCCCCCATGAACCCCTCTGCAGGTGGTGAGCCCACAGGAGGGTGGACGTCATGGTCCTTGATGTTAGTTCATAGGGGACTTATTTGCATCTATGTTTTATTATTTTGAGCATGCGCAAAAAATTCTTGCATCTGCACAACTGATTTGAATGTGTGAAAACTGTTTGTGCAAAAACAAATTGTGCTTGTGCTACTGCATTTTGTACCTGTAACTATATTCTGCATGTGTAGAGTAGTTTTGCATCTGTATTATAATTTTCTGCATGAGCAAATAATTGTTGTATCTGCACAGTTAATGTAAAGAACAACATGTGATGAACATTACAAGTTGTTCATTACTGTAGAAAATAATGGGGGGGATGCCAGATTGAACAGGTGGGTTTTTAGTCATGTATTAAAGTGCTCGAACTTGTTATTAACAAGTTCACTTACACAAGAGTTACTTAATTGAGAATCTGCCATTTCCTTGTCTTCAGTGTTCAATCAATCAAACTTTATTTATAGTGTTTTTCAGACAATAAATGCAACCCACAGCACTTTGCAGTGAGTAAAGTGAGTGTTCACTACACATGACTCCTGTGTAATGTCGTCTGCATGATGACGTCAGCCTCTGTGCTGTTGGATACACATCTATGGCTACAGTTTGTGTAGTGCTGCTGATTTGCTGTTTTTTGGCACGTGAAAACCCCGTCAAAAAGATTTCGTATGTCTACACATACAAAATATTTATACGGGTACAAAATGCATTAGCACAAGTGCACATTGTTTTTGCACAAGCACAGATTGTTTTTTTTTTTTTTTTTTTTACAGCTGCAAAACGTTATTTCACATGCAAGACTGTTTTCCCAGTACAAAATATATATGACAGCATATTTATCCCATAGAGTTCTTCTCAGAAAACTCTCTGTTCCACTTTGTGATGTCATGTTGAAATACAGGCTTTGCTGCACTGTTTTTAAACACCACACACCTTCACAAGAGTCATTTGGATAATTTCAGCCCTTGAATTGCCCATCTTTACTGAACAAAATGTAAACAGAAATGTTAACTTGAAAACTACCACTTCATGACATCACAAGGTGATGCATAGCATTATGGCCTTTAGGCAGACTAGTAATAAGGATTATTTAATCATGAGTCAGTGTTGTGTAACAGGTGAAGGGTTTATTTGGCCTTCTTATGTGTGACTGCCTAAGGGCCGACTTTTCTAACCCCACAAACACTAACATCATTTTAATTATTACCTGTCAGTCATATGTGAGCTGTGGCTTCAGTACGTTCCGTCACGTTTGGGGATGATCTGTTAAACCATGACTTGTACTCTTTGTCTCAAACAAACAGTTTGTCCAGTGTCCTCGTGTCCCTCACTGTGACAAACGCCTCCAGTTCACAGTCAGTCATGTGTCCAGCTTTATTTCATTGTTTCATCTTTTTATATTGTCTTGGTTTTAATGGAAAACACTTTGGTCAACTTGTGTGCTGTAAAGGGCTCTAGAAATAAAGATGGACTGATCAAGACCCTGGCAGTGCTGTTCTGCCTTACAGTAGTCTAGCATGCTACTTAAACACATAGATCCCCATATTACACAGACTAACTCACATTTTGTAAATATGCAGTTTTCACATTTAAAGTCACATTCTTCTAATGATAAAACATTTTCAAGCTTTGATCAAATACATGAACCTGGTTATGAAACCAAAATGATTAAGAATTAGTTTCAGAAACATGAGCAGTTTTGTCATAGTAATCTTTTGAATGGTCTTCAAAATGTTGCATAAAAAAACAAAAACAAACAGTATGTTCATTTTCAATAAAGGAAGAAGGATATGAAAATATCACAATTAAGTTACAGGACATCCCCATTAAGGACACGGGAGAACTTTTGGTACAATTTGCATCGGCACAATTAAACCTAATTTGTGAGGAATGCTGCTCCACGTGCTCAGGTTTATAAGGCTCACCTCAGCGGTGTCAGAAACACAAGTGAGCAGACAGCAAACTCACGCAGAGAGGAGAGCTCCATGAAAACACTGTTTACTCTGTTACCATTTTTAATTTTATTTTTTGTTGAAGTATGATGGCTCTTCCACTACACGAGGCTCTCTCTGGGCCTGTCTTTGAGAAGGCTCTCGCAGCTTTGTCCTACAGCTTCTGTGGCAGTGACCTCTCAGAGACACTGTTCAGTGTGTCGGACCAGCATCTTGTCCCTGTGGGGTGTGGAGACTCTAAAGCTCATGAAGACCCCCGCTTTAGGCTCATGGTAGAAGCAGCACAGAAGCTCAGACAGAAGCTGGACCAGTCCCTACTGCCTCTGAAGGAAGAGTTGGAGAAGGCTAAAGAAGTTCAACAGATGCTTTTGGCCATTGCAGATTGTGTTAAAAAACAGTCTCATCAGACCAAGAGACAGATCCAGGATCAATTCACCAAGATGCACCAGTTCCTGGAGGAGGAAGAGGAGGCCCGGCTGAAGGCTCTGAGTGAAGAAGAGGGGCAGAAGATTCAGGTGATGAAGGACAAGATGGAAGCTGTGTGCAGAGAGATAAAAGCTCTGTCAGAAACCATCAGACCCACAGAGGAGCAGCTGAGAGCCCCAGACATCTCCTTCCTGCTCAAATACAAGGCTGCAGTGGAGAGAGTGCAGCACTGCCCATGCTGGAGGAACCACAGCTGGGCCCAGGAGCTCTGATAGACCAGGCCAAACATCTGGGCAACCTGGCCTTCAACATCTGGAACAGCATGAAGATGATGGTGCACTTCTCTCCTGTCATAATGGATCCAAACAGATCCATCGGTGAAATAGTCCTGTCAAACGATCTGACCAGTTTTACTACTGAGAAACAAAGAGGTCCCAATGGAGCAGGGCAGACTGGGCCCTGGCGCGGGGCTCTGAGGAGCTTCGACTGTGGCTCTGGAGCTGGAGCGTGCAGGTGGGAAACAGTGGAGAGTGGGCTCTGGGAGTTGTGACTGACTCTTTGGAGAAGGGGGTGGAGGAGGAGGGGACGTGGAGGGCTGGAGGCGTGGCTTTCTCAGGTGGTGAATATGCAGCTGTTCAGAATGAGGAACACCTCACTTTTCTCCAGCTCCAGTCCAACCCTGTGAGGATCCGAGTGCATCTGGACTGTGACAGACATGAAGTGAGCTTCTATGATGCAGACACCAACACTACATTTACTCTTTCACACACATCAGTCCCAACAAACTCTTCCCATATTTTGGCTCCACAAACAAATACAAAATCACGATTCAGCCCGAAGACCTGACTCTGGTCTGACTCCTCAGTCCTCAAGTCCTCTAGATGAACAGATGCTGTTAAGTGTGTTTATGAGAGGACCTCATGAGACTGGAGTAGCTGAAAGGTTTCCTGTGTGTTTACTAATTCTACTGGTTATTAACAAGATTGATCTACACAGAAATCTGAATCAAAACTTTACACAGCTGTATTAATCCAATGTATGTGTGATGTATTCATGTGTGGATTCATTTTAACATGGTGGAATAATCAGTATTTACAGTGGGAACTTTTCGGTCTTGTATTTTTTTCTCAATGTGATGCTCTTGATCTTGTATATTCAAAATCTTTATCTTATACATTCATAAATGAAATAAAGCATTACGAACCATGTCTGATGTTTGCTCAGTTATTGTCATTTCTTAAACTTAAACAATTAAAACTATATTATTTATTAAACTATTACTCGAGGAATCAAGTCAAGTGATAGTTTTCAAATGAACAGCTCCTCTTACCTTTTGCTTAGGAGAGATTAACAAATCCAAATCTTTCTACCATGAAGTTTAGCTCATGTTACGCTATTTTCTGATCTGTTCTAATGTTGTTTCCTCATCACAAACAGACGTGGAGTTCAGACTTTGGCTTGTTTAAATCCAGGCTCAAAACTGATCTATTCAGACTGGTTTCAACACATAATGCACAATTATTTTTATTTAGACTTAGACAAATGTTTTTAATCCACAAGGGAAATGATCTGGATACAGTAGCTCACACATCACAATATAATATAATAACAAAGGGAAAAAAATAGAAATGGTAATACAATTTTCTAAGTGAGTAGTAAAAGCAAGAGACTAGTGTGAAATAAGGCATAATTCTATACATGTAAATTGTAACGCTAATTTAAGGGTTGGTAACGTGACTGTGGTTAAGGATGTTAGCGGACACAGAAGAGTGGTTCCTGAAGGAGCCTGAGGTGTGAATGAAATACAGACCACAGGATCTGTAGTTATTATATGTATATTGAAATGAAGGCAGTGAGTAAAACCTTTTAATTTTTTTCAAATGAATACACAGTACTACATACATTAATACACAACCAAATAAAAAAAAGAAAACTGACAAAAGGTGAGCTCGCAGTTTTTTTTATATTCTTTATTGAGTCTTTCAAACAACAAAAAGTGAGTTTCTCTTCTTTAGAGTTCAGTGTATAATTTGCTGTTTGAGAATTGCAATGTTTATGATCCACGTACAGAACCGTTGACAAAGGGCAGCCCTGGCGGAGTCCAACATGCACCGGGAACAAGTCTGACTTACTGCCGGCAATGCGAACACAGCTCCCGCTCCGGTCCTACAGGGACTGGACAGCCCTTAGCAAAGGGCCCCGGACCCCATACTCCCGGAGCACGCCCCACACGGCATCACAAGGGACACGGTCGAATGCCTTCTCCAGATCCACAAAGCACATGTGGACTGGTTGGGCAAACTCCCATGAACCCTCGAGCACCCGATGGAGGGTGTAGAGCTGGTCCAGTGTTCCACGACCAGGCCGAAACCACACTGCTCCTCTTGAATCCGAGGTTCGACTATCGGCCGAACTCTCCTCTCCAGTACCCTGGCATAGACTTTACCAGGAGGCTGAGAAATGTGATTCCCTATAGTTTGGAACACACCCTCCGGTCCCCCTTTTTATACAGAGGGACCACCACCCCGGTCTGCCAGTCCAAAGGTACTGTTCCCGACCGCCACGCGATGTTGCAGAGGCGTGTCAGCCAAGACAGCCCCACAACACCCAGAGACTTAAGGTACTCAGGATGGATCTCATCCACCCCCGGAGCCTTGCCACCGAGGAGCTTTCCGACCACCTCAGTGACTTCGGCCAGGGTGATGGGTGAGTCCGCCTCTGGGTCCCCAGCCTTGGCCTCCTCTTCGGAGGACGTGACGGTGGGATTGAGGAGATCCCCAAAGTATTCCTTCCACCGCCCGACAACATCCCCAGTCGAGGTCAGCAGCTCTCCCCCCGCACTGTAAACAGTGTTGGTGAAGCACTGCTCCGAACTCCTCCCAGACACGAGTTTTTGCCTCTGCCACCGCACGGGCTGCAGCACGCTTGGCCCGCCAGTACCTGTCAGCTGCTTCAGGAGTCCCCCGAGCCAGCAAGGCCCGGTAGGACTCCTTCTTCAACAGCTTTGACATCCCTTACTTCCAGTGTCCACCATCGGGTTCGGGACTGCCACCGCGACAGGCACCACAGACCTTACGGCCACAGCTACGAGCAGCCGATCGGCTAGACAATATAGGCTGAGCGAACGGCCCACTCGGGCTCCATGTCCCCAGCCTCCCCCGGGATCCGGGAGAAGCTCTCCCGGAGGTGTGAGTTGAAGGCCGCACTGACAGGAGGTTCCGCCAGACGTTCCCAACAGACCCTCATGACACGCTTGGGCCTGCCAGGTCTTTCCGGCTTCCTCCTCCGCCAGCGGACCCATCTCACCACCAGGTGGTGATCAGTTGACAGCTCTGCCTCTCTTCACCCGAAAGTGTCCAAGACACACGGCCGGAGGTCAGATGACACGACAACAAACTCGATCATCGACCTCCGGCCTAGGGACCCCCTTGTACTTGAACATGGTGTTCGTTATGGACAAACTGTGACTAGCACAGAAGTTCAATAACAGAACACCGCTCGGGTTCAGATCAGGAGGCCGCTCCTCCCAATCACCCTCTCAAGTGTCACTGTCATTGCCACGTGGGCGTTAGAAGTCCCCAGTAGAACAAGCGGAGTCCCCGGTTGGTGCACTGTCCAGTACCCCTCCCAGAGACTCCAAGAAGGTCGGGTACTCTGCACTGCTGTTCGGCCCGTAGGCCGACACCACAGTGAGAGACCTGTCCCCGACCCGAAGGGGCAGGGACGCGACTCCAACACGCAGCGGCTGAGCTGTGGGGCAATAAGCAGGCCCACACCAGCTCACCGCCGCTCCCCGTGGCCAACGCCAGGGAAATGGAGAGTCCAACCCCTCTCAAGGAGTTGGGTTCCGGAACCCAAACTGTGCGTGGAGGTGAGGCCGACTATATCTAGCCGGTAATGCTCGACCTCCCGCACAAGCTCAGGCTACTTCCCCCCCAGCGAGGTGACATTCCATGTCCCCAGAGCTAGTCTCCATGTCCGGAGATCCGGTCTTGAGGCCCCTGCCTTCGACCGCCACCCAGATCTCCGCACCCGACCCCCTATGGCTCCTCTCGCGGGTGGTGGGCCCACCAGAGGGTGGCCTCCTGGAGTTGTGTTTTGTTTCATTCACATGTTTAACACACAAACCTGCACATTTAGGCTGAGTTCTATGGGATAAATATCCTGTCATATGTATTTTGCACTTGTAAAAACACTCTTGCATGTGAAATAAAGTTTTGCAGCTGTAAAAAACAATCTATGCTTGTGCTAATTTAATCTATGCTTGTGCAAAAACAATCTGTGCTGGTGATAATTTACTCTGTGCTTGTGCCAATACATTTTGTACCAGATAAATACTTTGTATGTGTAGAGTAGTTTTGCATATCTGCATATTGGCATCCATCCATCTTCTCCCGCTTAATCCAGCTGGGTTGCAGGGGCAATTCTCATAGCACCGGATCCCCCATGAACCCCTCTGCAGGTGGTGAGCCCACAGGAGGGTGGACGTCATGGTCCTTGATGTTAGTTCATAGGGGACTTATTTGCATCTATGTTTTATTATTTTGGGCATGCGCAAATAATTTTTGTATCTGCACAACTGATTTGAATGTGTGAAAACTGTTTGTGCAAAAACAAATTGTGCTTGTGCTACTGCATTTTGTACCTGTAACTATATTCTGCATGTGTAGAGTAGTTTTGCATCTGTATTATTATTTTGTGCATGAGCAAATAATTGTTGTATCTGCACAGTTAATGTAAAGAACAACATGTGATGAACATTACAAGTTGTTCATTAGGAACAGGTGGGTTTTTAGTCATGTTTTAAAGTGCTGGAACTTGTTATTAACAAGTTCACTTACACAAGAGTTACTTACTTGAGAATCTGCCATTTCCTTGTCTTCAGTGTTCAATCAATCAAACTTTATTTACAGTGTTTTTCAGACAATAAATGCAACCCACAGCACTTTGCAGTGAGTAAAGTGAGTGTTCACTACACATGACTCCTGTGTAATGTCGTCTGCATGATGACGTCAGTCTCTGTGCTGTTGGATACACATCTATGGCTACAGTTTGTGTAGTGCTGCTGATTGGCTGTTTTTTGGCACGTGAAAACCCTGTCAAAAAGATTTCGTATGTCTACACATACAAAATATTTATACGGGTACAAAATGCATTAGCACAAGTGCACATTGTTTTTGCACAAGCACAGATTGTTTTTTTTTTTTGTTTTTTTTACAGCTGCAAAACGTTATTTCACATGCAAGACTGTTTTACTAGTACAAAATATATATAACAGCATATTTATCCCATAGAGTTCTTCTCAAAAAACTCTGTTCCACTTTGTGATGTCATGTGGAAATACAGGCTTTGCTGCACTGTTTTTAAACACCACACACCTTCACAAGAGTCATTTGGATAATTTCAGCCCTTGAATTGCCCATCTTTACTGAACAAAAGGTAAACAGAACTGTTAACTTGAAAACTACCACTTCATGACATCACAAGGTGATGCATAGCATTATGGCCTTTAGGCAGACTAGTAATAAGGATTATTTAATCATGAGTCAGTGTTGTGTAACAGGTGAAGGGTTTATTTGGCCTTCTTATGTGTGACTGCCTAAGGGCCGACTTTTCTAACCCCACAAACACTAACATCATTTTAATTATTACCTGTCAGTCATATGTGAGCTGTGGCTTCAGTACGTTCTGTCACGTTTGGGGATGATCTGTTAAACCATGACTTGTACTCTTTGTCTCAAACAAACAGTTTGTCCAGTGTCCTCGTGTCCCTCACTGTGACAAACGCCTCCAGTTCACAGTCAGTCATGTGTCCAGCTTTATTTCATTGTTTCATCTTTTTATATTGTCTTGGTTTTAATGGAAAACACTTTGGTCAACTTGTGTGCTGTAAAGGGCTCTAGAAATAAAGATGGACTGATCAAGACCCTGGCAGTGCTGTTCTGCCTTACAGTAGTCTAGCATGCTACTTAAACACATAGATCCCCATATTAAACAGACTAACTCACATTTTGTAAATATGCAGTTTTCACATTTAAAGTCACATTCTTCTAATGATAAAACATTTTCAAGCTTTGATCAAATACATGAACCTGGTTATGAAACCAAAATGATTAAGAATTAGTTTCAGAAACATGAGCAGTTTTGTCATAGTAATCTTTTGAACGGTCTTCAAAATGTTGCATAAAAAACCAAAAACAAACAGTATGTTCATTTTCAATAAAGGAAGAAGGATATGAAAATATCACAATTAAGTTACAGGACATCCCCATTAAGGACACGGGAGAACTTTTGGTACAATTTGCATCGGCACAATTAAACATAATTTGTGAGGAATGCTGCTCCACGTGCTCAGGTTTATAAGGCTCACCTCAGCGGTGTCAGAAACACAAGTGAGCAGACAGCAAACTCACGCAGAGAGGAGAGCTCCATGAAAACACTGTTTACTCTGTTACCATTTTTAATTTTATTTTTTGTTGAAGTATGATGGCTCTTCCACTACACGAGGCTCTCTCCGGGCCTGTCTTTGAGAAGGCTCTCGCAGCTTTGTCCTACAGCTTCTGTGGCAGTGACCTCTCAGAGACACTGTTCAGTGTGTCGGACCAGCATCTTGTCCCTGTGGGGTTTGGAGACTCTAAAGCTCATGAAGACCCCCGCTTTAGGCTCATGGTAGAAGCAGCACAGAAGCTCAGACAGAAGCTGGACCAGTCCCTACTGCCTCTGAAGGAAGAGTTGGAGAAGGCTAAAGAAGTTCAACAGATGCTTTTGGCCATTGCAGATTGTGTTAAAAAACAGTCTCATCAGACCAAGAGACAGATCCAGGATCAATTCACCAAGATGCACCAGTTCCTGGAGGAGGAAGAGGAGGCCCGGCTGAAGGCTCTGAGTGAAGAAGAGGGGCAGAAGATTCAGGTGATGAAGGACAAGATGGAAGCTGTGTGCAGAGAGATAAAAGCTCTGTCAGAAACCATCAGACCCACAGAGGAGCAGCTGAGAGCCCCAGACATCTCCTTCCTGCTCAAATACAAGGCTGCAGTGGAGAGAGTGCAGCACTGCCCCCTGCTGGAGGAACCACAGCTGGGCCCAGGAGCTCTGATAGACCAGGCCAAACATCTGGGCAACCTGGCCTTCAACATCTGGAACAGCATGAAGATGATGGTGCACTTCTCTCCTGTCATAATGGATCCAAACAGATCCACCGGTGAAATCGTCCTGTCAAACGATCTGACCAGTTTTACTACTGAGAAACAAAGAGGTCCCAATGGAGCAGGGGCAGACTGGGCCCTGGCGCGGGGCTCTGAGGGCTTCGACTGTGGCTCTTGGAGCTGGAGCGTGCAGGTGGGAAACAGTGGAGAGTGGGCTCTGGGAGTTGTGACTGACTCTTTGGAGAAGGGGGTGGAGGAGGAGGACGTGGAGGGCTGGAGCGTGGCTTTCTCAGGTGGTGAATATGCAGCTGTTCAGAATGAGGAACACCTCACTTTTCTCCAGCTCCAGTCCAACCCTGTGAGGATCCGAGTGCGTCTGGACTGTGACAGACATGAAGTGAGCTTCTATGATGCTGACACCAACACTCACATTTACTCTTTCACACACATCAGTCCCAACAAACTCTTCCCATATTTTGGCTCCACAAACAAATACAAAATCACGATTCAGCCCGAAGACCTGACTCTGGTCTGACTCCTCAGTCCTCAAGTCCTCTAGATGAACAGATGCTGTTAAGTGTGTTTATGAGAGAACCTCGCAGACGGAGTAGCTGAAAGGTTTCCTGTGTGTTTCCTAATTCTACTGGTTATTAACAAGATTGATCTACACAGAAATCTGAATCAAAACTTTACACAGCTGTATTAATCCAATGTATGTGTAATGTATTCATGTGTGGATTCATTTTAACATGGTGGAATAATCAGTATTTACAGTGGGAACTTTTCGGTCTTGTATTTTTTTCTCAATGTGATGCTCTTGATCTTGTATATTCATAATCTTTATCTTATACATTCATAAATGAAATAAAGCATTACGAACCATGTCTGATGTTTGCTCAGTTATTGTCATTTCTTAAACTTAAACTATTAAACTATATTATTTATTAAACTATTACTCGAGGAATCAAGTCAAGTGATAGTTTTCAAATGAACAGCTCCTCTTACCTTTTGTTCAGGAGAGATTAACAAATCCAAATCCTTCTACCATGAAGTTTAGCTCATGTTACGCTAAATGAATCAAGTATCAGTAATCAATTACTATAATAATCATATCATTCATTCATTTCATTAAAGACAAGTGCACTTAAATCGAATACTCAAAATTCCAATATTGGTCCAAATACTCAGGCAGAGTTCATACATAAAAGTGAGAAAAGAAAACACATGTAGCTACATAGATTTAATTGGTTTCGATAGCGTATGAAACTTCTTTTATTTAATTTAGCATTAGCCAAATAAAGTGCTTAAACGAGGCCAAAAATCATGAAAGGCGCTCCCCTACATTTAAGATTGATTTAAATTAAAGTGGTACCAATAATTCGGCTTCGTTTCAATAAACAAATATAAGAACTGTAAAGATGGTTACCTGGGTGTTCCACAACACTCCGTGCACGGCCCGACCTTTTAACATGTACGGAGGCTATGGAGGATCTGAAAGGAGCAGTTTGCCACTTTCCTGATGGACCCTTGTGCTGGATCATGGTGTTCGTTATGGACAAACTGTGACTTGCTCTTGATCTTAGCATCACAGGGGTTTGTGAACCGCTCTTAGTATGAACCGTCCCCCAGGACCTGTTTGCCTTGAGTGACCCTACCAGGGCGTGAAGCCCCCGACAACACATCTCCTGGGACTCAAACCCCTCCACCACGTCAAGGTGGCAGCTCGAGGAGGGGCAGTGCAAAGATAAAATTTTAAATGATTATCTGTTACATAAGGGTGAATTGCTGTACAGTTGTAGGGAGTATTATCTGTCCCTCTATAGTCTGGTGCAGTGGGGGAGTTGTACAGTTGTAGGGAGTATTATCTGTCCCTCTATAGTCTGATGCAGTAGAGGAGTTGTACAGTTGTAGGGAGTATTATCTGTCCCTCTATAGTCTGGTGCAGTGGGGGAGTTGTACAGTTGTAGGGAGTATTATCTGTCCCTCTATAGTCTGGTGCAGTAGAGGAGTTGTACAGTTGTAGGGCGTATTATCTGTCCCTCTATAGTCTGGTGCAGTGGGGGAGTTGTACAGTTGTAGGGAGTATTATCTGTCCCACACTGTGACACATGTCTCCAGCTCACAGATGATCACATGTCCAGCTTCACTAGAAAGACTTTTCAGTTGTATAAAAATGGTGGAGTAGAAAATACAGATACCTGCTCTCAAATGTACTGAAGCAAAAGTAACAAGAGCTCCTCCAGCGGGGCAAAATACGCCCGTACTTTGAATTATTGTATATAGAATTAAGTTAGAATTTGTCAAACCTAGTTAAAGATGAATTGTTGGTGCAGTTTGGAAGTTTGACATTCCTAGGTGAGACGGTTGTCGAGTTAGAGCGCGGACAAGAAATTGTCCACAGACAGACGGACAGACGGACAGACGAACAGACAGACGGACGGATAATCAATAGGGAAATCTGGCTCTTGCAGTAGGAGTATGAGTATGACATCATCACATTCTAGAATCGGAATTCCACCAATCAGATTGCAGCAACAGAACTTAAAGACACTACAAAGCTTTAATGTGTCAAAGCTCAAAGAAGCAGAGAATGTGGGTTGTTCTCGCTTTCAGCAGCAGAACATTTGAGAAGAGAGTTCAGATCTACGGCACGTAACATAAAAGGACAGAGATGGAAGATAAAAAGACAGAGATGGAAACGATCACAGTTAGCAAGAGCGATGGGCAGGTTTTCGCAAAGGGTCGGGCCGTGACCTTGACCTTTGACCCTGTGACCTTGAAATCAATAGGGAACATCCTTGACAGACATGTCTCTGTGCAAAGATATCCATTTTCAAATACAAAACCAAACATGACCACTGTGTTCGAGGAATTGAGGAGGGAGCAGAAGTTGTGCAATGCTTTGCTCAACGTGGCCGGCGTGCAATTCCCAGCACACAAACTTGTTCTGTGTAGCTGCAGCACATACTTTAAAAGCCTCTTCACTAACTGGTCCAGCCCTGACTGCCAGGTGTTTGAGATCTCCAATGTGTCAGCTGATATCATGAAGATTATCCTGGACTACTGCTACACCGGGGTGGTGCACATCACCCAGGAAAACCTCCAGGAGCTCTTTATAGCTCCTGACTACTTAGATGTGAGCGGCATTACCGAAGTCTGCTGTCAGGTCATGAAGGAGCAAATGTCCCCCAGTAACTGCATCACTGTATGGGGTATCTCAAACAAGTACTACTACCCCCAGCTGAGGAAACAAGCCTTCTTATACGTCCTGAAGCATTTCGAAGAGGTGGTGACCAGCTCTGAAGAGTTCTTCCAGCTCTCCAGGGAAGACCTGTGTTCAGTCATTGATGATGATCGGCTGAACGTGAAGGAGGAGACCACCGTGTTAGTGGCAGTCATCAGATGGATTGCACATGCTCCTAAGGAAAGGCACCACTACTTGGCCGACCTCCTACTAAAAGTCCGTCTGGGTCTGATCCCTGTTGTGTACTTCACTCAGTGCATGATTAGATATAAACTGTTCCGCTACAGTCATAGCTGGAATGTTTTTGAGAAGATCACAAAGGTGAAGTATGAAAGAGCTAGGAGGTACAATGCCTCCCTGCCCCCCACTCGTCTAGCCACTCCAAGGCTGCCCAGTGCGGTGCTTATGGTTATTGGTGGCTATAGCCGAAACAGAACAACCAACAGAATTGAAGTCTATGACAACCGCACCAATCGCTGGGTGGGTGTGGCTAATGATGACTGGACTCCAAGAGCCCATCACGGCACAGTGTTCCTTAATGGATCTGTGTACGTGATTGGAGGGTCTGACGGCAATCACCGGCTCAACACTACCTGCAAGTACGACCTGGCAATTCACACGTGGCAAGAAATAGCACCCATGCATTCACGTAGGAACGGCGTTAGTGTGACTTTGCTGGATGGTTTGATCTACGCGATAGGCGGGTTCGATGGACTGGACACGCTGAAGACAGCCGAAAGGTACTTGCCAGTGACCAATCAGTGGACCATGATTTCACCTATGAACGAAAAGAGGGGCGGTGCCAGCAGCACAGTGTACAATGGAAAGATCTACATTTGTGGAGGTTTTAATGGTGAACATCACCTGGCATCAGCTGAGACTTACAACCCACTAACCGAACAGTGGACCATGATAGCGGATATGTCCACCATGCGCTCTGGGGTCAGTGTCATCGCCTATGCCAGTGAAATCTACGCTGTTGGTGGGTTTAATGGGTATTCCTGTTTGAACACTGTTGAAGCCTATAACCCCGCAACCAACACGTGGCGCCCCCTACCCAAGATGCGGACCAGGCGCAGCAACTTTGGCATCGAGGTTGTTGACAATCAGCTATATGTTGTAGGCGGGTGCAATCGGTTCACCATTCGTTGTGCTGAATGTTTTGATGCAAGGACCGGAGTTTGGACTCAGGTGCGGGACATGGAGATCCCTCGTGGTGCCCTGAGCTGCTGTGTGGTGTTTGACCTTCCCAACATGGCCGACTTTGCTCCGCCCCGCCCTCCTCCTCATGACGATTCCACTGAGGAGTAGATGCGCACTCATTTAAATAAAAGCATCTATTAACTGCAAAAAAGTGTTCAGTTTTGTTGTTGTCGATTGTTTTTTTATACACTAGTGACAGTAGCTCATTTGATATAGTGCTCGTCCTCTAATTTGAAGGTTGGCAGTTCGAATCCCGCTCTCAACATACACATCATTGGGAGAGTGATCAGATCCTCTGGCCCACAGGTTGGTGGTTCGATTCCAGCTCCCAAAGAAGAATGCTGTTGTTGTGTCCTTTGGCGTGGTTCCCTAATGTAAAAGTGCTTTAAATTAGGGCTGTAAGAACTAATCGATTAAATCGATTAAAATTGACTATTAAAATAGTTGGCAACTAATTTAGTAATCGATTAGTTGACTAGTTCACGTGACAAAGTCCAAGCGGGAGAATCGGAGGGAAAAAAGAGGACACTTGAGAAATGGCGTCTCCCCTTTAAAATCAGTAGGACTCTGGTGAGATTTCACAAACATATTGGCAACCTTTTTATACGCCCGTTGTAATACGGGACGTATTATGGTATGGCGCTGTCCGTCCGTCCGTCCGTCTGTCCGTCCGTCTGTGGACAACCGTCTCACCTAGGAATGTCAAACTTCATGGCTGGACACCCCATGGGTCAAGGATGTTCCCTATTGATTTCAAGGTCACAGGGTCAAAGGTCAAGGTCACCTTATATATATATCGGCGCATGCCCCACATGTTTTGCCTCTTCATGAAGACAAAGCTTCAAAGACTTCAAAGCTTTGAAGTTTAAAGTTCAAAGGTGACACACAGTTCCAGCTGCAGCGGTTGCTAGGCAACGGGAGAGAGAGAATACAAGACAACTACACATTACCTTGTCCGCGCTCTAGCTCGACAACCGTCTCACCTAGGAATGTCAAACTTCATGGCTGGACACCCCATTGGTCAAGGATGTTCCCTATTGATTTCAAGGTCACAGGGTCAAAGGTCAAGGTCACGGCTCGACCCTTTGCGAAAACCTTGTCAGTATTGGAATCTTCCAAACTGCACCAACAATTCATTTTTAACTAGGTTTGACAAATTCTAACTTAATTCTATATACAATAATTCAAAGTACGGGCGTATTTTGCCCCGCTGGAGGAGCTCTTGTTAATACTACATTTTGTATACACATATCAAATAGACTATATGAAGTAAGATGTATGGAATTATGCCGTAAAAAAAATTGAATATAATTTTTTAAATATTATTTAATCTAATCCTCAAAGTAACCACCCATTCCTCTGTCAAAAAATATTTTATACTTTTTGTTTTACTTTATAATTACACATATCCTACTTTATATTCTGTATGTATACAAAATGTAGGTGCTAAAAATAAAGAATGGACTGGTAATGTATACTGTCTATGGGAAAACCTTCAAAAAGCAGGAAGAGAAAGTTTATCAAAAATAATAATTGAAACAAAAGGTGATATTTTTGCACGTGTGATTAATTCAGTCTAGTCACTTTAAGTGCAATACTTGAACATTAAGACTTTTAAATTATTTTTCAGTATTAAAAATAATTTATATATTTATTCTCATTAATATTGCCTGCTCCTACTTGTAGCTTGTCTACAATGTGAACAGCATGTGAAATTTGGGTGGTTTTGGGTTAAGAAACTACAGATTAGATTAAATATATTGCGTAAAAGAATTACACAATTTGCAATGACATTCATGTTCTTGAGTGACTAGATGTTATATATACACATAGATACTGACCATCCCTTGGTTTAAGTGCGACACAGCAGTTGGCGCTGTCTAAAAAAAAAAAAAGACAGGCACTTTATTTGATGTTTACTTGAAATTGTTTGCGAATTACCTGCTTGTGCACTTGTACAATATTTAATTACATTTTCTGGATCTATTTGATCAAAGGCTTGATGGCTTGATTTATGCTTTTGTCCATACAGTACAGTGCATTTCATATTCAGTTGTATATACGGTCTTCTGTGAAATAATTGTTTTGAATGTATTTTTGTTGCTGTGCCAAATTATATTGAAATCTTATTTTTTTTCTGATGTTTTGTGCTCAAATAAAGCCACAGGTTTTCCTTTTTACAATCTTTAATAAAATAGTAAAGCAACTACCACAACCCGATAAACTTATAAAGTGTCTAACATAGAAGAATACTTCCTCCTACACAAATATACAGAAATTTGAACTTGAAACTTCTCAAAGGACCAATTAGAAGCATTTTTGTAACAATATTGATAATGTAAAAGAAAATGTTTTTGTGCAAAGTGTCAGCGAGATTTGAACATTGAAATGATCTTTTACGAAACTAAAATTTTAAAATGGAGTTAATAGAGCAACAGTGCAAAACTAAAATCACATGACATCACTCCGAATGGCTCTCATCAACAGGCAGGCAAACACCACACCCAAAACCTAGAAAAAAATAAAATACATTGTGATTAATATGTTAAGTGTCTAATTTCAATTTATTTATTTTTTTTTACATTAAACGTCCATTTTTTTAACTTATGGTGGGGGCTGCCATCTGCTTTTCTCTGCAAATATGCAATTGCTTTGGCTATAATGGTGCAGAGTACGATATTAAAGGGCCCATATTTTCTGATCTCCTTCATAATGTTTCATACCTTATCTATTTATTTAATTTAGTTATTTTGAGCTTTTAATAATTAATAATAAAGATTATTACAGATTAATAATAAAGAGTTACTCAAACATGTGTGAATGAAACAAAACAACTCCAGGTATGTTTTTCAGGCTGTAACAACATTATAACATGGCTTAAAGAGTAAATGTTGTATAATGCAGGACCTTTAAACTTATTTAGCTCTATGCATGTGACGCCAACCAGACTCATTTACAAGCCAGATCTGTAGAAAAGCGAGCTTGGTCAGAAATAGAAACAGTTTTTTCAAGGTGTTTTTAGTAATAAAAAACACCTATAATTGAATAAAAGTTTATATAGAGAGATTTAATACACTACTGTGAAACATTCCAAGCAAAGCAACTTGGTCTGGTGTCCTCCACATCTCAGAAAAGTTACACAGTGCACCTTTAATGCCCAAAATGTATGTGCATCTTTAACTTACTTGCAAGGAGGCGACAACCAGAGCTGCAGCTATGAGCCACAGCATATTGGCCTTGAGTAGGGTGTCCACAGCTTCCTGGCAGCCCTGTACAAAACAGATTCAAATGAACCAACTGTTCCTCAATGTAATAAACACTGGGCTTTAGCCACTCAAGAGGAGCAGAGGTTTGTGACAGCTTTGACACATGACCCCCTCTGAACCAAGAATGGCATGTTCACCAACAACTGCAGTCCAGCTGCCACGGGCCCCACAAGATCACAACTAAGACTATGAAACCTGTTAAGACAACAAGAACTCACCTAATGCAAATTTTATATCTCTATATGTGTATTTAATCACATTTCAACTTAATTTAGTCTTTTTTCTATTTAGAGCTAAAAGATGAATGTATTTAATCAGATCAAAAAGAAAATCTAAGTACAATTTTATTAAATTAAATTGCACAGGCCTTACTAAAATCACAATTGAAACAGCTTAATAAATCTCAAAGGCTTCAAGTATTAAGAAAATATACAAATTCTTTGGAGAGACTGTATTTATGTGGTCTTATGATCTGTAAAAAGTAAAACCTGCAGAGCCACATGTTTTGCCCTCAGCCATGTTGTTCTAAAATGCATGTGATTCTTATACTATTTTTGCTGATCATTTAGTTCCAGGTCCTGGGCTGTTTAAAACGTGAACTGTGGACTAAATTTAAAAAATCTAGCCAAATTTTATCAGAGCATTTTTTTTTTTTTTGATTTGTCTTTTGTGCCTAAATGATTCAGTCCTAGCATCTCTGTACCCTCTGAAAGATTTTGGAGGCGTCGCTCATGGCTCCCTTTCCACAGCCCGGACTCAGGGAGATGCAGCACGAGTCTGGCACCGTGTTTTCTTCAGGAGTGGAACTTATCCAGTCAGCTGAGCTGTTCACACCACAGCACTTCAACTGGAAAAAAGACAAAGAACAGGGTTGCAAAATGAAAATCAACCACTTAAAATGTATATCCAATACTCAGACAACCTCAGTAGCTTTGGCATGACATAACGTTATCTATTGACTAAACCTATGCTAGGCAATCCAGAGATGCAAATGCAATGTCAACAGGGTGTTCACGTTCTGGTTGTGACCCAGTTTTGTCCTGATGTAGGCTTTGTTTTGGTCCTATTCTAGTTCAGTTCAAGTTTCAGTTTAGTCATACATTTGATGGCAACTTATGTGCAGCCTACATCTCTTGTATGAACAGAAAATAAGCCAAAGCAAACAGGATACAGAGTGTTGAGTGAAGGTGGAGTCTCAGTAAACTCACATCTTGTTGAAGTTTGTCCACTGCATTTCTGAACTCGGCGCTGCTTGTGTTGTAGTTTGAGATCATGTCAGCAAGGCTGTCCTTGACTACAGCTGTCACCTACACATGAACACAACAGTCAGAATAAAAACATTACACATATGCAGCAGTTAAGCGGAAGAGAAACTAATTTATGCCACAATAACTATAAAGCAGGATTATCACAAAAAATATACTAAATGTACAATATCATGAAAAAAAACAAACTGCAATACAAACATAGTAGAATGAAACACTTTAGTTAATCTGTCTCCATATAAGTTATTTATTAAACTCTCTGCAGCTCAAACCTTGTCATAATACAAAAAATTCCTCAGTAGTACAAAGAACCCGGAATAAATTATGACCCCCAAACATTATTGTTACATCTTTTATTAATTAAATTCGATATAGTATTTATTGTGACAGGCCTAGGTGCAGGGTCCACCACTTGCTCCTCCATAAAGATGTTTATATCCATGGAAACAAGTGGGTGACACCAACACATGTATTTCAAGTAATTTTTCTGCAATAAAACACCTGTAATGACTATATGCAAGATTATATGTATTATTATATTATGCTATATCCATATATATATATATATATACATATATATATATATATATATATATATATATATATATATATATATATATATATATATATAGCGTGTGTGTGTGTGTATATACACACACACACACATACGTACACATATACATATATACACACACTCTGTGGAGAGCACCCTACAGTATATCGCATTTGTTGTTTGGACAAACAAAATGCAAAATTAATATTGAGTCTTCATCTACTCTACTATGAAACTATAACTATAAAAAAGTCTGTAAAACAATCAGATTTTAAATAAAACAAATGGGTATTGTAATCTTCCATAGTGCACTTTAGTTTATAACTGCACAATATCAATTTAAGACTCCATATCTATAAAAGGTTGTGCCACACGTACTTCGTCTCTGTAAATGTATCCAAGGATAGCAGCTGCAATCTCTGCAATGATGACCATACTCATGAGGACGGCAAACTGAAAAGTACAGATTATTATTACAGATTCTAAACAGATTATTCATTCAAGATTCATACAAGATGATCTTGATGTTTTTCATTAATATAGGTCACCACCCACAGAGGGGTGAGGTTCATAGGGGTCAGGTGCAGAAAGGACTGTGTGATGGTCAGCTCCTGCACATTGAGTCAGCATCAGAGAGGACTAAACAGTCGTGCGTAACAGGAGAGAGCAGCCCCACGTGCAAAACACACCATAAGAGTTTAGCTCCATATTTATTTCGAGATGTCAATCAATAGTGCCATGTGGACATTGTAAATCAAAGACACATGGTTCTGAGGTGAAATGTGTGAAACGTTATGTGCAGGAAAACTTTCAGTAATAATAAATTTCACCCATTTTACAGACACATGCAGTCACATGTATGATATGCATGAACCCATTTATGTCAGATGCTGCGCAGCGCAATATTGCACCTCGTGCCTGCTGCTGCGTAGCACAGCATTGCTGATTTGTCCTAATTTTTTCATGAAGCAAATTTCATTTCATTTTTTGTTATCAAATGATGTAAATGATGTATGATGTTCATGATGTAATTTTATAAAAGCTGTGAGTCTTACCTTTTAAATGCAATTTATTTCATGTTTTTATGTGCTTCAGAGGCTGAGATTAATATCTCAGCCTCTGAAGCACATAAAAACATGAAATAAATTGCAGGTTTTCATAAATGTTGACAATTCTTCAAAAGCCCTCAGATGATAAGGACCTTTACCCTAGAATAGCATAGGTGTTTATAGGCGTGTTTTGCAGGCATTTTAGGCATTAATGGGTTAGCAAAACTTCTGTCCAGGGGTTCAATAGTAGTTTACCACCACCAAGTGTGGACTGAATGAAAGAACTGTAAAGTACTTTGAGGGTCATGAAAGGAGCTATATAAATGCAATGATTAATGAATTAATTAAATGATTAATTTCATAACAAACTTTGATAGTGTCCATATTTGTGGGGTGTGCTTTCATGGTAAATAGTGAGGTGAGCTACTTGGAACACGCTGTGGTGTGCTGTGGTGTGCTGTGGTGTGGTGTGGTGTGCTGTGGGGTGCTGTGGTGTGGGGTGCTGTGGTGTGGTGTGCTGTGGGGTGCTGTGGTGTGGGGTGCTGTGGTGTGGTGTGCTGTGGTGTGCTGTGGTGTGCTGTGGTGTGCTGTGGTGTGGTGTGCTGTGGGGTGCTGTGGGGTGCTGTGGTGTGGTGTGCTGTGGTGTGCTGTGGTGTGCTGTGGGGTGCTGTGGGGTGCTGTGGTGTGCTGTGGTGTGGTGTGCTGTGGTGTGGTGTGCTGTGGGGTGCTGTGGGGTGCGTTACCAGGGTCATCATCCAGAAGCTCTCCTTCCAGGCACCGCAGCAGCCGAAGAAGGCGACGACAAAGATAATGACTCCAAGAGTGATGAGGAGGATAGGAGCTCCAGAAGCTGAGACATCTTTAATATTCAAAGTGTTGTGTAGAGAGAACTGCACCAGGATGCCAATCACGATCAGGGCAATGCCACACAACTGCACAGAGGAGCACAGAGAGAGGAGTTAGAATAAGTACATTTTTACAATGGCTCTGAATGACAAATGGGTAAACGACAAAAAATCTCTTTATCTCATTTGTGGAGTCATCTGTAAACAACAAACATCAGTCACTTAAAAATATATCGAATAATGGGTCACCAGGTGTTTTTGCTGATCCATTTTTTTGTTGTGGATTGTAAATGTACAGGATGGAGATTTATAACAAGCTCTGTGAGCTGACTGCTATGAAAGAAATTAGATTGAGCCCATTTGCTCTCAACGTAATTAAAAGTTTATGATTATCATTAATAGAGAACAAGTTCCAGATAAAAAAAAATCTACCAATCTTTATTTGTATAGTCTCTTACAACACTCAAATAAGTCTCCAATATATTTTTCAAATATATATATTATAAATAACCCATAACATTTTTTTCAGAAAGTTGACTCACTCTGGGCTTTTCCACACCAGGCTAAGCTCCTGTAAAATGTCTTGAGAACAGGGCTGGGTATCATTCCGAAGTTGTTGATACGATACATATCTTGATACAGTGAGTTTTTGACTTGATACAATTCAGTACAATATATTTCAAATTGATTCAATACAGTTCAATAAAAAATAAAGACTATGATATGAAACACACCCATTTTAATAATCAAAATAGTGAAAATGTCAAATGTGTTGCATAAACAAGTTTCCTTCCTCTAAACAAACAACAAAACTGTAGCGCTGTAACAAAATAATTTAGTAAAATATGGCAAAAAATACTCTTATCATATATCAGCAGCCTATGATATCCATAATGTATCATCACATTAAACGATACAATATATCGATATTTCAATATTTTTGCACACCCCTGCTTGAGAATGAAAAAGATAATAACAACAAAGTAAGCCAGAGTTGGACAAATAAACAGTGAGTGTTAAAGAACAGGCTAAATCTCAGAGATCAGGCTTTTTGAGCAATTTTTAGGAAATATTATAAATGTGTGGTAATCTTTGTCATGTACTTTGATTCATGGTACCAATAATTGTAAATCACTGAATTTCTAGGGAGGATTTCTTGTTACCAAAAGGTGTAAAAACACTGACATCGCTGACAGAAGATGGATTTGTCCAGGCTTAAGGTTGTGTAAGACTGAGGATTTCAAATACTTTACAACAGGGGTGTCAAACTCATTTTGGTCCGGGGGCCGTATGCAAACTATTTTGATCCCAAAAGGGCCGGATCAGAAAACTCAGTTCTCTCTTCAAGTTATTGTATTTTTCTCCGTTTCTTGTAGTGGTGTTTAAGATTATATTCCTCGAGCAACGCCACTTGTTCCAAACACACTGAGCACAGATTTCCCATTCACCTCTGTCAACAAATAAGAAATAGACTATTTTTCTTGGGAAATCCTGAACTCAGCATCTGCTTTTCTTATTTTTTGACATTTTGCTGATGAGGGTCACGGTCGACAGTCAAAACGATCGTCCTTTAAGAGCGTTTGGAAAGAGGAAAGTCATAATTTGTGCTGCTCTGGTGGAAGTCGCAACGTACAGAAACGCCGGAGATGCTGCTATGCTAAACGGTGCAGAAAATTAACAGAGAAATCTGAAAATTTTAAGTATTTTAATAGAAAAATCAGCCGAGGGCCAGATTAAAGGTCTTGGAGGGCCGGATCTGGCCCCCGGGCCGCATGTTTGACACATATGCTTTACAACATAGTGGCCTTACTCAAAACCTCTCAGTGACAAAACCAAAAAGAAAAGGGATGTGGCAGAGTTAAGTTCCTGTATCTAGGCCTGTCATTTTGTGTGATATATTGCTGAATAAAATATACATGATAAATGATAATACTGAAACAAATGCCACTGTCATAATAAATCTAAAGCAGGATATCTCAAAAACTATTCTAAATGTACAATATTATTAAAAAATAACTAAGAATAACTAACATAAATAAATTTGTAATAAATAATTGATTTGTATCTCAAAATATATTGTTTCAACTTCCCCATATTGAACGATAAGTCAATATGGTAGTCACTGTGACAGAAACTACCTGTATGTCTGAATGAAAAAATATTGAATTAGTCATGGTCCTGAGAGGTGTTTGTAACAGTGAATCCTTTTTAAACACGAAAGAGAACTGTTTAATCAAGGAGACTGTCTTGGATCAAGTATAAGGCAAATAGGAACCAGAGCCTTTTATTGACAGTACATCATGGTGACATGGCCAACTTGTAAGGTTTAATCTACTTTTTAATTGAACTGGGACTGTTCCAATATAATCTGTAAAGTGATCAATACTTCAAAATTAAGTAATGTAAATGTACATTGTATGTCCATATTTTTTATTACAATAAACAATGTATGTTATAGTTAGAATGCTGATTTAAAAATACATAATAATAATAATGATAATCTTTTCTAATCTGCTGTAGTGAATAAAGGTTCTCTTTTTGTTTAGTTATCGTGTTTAAGACTTCCTAATAAAACTAATATTAACATTGCTTTTGCCACACAATAAAGGGAACACAAACATTATGGCAGCTGCTTCCAAAATAATTAAGTCACTCATTACCAATGAATAAAATACATATGAAGTTATAAAGTATATAGCCCACTAAACCTAGCAAACATATCTGGCTATTCAAATAGTGTTTTCATACTCGAGGAAATAGCTGATATACTAAACATTTATTAACAAGGTGGTTTAGGTAAATATATAATAAATATGTTTTTGGGGAGAATTAAATAGGTGAAATGATGTAGACATTCCTGACCCATTACCTCGTGGGTAAGCCGATGACTGTCACAAATCATGGGGTAATGTTGTAATAATAACGCAATGCATTCTCGATCAATATGTACTATTAATGTACTATTAATGTTCTTCATCAAAAACATACCTGGAGTTACATTTTGTTTCATTCACATATTTGAACACACAAAGCCTGTATAATTTTTTCCCTCAAAGGGGAAACACTCTGTTCCACTTTGTGATGTCATGTGGTAATACATGACAATACATGACATAGTGTGTTTTAAACTCCTACACCTTCACTAGAATCATTTGGGTAATTTCAGCCCTGGAACAGGCCATGTCTACTGAATTTAAGGTAAAAGGTGGTTGTTAACTTCAAAACTGCCACTAAATGACATCACGAGGTGGAACAGAGCATTATGAGCTTTGGAGATGTAGACAGAATAATTAGCCAAGATTACTTAAACATGTATGAATCAAACAACACAATTTCAGGTATGTTTTTAAGGAGGTAACAGCATCAATGTATCAGACACATGTACAAAACAACGCTAAAGTGGAGAATAGCCCTATCAAAACTGCAGTGGTTTAGTGGCCAGTGTACCATGCTTGAATACAGACCACTCCCTCAAGGTAAATATTTGGTTATCACTCAGGTATATAAAGCTAAAAGCCTAATATGTCAGAGCAGGAGCAGAGCCAGTTTACACACAATACATCATAGAATAAATAACAAAACTATATCTACTATATCTACTATTAATATAGGTTTGGAATGATAAGATAAGATATCCTTTATTTGTCCCACAATGGGGAAATTTAAGTGTTGCAACGCACAGTAAAGAGAACAGCAAGAAACAGTAGCAGCAATAGAGTACAGTTAAGTTAAAAATAGACAAACACTATAAGGATCTAACACTATAAGGATCTATGATGATATTTGAATCAAAAATATTCTTAGCAATATATGATAGTTTTGATAGAAATGGAATTAAAACGATTAAACCAAGAATACAGAATAGTTGTCATTGGCAATAATAGTAAAAAAACAAAACAAAACAAGGGGGTACTCAAGTTTGTGAGACAACGCTTTGGGGGTATGCAAGACAAAAATGTTGGAAACCACTGACTAAAAACATTTTGTGATTTAATGTTAGGTTGTGTATATAAATAAATAATATAAAGCAATTATTTTTTTTATTTCTACCCATTGGTTTCAGAATGATTAAAACTTTGGATTGCTGCCATAGCAATTAACAATTTAAAACAAAATATCTTCTAAATCTTTTGAATAGTGAACAGTTTAGCGAGAAGCTAAAACCCATGAGTACCGCTTTACAACAGACAGGGATAACCAAAGCGTACAGCAATAAAAATAAGATTAACAATTTAACGCAATGAACCTCTTTTCGCTGCTAATGTGAAAATAAATTCACCTCAGTCAGTTTGTGAAGATGTTAAACCAGGCCAAACATTAGAGTCTTGACCTTCTATGCATCGTGGTTTTAAACAGTACTTTGAAATCGTATGACGTCACACAGTCTCGAGGTTTATAGTGAGAAACAAAAGATATGAACTCTTTAACAACGTGTCACATGGTTACACTACTCAAATCCAGTCATAAGACAAGCATACCATCATCGCTGCCTCAGCTGTGTGTGCTCAAATAAGGTCACAGCAGGAAGGAGCTTGTGGTTTCAGGATATGACTAGTGAAAATCCTCTATTTGATTACTAAAACATACACATATATAGCACTTACACTATGTCTTTCCTATTTTACAATTGTATAAATATGAATTGTGGGTCAAATCATTGTTGCGGAGGACTACAACAAATGTGATTATCTCACATGAGTTTCTTTGTAATTTACTAGCCCTATTTACTCTTATTTCAGAAAAAAGCAGAAACTACAAGACCAAAAACAGAGGCCAGAAAAGTACAACACCCAAAATCTTATCAGACTGGTTCGCTTGTTTTCATGGCCAAATTTCCTTGAATTTGACTGTGAATGGTTTTATCACAAAAAGCATGATTTTACTTACCCAGAAAATAAAGTTGCAGAAAAAAACAAGGTACTTGACCAACTTCAATCCACCCTCTACAGGCATGACTGGTTTGTATCAGTAGTCTGGGAAAAAAAAACAGAAGCAGCTGTTAACACATTTACTGGATCATTACATTCATTACAGTTCGATAGCCATATGTAAAGATTACACGGAGATACTGTATATTCATGGGATTCAAGCTATGGCAACGGTCCTCTGCTGTTAAAGCAACTACACAAGTCAAATCAGGAAGGAATCATCTGCCCAAAGCCCTTGAATATTTAACATTATAACAATTATAGATATGCGTCATCATGAACACATTTCAGCCTGTCTATGGGAGTGGATCTTCTTGAGGTATATTTTTCCACACATGGGTTTAGATTTTCCTTTCTAAACTGCTGGGTTGTCCTGGGACATTGTTCTATTTGCCAGCTTCATTGTTGCACTGTATCTTTTATTCTCTTTTTGATCAAATCTCAAAACTAGTGTTGTGAAATAACTTTAAGTTGATTTGATAGTAAGTTCAGAAAGGCTACACCCTCTGTTTACTAAAGTGTTACGTTTCTGGTCACGAGGCAGCTTAGATAAAAAAAAGATAAACAGCTAAAACTTTTGGGTTTTTTTGCTTAATTTTTCTCATTTTGACTTTAACGTTTCAGTCAGCGGCATTTTAAAGTGGCAGTTGTCACGGCCGAGGAACCGTTAATCAAAGCGAACAATAAGTGCTTTGTTACAGGCCAAATTACTAAATAAAACCAAACACGTTTGTCTTATTCGATTTGTTAAACGTTTGATAGCTTAATAGGCCATATACAATCACATCCAGAGATTTACTATCACTTTTACTCCTTTAACAAGAGCTCCTCCAGCGGGGCAAAATACGCCCGTACTTTGAATTATTGTACCGGTATATAGAATTAAGTTAGAATTTGTCAAACCTAGTTAAAGATGAATTGGTGCAGTTTGGAAGTTTGACATTCCTAGGTGAGACGGTTGTCGAGTTAGAGCGCGGACAAGAAATTGCCCACAGACAGACGGACAGACAGACGGATGGATAATCAATAGGGAAATCTGGCTCTTGCAGTAGGAGTATGAGTATCATCACATTCTAGAATCGGAATTCCACCAATCAGATTGCAGCAACAGAACTTAAAGACACTACAAAGCTTTGAAGTGTCCACAGACGGATAGACGGACGGATGGACGGACAGCGCCATACCATAATACGTCCCGTCTTATTACAACGGGCGTATAAAAACGCAAAGTTACCCACGACTTTCTTTAGCAGTTTTGCAGGTGTAGTGCCCGGGCACTACACCTCCGACAGCGCACGATCCCAGCATACGAGCTCCACGTGTGCGCCGATATCACTCATACGAACAAACTCCGCTTCAAAACACACCCACGCCCCCTTAACCGAGGAGCGCCCCACAGCAGGACCCACACCTGTCCCACTCAGCAGACACCCCCACACCGCTGGACTTCCTTCTCCGCTAAAGCGAGAGCTTTGTCTTGGTCTCGTCTCGGACTCGAGCGCATTTGGACTCAGTCTCGTCACGGATTCAAGGTCTGAATACTGAGCGTGATCATATTTCATTACGGCCGCTGCCTTCGGCAATAAACTTGTACCGGTGTGCTGGACCTGTGCGCTGGAGCCCGCGCACCCTCGTGTACCGGTGTGTATCACAGGGCAGGTTAAACATCCCATCTGTCCATCCGCCTCACATCAAATACGCCAATATTAATTTTATGTCCTACAGCACAGAGCAGACCTACAGCAAAGAGCAGGTGATATGTGGGCTGAAGTTTGACCGTCTGTCCGTCCGTCCGTCTGTGGACAACCGTCTCACCTAGGAATGTCAAACTTCATGGCTGGACACCCCATGGGTCAAGGTCACCTTATATATATCGGCGCATGCCCCACATGTTTTGCCTCTTCATGAAGACAAAGCTTCAAAGACTTCAAAGCTTTGAAGTTTAAAGTTCAAAGGTGACACACAGTCCCAGCTGCAGCGGTTGCTAGGCAACGGGAGAGAGAGAATACAAGACAACTACACATTACCTTGTTATACGCCCGTTGTGTAAGACGGGACGTATTATGGTATGGCGCTGTCCGTCTGTCCGTCCGTCCGTCTGTGGACACTTCAAAGCTTTGAAGTCTTTGAAGCTTTGTCTTCATGAAAGATCTGAACTCTCTTCTCAAATGTTCTGCTGCTGAAAGCGAGAACAACCCACATTCTCTGCTTCTTTGAGCTTTGACACATTAAAGCTTTGTAGTGTCTTTAAGTTCTGTTGCTGCAATCTGATTGGTGGAATTCCGATTCTAGAATTCTATATACAATAATTCAAAGTACGGGCGTATTTTGCCCCGCTGGAGGAGCTCTTGTTTTATTATAGTACAGTATATTATAGTATAGTATAGACATCACAGCATTTTATGGGCCAATGTTATTTAATACAGATGGAGGCAACTAAAATTAATATTGTTCAGCTGCAGATTTTTGTTGTAATATAACATGGTCTTGGGTCTAGTCAATAATAGAAATGATCAAGTTGCATATTTACCTTTTTATACGCCCGTGATAAAACGGGACGTATTATGGTATGGCGCTGTCCGTCCGTCTGTCTGTCTGTCTGTCCGTCCGTCCGTCTGTGGACACTTCAAAGCTTTGAAGTCTTTGAAGCTTTGTCTTCATGAAGAGGCAAAATATCAATGTGCTTTTCTGTTGTTTACAATGTATAGGATTATTGTTTCCCTCTTGCCGTAGATCTGAACTCTCTTCTCAAATGTTCTGCTGCTGAAAGCGAGAACAACCCACATTCTCTGCTTCTTTGAGCTTTGACACATTAAAGCTTTGTAGTGTCTTTAAGTTCTGTTGCTGCAATCTGATTGGTGGAATTCCGATTCTAGAATGTGATGATGTCATACTCATACTCCTACTGCAAGAGCCAGATTTCCCTATTGATTATCCGTCCGTCTGTCTGTCCGTCTGTCCGTCTGTCTGTGGACAATTTCTTGTCCGCGCTCTAACTCGACAACCGTCTCACCTAGGAATGTCAAACTTCCAAACTGCACCAACAATTCATCTTTAACTAGGTTTGACAAATTCTAACTTAATTCTATATACAATCATTCAAAGTACGGGCGTATTTTGCCCCGCTGGCGGAGCTCTTGTTAAAGAATTGTTGGTGCAGTTTGGAAGATTCCAATACTGGCGTTCTATGGCACATACCGGTAAGCACAATAAGGCAGTTCACTACCAATATAATAATAACAAGTGTGAACAAGTCACACGCCCGTACTTTGAATTATTGTATATAGAATTAAGTTAGAATTTGTCAAACCTAGTTAAAGATGAATTGTTGGTGCAGTTTGGAAGTTTGACATTCCTAGGTGAGACGGTTGTCGAGTTAGAGCGCGGACAAGAAATTGTCCACAGACAGACGGACAGACAGACGGACGGATAATCAATAGGGAAATCTGGCTCTTGCAGTCGGAGTATGAGTATGACATCATCACATTCTAGAATCGGAATTTGCCTCTTCATGAAGACAAAGCTTCAAAGACTTCAAAGCTTTGAAGTGTCCACAGATGGACGGACGGACGGACAGCGCCATACCATAATACGTCCCGTCTTACAACGGGCGTATAATAATTCAAAAGTGCAGGCGTATTTTGCCCCGCTGGCGGAGCTCTTGTTTACACCTAAGGTCACATGAGATATTCTTAAAGCAGCACTATGTAACTTTTTTGGTACACAACTTCAAGCGGGTAAATGAGAAGGGGAAACAACTGTAACATGGTTAAAAGTCTGAAAAGTAAATTTTGCATGATCTTTAACGACATTTGATTTGACCATAAAAGTGACATAGTGCACCTTTAATGAACTGAGAATTGGTCATTACCTCGACTTTGCACCGGTGCTGCTGCTGCACGACACTGGAGACAGTGCAACTTTGATTTTTCTCTGTTGAAGATGAGAAAAATATTCAAATACATCTGAGTACAGATGGACATGCATCATTAAAGGTGTGTGTGGACTACGTACCCTGAAACGCTGTGTGTTGAACTCCTGGCTGTAGAGGAGTTCGTCGTCTTCAGACGTGTAATCTTTGTTTCTGCGAGTTGCGTAGTTGTGTATTAGTCGAAGGTCTGAGTTGAAGTGAGTTTCTCAGGACCTGTGTCACCCTTATATACTTATAGAACCCTTTATAAGAGACTCTTGATGATGTCACAAAGAAATAGAATGTCTGACGGAATGTGTTGCCAGGTGACGCCAGGTGAATCTTTCCTTATATGGACATGAGTGCGTTGCCATAGTTACACAATGCTGAATGTCAATAATTACATTGGAAGTGTCTGAATGTCCATCCTAGGCCCTAAACCCCAAACACTACACTGACCTGCACTCTTTAGTGAACTCTATAGAACCTCATTCACTGAGGTCCAGACGCAGTTCACGACTTTGAGGTCACATGTGTATTAGACCTCAATTAGTCTTGATTTAGACCTTATTTAAAACTGGTGTAGACCTGGTTTAGACCTAGTTTAGTCCTGGTTTACTTTTGGTTTAGATCTGGGTCAGACTTTTAGTAATTAGACATGGTTTAGCCCTATATTAGTCCTGGTTTAGACCTGGATTAGTCCTGGTTTAGTCCTGGCTTAGACCTGATTTTGTCACTGTATTTCTCCAGGTTTAGTCCTGTACAGTATATTAGACCTGATTTAGTCCTGGTTAAGACTTAAACAATGGTTTTGTCCTCTAGTGGTCCTGTTTTAGACCTGGTTCAGATCGGGTTTAGACCTAGTTTAGACCTGATTTAGTTTTGGTATAGACCTAGTTCAGATCTGGCTTAGCCCTATATTAGTCCTGGTTTAGACCTGGTTTAAATCTGTATTAGTCCTGTATTAGAACTGTATTAGAACCCCTCGGAGGAATAAGATGGACTCGCAGCCCCGACTTTGAACTACACTAAATGTGAACTGTGCCTGAGTGAACTGTGGTAGTAGTTATTACCCCACAGAAGTAAAATTCCCCCCTCTTTAAGCAGGGCTCTACAGTGCGCCCATTTCACTCGCATCTCTCGCTCACGGCACTCGAGTATCAAAGTACGTCTTCCTCTTCCAAAACCAAATAAACTAAAGTCTGAAATAAGCTCACTCAAAATACTCTGAAACTGGTCTAACAAGACACACAAGCAACTCCAGGTATGTTTGTGATGAGGAATCATAATTTGTGATGATATAACATTTATCTCCAAGGAGACAAGCAGGTGTTGCCAAACTTACAAATCGCCAAAGTTATCTGTAGAGAAGTGACACAGCTCCCAGCATTTTTATGTAATAAAAACATTTATTTAAATAAATGCAAGACAGGTTTAAAGCCTTACTGAGAAACATTACAGGCAAAGCATTTAAATCTCCATGGTGACAGAACCCCCATAGAAAAGTACTATGATAATTTTCACCACTAATTTTTGTGAGACATCAGTCATAGAACACATGCAAAGTTCACTGGTTCTTTATTTAGTCATTTATTTTATTCAGAGGAAGTAAAACCACTGTTATTTTTTGTGATTAGGTTAAAAAAAATCACTGAAAAATGTTAAATGATTAATGGTACGAGATGATGGTTTTACAAACCATAATGAATCTCTTTACAATGTGGTGGATTATCCCTTCAGTCAGTTTGTTAAAAATATGACTCTGCGATTCTGTTTGTTATTTATATACTGAATAGAAGCAATAACAATGAGATAAGAGACTGAAATATGAACTGGTTAATTTAATAGAAGAGCAGAAAATGTCATTGTCACACCGCCCCATGACCAACAGGAAGTCGGCCATATTGGATCAAAAATTCACCGCCGTTTTGACTGCGTGTACGCCAAAGTCTTCAAGTGTCTTGGTTTTGGTCCAAACGAGCTCAGATTTGACACATCACATCTACAGATGTGGGTCCACAAACGCATCATTTTTCTCAGTGCACTTTTTCACGGTTTGTCCGTAGCACGCCGGCGAATAACGCCTTAGTTTACTGTTTCTTTGATGCCCTCTCACGGCCACAGGCTTTGGCCTACAGAGCTCAAACTCACATCACTATTGTGTGATCCCAGCCTGAATGTGATGAAATATGAAATATAATAAAAGTGAACTCTGTAGCGCCACCTAGTGTATACGTGAAACGTCAACATTATCGGATTTGTACCAAATTTGGGTATTCAATTCTCTGTATCAAAGCAAGCAAAAGAATATATTATGGATATGGAGTGTTTCACACGGTTGGCCAGCAGGGGCTCAAAGACTCCCCCAATAAATAGTTCAACAAGAGCTCTGCCAGCGGGGCAAAATACGCCCGTACTTTGAATTATTGTATATAGAATTAAGTTAGAATTTGTCAAACCTAGTTAAAGATGAATTGTTGGTGCAGTTTGGAACTTTGACATTCCTAGGTGAGACGGTTGTCGAGTTAGAGCGCGGACAAGAAATTGTCCACAGACAGACGGACAGACGGACAGACAGACGGACGGATAATCAATAGGGAAATCTGGCTCTTGCAGTAGGAGTATGAGTATGACATCATCACATTCTAGAATCGGAATTCCACCAATCAGATTGCAGCAACAGAACTTAAAGACACTACAAAGCTTTAATGTGTCAAAGCTCAAAGAAGCAGAGAATGTGGGTTGTTCTCGCTTTCAGCAGCAGAACTTCAAAGACTTCAAAGCTTTGAAGTGTCCACAGACAGACGGACGGACAGACGGACAGACGGACGGACGGACGGACGGACAGACGGACAGACGGACGGACAGACGGACAGACGGACGGACAGACGGACGGACAGCGCCATACCATAATACGTCCCGTCTTATTACAACGGGCGTATAAAAATTACTACACGCACAGACTTTCTCTGATTGTGCTGAAATCTGAATCACTAAAGCTTGATCATGACCTGAATATAATACACTATAAAGTATATGAAAAGTGAACTCTATAGCGCCCCCTATCCAGACATGAAACATCAACATTATCGGATTTGTACCAAATTTGGGCAATAAATTCTCTGTGTCAAAGCAAACAAAAAAGTATATTATGGATATGGGGTGTTTCCCACGGTTGGCAAGGAGGGGCGCAAAGACTGCCCCAATAAATAGTTCCAAAATTACTACACGCACAGAGTTCGTCTGATTGTGCTGAAATTTGAATCATTAATGCCTGATCATGACCTGAATATAATAAACTATAAAGTATATAGAAAAGTGAACTCTATAGCGCCCCCTACCCAGACATGAAACGTCAACGTGATCAGATTTGTACCAGATTTGGGGAATACATTCTATGCATGTCTACGACCAAAAAAATACATTATGGATATGGGGTATTTTCCATGGTTGGCCACAAAGGGCGCAAATACTCCACCCCCAAAATATGTTTAAAGGTGCACTATGTAACTTTTCTGTTGGAGGGTCTGTTTTTATGCACAGTCTTAGTCTGACAGTGCTCTTGATTATAAAAGTCATGTGACCTGTGGCCTAGTTTCTATAATTTGGCTCTAGATCGTTCCCATTTTCAAATATTAAAGGTGCCCTATGTAATTTTTCTGGGGGACGAGCTGTCGGGAGGAGAGAGTCGTGCCAGGGCGGTCACAAGACCTCAGCGGTTGCCTGGCATGGGCCGAGGGGCCATCATTACCGCGAGCGGCTTTAATTATTATTATACGCCCGTTCTAAGACGGGACGTATTATGGTATGGCGCTGTCCGTCCATCCGTCCGTCTGTCCGTCCGTCTGTCCGTCCGTCCGTCTGTGGACACTTCAAAGCTTTGAAGTCTTTGAAGCTTTGTCCGCGCTCTAACTCGACAACCGTCTCACCTAGGAATGTCAAACTTCATGGCTGGACACCCCATGGGTCAAGGATGTTCCCTATTGATTTCAAGGTCACAGGGTCAAGGTCACGGCCCGACCCTTTGCGAAAACCTGCCCGTCGCTCTTGCTAACTGTGATCGTTTCCATCTCTGTCTTTTTATCTTCCATCTCTGTCCTTTTATGTTACGTGCCGTAGATCTGAAATCTCTTCTCAAATGTTCTGCTGCTGAAAGCGAGAACAACCCACATTCTCTGCTTCTTTGAGCTTTGACACATTAAAGCTCAGTCTGTGGACACTTCAAAGCTTTGAAGTCTTTGAAGCTTTGTCTTCATGAAGAGGCAAAACATGTGGGACATGCGCCGATATATATATAAGGTATACTGTATTTGTGTATTTTATTGTATATTTTTGTATCGATCCATGCTGTAGGTCAGTGGTATCAATTTTATGTGACTTCAGGTTTTTTCACACTTGTTTTCCTTGAAAAAGAAAAAGTCTTAGACCTGCCCTATCGACCTATTAAATTACGTGTATTTAAAATTAACACCAGTATCCTAACACTTTAGCCAGCAACATTTTACAGTCAAGCTGCATTTTGGTTTGGGTGTGAATTAATACAATTATAAACACAGAGCCATGATATTTGTTTGGACTCGTTTAATCAGTTTGGACACTGCTTAGAAATGGAACAGGAACAGTTAGGAACAGTTCAGCTTTAATTGCAGACAAACATGTTTTAATACTCTTCTCCCTCCTCGTCTCCGTCGACGCTGTCCAAGCCCACCTCTTCATAATCCTTTTCCAGAGCGGCCATGTCCTCTCTGGCCTCGGAGAACTCTCCCTCCTCCATGCCCTCTCCCACGTACCAGTGCACGAAGGCCCTCTTGGCGTACATCAGGTCAAACTTGTGGTCCAGCCGAGCCCAGGCCTCAGCGATGGCCGTGGTGTTGCTCAACATGCAGACCGCACGCTGCACCTTGGCCAGGTCTCCTCCTGGCACCACTGTGGGCGGCTGGTAGTTTATGCCAACCTTGAAGCCTGTGGGACACCAGTCCACGAACTGGATGGAGCGCTTGGTTTTGATGGTGGCGATGGCAGAGTTAACATCTTTGGGAACAACATCTCCACGATACAAAAGACAGCAGGCCATGTATTTACCGTGACGGGGATCACACTTGACCATCTGATTGGCTGGTTCAAAGCAGGCGTTGGTGATGTCAGCAACGGTTAGCTGCTCGTGGTAGGCCTTCTCTGCAGAGATGACCGGTGCGTAGGTGGCTAGAGGGAAGTGGATGCGAGGGTAGGGCACCAGGTTGGTCTGAAACTCTGTCAGATCCACGTTCAGAGCTCCATCGAAGCGCAGAGAGGCAGTGATGGTGGACACGATCTGCCCGATCAGCCTGTTGAGGTTGGTGTAAGTGGGACGCTCGATGTCCAGGTTCCTGCGGCAGATGTCGTAGATGGCCTCATTGTCCACCATGAAGGCACAGTCGGAGTGCTCCAGAGTGGCGTGGGTGGTCAGGACGGAGTTGTAGGGCTCCACCACAGCAGTGGACACCTGGCAAAACAACAGACTGGTTAGGAAGAACTAGCATCATGGTCCAAGGATGACACAAGTATCCAGTTATGCATTCTTTTTAGATCAGATTTGGTCTCATTACTTTAAAATTAAGATTTTCCTTCAAGGCTTCTCACCTGTGGAGCTGGATAAACTGCAAACTCCAGTTTGGACTTTTTGCCGTAGTCGACTGAGAGACGCTCCATGAGCAGAGAGGTGAAGCCAGAGCCGGTGCCTCCTCCAAACGAGTGGAAGATCAGGAAGCCCTGCAGCCCTGTGCACTGGTCAGCCTGGGGAAAGAGGAAGTTGATGTTAATGAAGGCACTTAATTTTTTAATACAATGGAAGGTTTGAGTCACTCACGAGTTTGCGAATTCTGTCGAGAACGACATCAATGATCTCTTTGCCAACTGTGATGTGCCCGCGGGCGTAGTTATTGGCAGCGTCCTCCTTCCCAGAGATCAGCTGTTCAGGGTGGAATAACTGCCGGTATATCCCTGTGCGCACCTCATCTGAAGAAAAACACACACCATTAAACTCCTGGTTTGTGTGTGTGTGTATATATGTATATATGTGTGTGTATATATGTATGTATATATGTGTATGTGTATGTGTGTATATATGTGTATGTATGTGTATGTATGTATGTACATATATATATACACATATACACATACATACATACACACACACACACACACACATCTATCTATATCTCTCCATCTCTATATAGTTGCGCATTTACCTATGACAGTTGGCTCCAGATCCACAAACACAGCTCTGGGCACATGCTTCCCGGCTCCAGTCTCACTGAAAAATGTGTTGAAAGAGTCATCTCCTCCTCCGTGCACCTTGTCACTGGGCATCTGACCGTCAGGCTGGATGCCATGCTCCAGGCAATACAACTCCCAGCATGCATTGCCCATCTGGACTCCGGCCTGGCCGACATGCATTGAAATACACTCACGCTGCAGAGACAGGGGCAACGGTCAGTAATATTCAAAACACTATTGCGTCTGATACAGGAAATACTCAAACCACTGACCATGAACCACCTTCATATGCTCTTCAGGTGTTGTGAATAAAGTGAAATCAGGGTTTGCGTCTAAAAGAAAGTCTTTGATAATCCACCCAAGTATGGCGGATTTGGCGGGAAGTTTCCCGCCAGTTTCCTTTATGCTGTGTAGTCAAGTCTGTATGCGCCATTACGGTTTAGCAGACCGGTTTGAGCCTGTAGTAACTGCCCTCCCCAAACAGAGGCCCAGCAAATCCGTACCACACCACCAGGAAGGGGAGCCGCCCACACAGGCCGGAAAAAGGTGCCTCTTTCCCCCATAGCAGCAAACGGCATGGCCTCTTTATCTGATGGCGCCTCTGGTTTAGGCTTAAACCTTTGAGCCCAAATACTCCAGGGGATTTTAAGACTTCTGGGACTAAAGCAGTGAACATGGCCAGCTAAGGCCACCCTGAGGCTCTGAACAACAACCAACGACAATTTAAAAACTAGTTTTAACAAAGCCTGACTTGTCCAGTCAACCTTGAGTCCCTGACACCATTTTATGGAAAGTTGCACAATGTGCATTAGAAGTCCATTGTTTTTCTAGGCTAAACCACAAGTTAAAATACTTGGACATATGAAACTAGACATTTGCAGAAGACTATACCTGGTTAGAACCACAGATGTACAAAAGAACGTGAACAGTAGCAGTATTCACGGATTACCGCGCACTTCCTGAACTGCGTCAGCCCAAGCTTGTGCAACAATGCTCCGGATAAATACGTAGGTTAAATCAAAGTTATCTGGACACTATGCGGGTAATTATGAGAAAAGCACCGTGCTCACATTTCTGTCGTAAATGCGTCATTAGTACTTACCATTTTTATAAGCCTGTTGTAATAAGACGGGACGTATTATGGTATGGCGCTGTCCGTCCGTCCGTCTATCCGTCTGTGGACACTTCAAAGCTTTGAAGTTTAAAGTTCAAAGGTGACACACGGTTCCAGCTGCAGCGGTTGCTAGACAACGGGAGAGAGAGAATACAAGACAACTACACATTACCTTGTCCGCGCTCTAGCTCGACAACCGTCTCACCTAGGAATGTCAAACTTCCAAACTGCACCAACAATTCATCTTTAACTAGGTTTGACAAATTCTAACTTAATTCTATATACAATAATTCAAAGTACGGGCGTATTTTGCCCCGCTGGCAGAGCTCTTGTTCTGACTGTTCTCCTCTACACCGACGGTAAAGAGTCTCTGGTAAAGGCAGCTCACTTTGCCAAGGCGGGGCGGCGGGTCCCTTTTATATCTGAGCAGCAGTGGGCGGGGCCAATGCGTCACTCTACGTGCCTCGGCGGGAGAAAAGGCGATGACGTCATAATGTAGTAAAGAGATAATAATAATGACTGTTTAAGGTTTCTTTGTTATACGCCCGTTGTAATAAGACGGGACGTATTATGGTATGGCGCTGTCCGTCCGGCCGTCCGTCCGTCCGTCCGTCTGTCCGTCCGTCCGTCCGTCTGTCCGTCCGTCCGTCTGTGGACACTTCAAATCTTTGAAGTCTTTGAAGCTTTGTCTTCATGAAAGATCTGAACTCTCTTCTCAAATGTTCTGCTGCTGAAAGCGAGAACAACCCACATTCTCTGCTTCTTTGAACTTTGACACATTAAAGCTTTGTAGTGTCTTTAAGTTCTGTTGCTGCAATCTGATTGGTGGAATTCCGATTCTAGAATTCTATATACAATAATTCAAAGTACGGGCGTATTTTGCCCCGCTGGCGGAGCTCTTGTTTTCTTTTTCTATGTGTGCCTCCCCCTGACATTCTATGTTTTATAACTTGTGTTTTGTGTTATCATTTTCTATTTTATCAATTATCTTCATCTCGCGGCTCATACACACGGAACTGCTAATAAAAACATATATAATAAAAATATATATAAATATAAAAATATAAACTATTATTTTATTATAGTACAGTATATTATAGTATAGTATAGACATCACAGTATTTTATGGGCCAATGTTATTTAATACAGATGGAGGCAACTAAAATTAATATTGTTCAGCTGCAGATTTTTGTTGTAATATAACATGGTCTTGGGTCTAGTCAATAATAGAAATGATCAAGTTGCATATTTACCTTTTTATACGCCCGTGATAAAACGGGACGTATTATGGTATGGCGCTGTCCGTCCGTCTGTCTGTCTGTCCGTCCGTCTGTCTGTCCGTCCGTCCGTCTGTGGACACTTCAAAGCTTTGAAGTCTTTGAAGCTTTGTCTTCATGAAGAGGCAAAATATCAATGTGCTTTTCTGTTGTTTACAATGTATAGGATTATTGTTTCCCTCTTGCCGTAGATCTGAACTCTCTTCTCAAATGTTCTGCTGCTGAAAGCGAGAACAACCCACATTCTCTGCTTCTTTGAGCTTTGACACATTAAAGCTTTGTAGTGTCTTTAAGTTCTGTTGCTGCAATCTGATTGGTGGAATTCCGATTCTAGAATGTGATGATGTCATACTCATACTCCTACTGCAAGAGCCAGATTTCCCTATTGATTATCCGTCCGTCTGTCTGTCCGTCTGTCCGTCTGTCTGTGGACAATTTCTTGAGCTCTAGCTCGACAACCGTCTCACCTAGGAATGTCAAACTTCCAAACTGCACCAACAATTCATCTTTAACTAGGTTTGACAAATTCTAACTTAATTCTATATACAATAATTCAAAGTACGGGCGTATTTTGCCCCGCTGGCGGAGCTCTTGTTAAAGATGAATTGTTGGTGCAGTTTGGAAGATTCCAATACTGGCGTTCTATGGCACATACCGGTAAGCACAATAAGGCAGTTCACTACCAATATAATAATAACAAGTGTGAACAAGTCACACGCCCGTACTTTGAATTATTGTATATAGAATTAAGTTAGAATATGTCAAACCTAGTTAAAGATGAATTGTTGGTGCAGTTTGGAAGTTTGACATTCCTAGGTGAGACGGTTGTCGAGTTAGAGCGCGGACAAGAAATTGTCCACAGACAGACGGACAGACGGACGGATAATCAATAGGGAAATCTGGCTCTTGCAGTAGGAGTATGAGTATGACATCATCACATTCTAGAATCGGAATTTGCCTCTTCATGAAGACAAAGCTTCAAAGACTTCAAAGCTTTGAAGTGTCCACAGACGGACGGACGGACGGACGGACAGCGCCATACCATAATACGTCCCGTCTTACAACGGGCGTATAATAATTCAAAGTACGGGCGTATTTTGCCCCGCTGGCGGAGCTCTTGTTTACACCTAAGGTCACATGAGATATTCTTAAAGCAGCACTATGTAACTTTTTGGTACACAACTTCAAGCGGGTAAATGAGAAGGGGAAACAACTGTAACATGGTTAAAAGTCTGAAAAGTAAATTTTGCATGATCTTTAACTACATTTGATTTGACCATAAAAGTGACATAGTGCACCTTTAATGAACTGAGAATTGGTCATTACCTCGACTTTGCACCGGTGCTGCTGCTGCACGACACTGGAGACAGTGCAACTTTGATTTTTCTCTGTTGAAGATGAGAAAAATATTCAAATACATCTGAGTACAGATGGACATGCATCATTAAAGGTGTGTGTGGACTACGTACCCTGAAACGCTGTGTGTTGAACTCCTGGCTGTAGAGGAGTTCGTCGTCTTCAGACGTGTAATCTTTGTTTCTGCGAGTTGCGTAGTTGTGTATCAGTCGAAGGTCTGAGTTGAAGTGAGTTTCTCAGGACCTGTGTCGCCCTTATATACTTATAGAACTCTTTATAAGAGACTCTTGATGATGTCACAAAGAAATAGAATGTCTGACGGAACGTGTTGCCAGGTGACGCCAGGTGAATCTTTCCTTATATGGACATGAGTGCGTTGCCATAGTTACACAATGCTGAATGTCAATAATTACATTGGAAGTGTCTGAATGTCCATCCTAGGCCCTAAACCCCAAACACTACACTGACCTGCACTCTTTAGTAAACTCTATAGAACCTCATTCACTGAGGTCCAGACGCAGTTCACGACTTTGAGGTCACATGTGTATTAGACCTCAATTAGTCTTGATTTAGACCTTATTTAAAACTGGTGTAGACCTGCTTTAGACTTAGTTTAGTCCTGGTTTACTTTTGGTTTAGATCTGGGTCAGACTTTTAGTAATTAGACATGGTTTAGCCCTATATTAGTCCTGGTTTAGACCTGGATTAGTCCTGGTTTAGTCCTGGCTTAGACCTGATTTTGTCACTGTATTTCTCCAGGTTTAGTCCTGTACAGTATATTAGACCTGATTTAGTCCTGGTTAAGACTTAAACAATGGTTTTGTCCTCTAGTGGTCCTGTTTTAGACCTGGTTCAGATCGGGTTTAGACCTAGTTTAGACCTGATTTAGTTTTGGTATAGACCTAGTTCAGATCTGGCTTAGCCCTATATTAGTCCTGGTTTAGACCTGGTTTAAATCTGTATTAGTCCTGTATTAGAACTGTATTAGAACCCCTCGGAGGAATAAGATGGACTCGCAGCCCCGACTTTGAACTACACTAAATGTGAACTGTGCCTGAGTGAACTGTGGTAGTAGTTATTACCCCACAGAAGTAAAATTCCCCCCTCTTTAAGCAGGGCTCTACAGTGCGCCCATTTCACTCGCATCTCTCGCTCACGGCACTCGAGTATCAAAGTACATCTTCCTCTTCCAAAACCAAATAAACTAAAGTCTGAAATAAGCTCACTCAAAATACTCTGAAACTGGACTAACAAGACACACAAGCAACTCCAGGTATGTTTGTGATGAGGAATCATAATTTGTGATGATATAACATTTATCTCCAAGGAGACAAGCAGGTGTTGCCAAACTTACAAATCGCCAAAGTTATCTGTAGAGAAGTGACACAGCTCCCAGCATTTTTATGTAATAAAAACATTTATTTGAATAAATACAAGACAGGTTTAATGCCTTACTGAGAAACATTACAGGCAAAGCATTTAAATCTCCATGGTGACAGAACCCCCATAGAAAAGTACTATGATAATTTTCACCACTAATTTTTGTGAGACATCAGTCATAGAACACATGCAAAGTTCACTGGTTCTTTATTTAGTCATTTATTTTATTCAGAGGAAGTAAAACCACTATTATTTTTTGTGATTAGGTTAAAAAAAATCACTGAAAAATGTTAAATGATTAATGGTACGAGATGATGGTTTTACAAACCATAATGAATCTCTTTACAATGTGGTGGATTATCCCTTCAGTCAGTTTGTTAAAAATATGACTCTGCGATTCTGTTTGTTATTTATATACTGAATAGAAGCAATAACAATGAGATAAGAGACTGAAATATGAACTGGTTAATTTAATAGAAGAGCAGAAAATGTCATTGTCACACCGCCCCATGACCAACAGGAAGTCGGCCATATTGGATCAAAAATTCACCGCCGTTTTGACTGCGTGTATGCCAAAGTCTTCAAGTGTCTTGGTTTTGGTCCAAACGAGCTCAGATTTGACACATCACATCTACAGATGTGGGTCCACAAACGCATCATTTTTCTCAGTGCACTTTTTCACGGTTTGTCCGTAGCACGCCGGCGAATAACGCCTTAGTTTACTGTTTCTTTGATGCCCTTTCACGGCCACAGGCTTTGGCCTACAGAGCTCAAACTCACATCACTATTGTGTGATCCCAGCCTGAATGTGATGAAATATGAAATATAATAAAAGTGAACTCTGTAGCGCCACCTAGTGTATACGTGAAACGTCAACATTATCGGATTTGTACCAAATTTGGGTATTCAATTCTCTGTATCAAAGCAAGCAAAAAAATATATTATGGATATGGAGTGTTTCACACGGTTGGCCAGCAGGGGCTCAAAGACTCCCCCAATAAATAGTTCAACAAGAGCTCTGCCAGCGGGGCAAAATACGCCCGTACTTTGAATTATTGTATATAGAATTAAGTTAGAATTTGTCAAACCTAGTTAAAGATGAATTGTTGGTGCAGTTTGGAAGTTTGACATTCCTAGGTGAGACGGTTGTCGAGTTAGAGCGCGGACAAGAAATTGTCCACAGACAGACGGACAGACGGACAGACAGACGGACGGATAATCAATAGGGAAATCTGGCTCTTGCAGTAGGAGTATGAGTATGACATCATCACATTCTAGAATCGGAATTCCACCAATCAGATTGCAGCAACAGAACTTAAAGACACTACAAAGCTTTAATGTGTCAAAGCTCAAAGAAGCAGAGAATGTGGGTTGTTCTCGCTTTCAGCAGCAGAACTTCAAAGACTTCAAAGCTTTGAAGTGTCCACAGACAGACGGACGGACAGACGGACAGACGGACGGACGGACGCACGGACGGACAGACGGACGGACGGACAGACGGACGGACAGCGCCATACCATAATACGCCCGTTGTAATAAGACGGGACGTCTTATTACAACGGGCGTATAAAAATTACTACACGCACAGACTTTCTCTGATTGTGCTGAAATCTGAATCACTAAAGCTTGATCATGACCTGAATATAATACACTATAAAGTATATGAAAAGTGAACTCTATAGCGCCCCCTATCCAGACATGAAACATCAACATTATCGGATTTGTACCAAATTTGGGCAATAAATTCTCTGTGTCAAAGCAAACAAAAAAATACATTATGGATATGGGGTGTTTCCCACGGCTGGCAAAGACTGCCCCAATAAATAGTTCCAAAATTACTACACGCACAGAGTTCGTCTGATTGTGCTGAAATTTGAATCATTAATGCCTGATCATGACCTGAATATAATAAACTATAAAGTATATAGAAAAGTGAACTCTATAGCGCCCCCTACCCAGACATGAAACGTCAACATGATCAGATTTGTACCAGATTTGGGGAATACATTCTATGCATGTCTACGACCAAAAAAATACATTATGGATATGGGGTATTTTCCATGGTTGGCCACAAAGGGCGCAAATACTCCCCCCCCCAAAATATGTTTAAAGGTGCACTATGTAACTTTTCTGTTGGAGTCTTAGTCTGACAGTGCTCTTGATTATAAAAGTCATGTGACCTGTGGCCTAGTTTCTATAATTTGGCTCTAGATCGTTCCCATTTTCAAATATTAAAGGTGCCCTATGTAATTTTTCTGGGGGACGAGCTGTCGGGAGGAGAGAGTCGTGCCAGGGCGGTCACAAGACCTCAGCGGTTGCCTGGCATGGGCCGAGGGGCCATCATTGCCGCGAGCGGCTTTAATTATTATTATACGCCGTTCTAAGACGGGACGTATTATGGTATGGCGCTGTCCGTCCGTCCGTCCGTCTGTCCGTCCGTCTGTCTGTGGACACTTCAAAGCTATGAAGTCTTTGAAGCTTTGTCCGCGCTCTAACTCGACAACCGTCTCACCTAGGAATGTCAAACTTCATGGCTGGACACCCCATGGGTCAAGGATGTTCCCTATTGATTTCAAGGTCACAGGGTCAAGGTCACGGCCCGACGCTTTGCGAAAACCTGCCCGTCGCTCTTGCTAACTGTGATCGTTTCCATCTCTGTCTTTTTATCTTCCATCTCTGTCCTTTTATGTTACGTGCAGTAGATCTGAACTCTCTTCTCAAATGTTCTGCTGCTGAAAGCGAGAACAACCCACATTCTCTGCTTCTTTGAGCTTTGACACATTAAAGCTCAGTCTGTGGACACTTCAAAGCTTTGAAGTCTTTGAAGCTTTTTCTTCATGAAGAGGCAAAACATGTGGGGCATGCGCCGATATATATATAAGGTATGTATGGTGTGTATTTTATTGTATATTTTTGTATCGATCCATGCTGTAGGTCAGTGGTATCAATTTTATGTGACTTCAGGTTTTTTCACACTTGTTTTCCTTGAAAAAGAAAAAGTCTTAGACCTGCCCTATCGACCTATTAAATTACGTGTATTTAAAATTAACACCAGTATCCTAACACTTTAGCCAGCAACATTTTACAGTCAAGCTGCATTTTGGTTTGGGTGTGAATTAATACAATTATAAACACAGAGCCATGATATTTGTTTGGACTCGTTTAATCAGTTTGGACACTGCTTAGGAATGGAACAGGAACAGTTAGGAACAGTTCAGCTTTATTTGCAGACAAACATGTTTTAATACTCTTCTCCCTCCTCGTCTCCGTCGACGCTGTCCAAGCCCACCTCTTCATAATCCTTTTCCAGAGCGGCCATGTCCTCTCTGGCCTCGGAGAACTCTCCCTCCTCCATGCCTTCTCCCACGTACCAGTGCACGAAGGCCCTCTTGGCGTACATCAGGTCAAACTTGTGGTCCAGCCGAGCCCAGGCCTCAGCGATGGCCGTGGTGTTGCTCAACATGCAGACCGCACGCTGCACCTTGGCCAGGTCTCCTCCTGGCACCACTGTGGGTGGCTGGTAGTTTATGCCAACCTTGAAGCCTGTGGGACACCAGTCCACGAACTGGATGGAGCGCTTGGTTTTGATGGTGGCGATGGCAGAGTTAACATCTTTGGGAACAACATCTCCACGATACAAAAGACAGCAGGCCATGTATTTACCGTGACGGGGATCACACTTGACCATCTGATTGGCTGGTTCAAAGCAGGCGTTGGTGATGTCAGCAACGGTTAGCTGCTCGTGGTAGGCCTTCTCTGCAGAGATGACCGGTGCGTAGGTAGCTAGAGGGAAGTGGATGCGAGGGTAGGGCACCAGGTTGGTCTGAAACTCTGTCAGATCCACGTTCAGAGCTCCATCGAAGCGCAGAGAGGCAGTGATGGTGGACACGATCTGCCCGATCAGCCTGTTGAGGTTGGTGTAAGTGGGACGCTCGATGTCCAGGTTCCTGCGGCAGATGTCGTAGATGGCCTCATTGTCCACCATGAAGGCACAGTCGGAGTGCTCCAGAGTGGCGTGGGTGGTCAGGACGGAGTTGTAGGGCTCCACCACAGCAGTGGACACCTGGCAAAACAACAGACTGGTTAGGAAGAACTAGCATCATGGTCCAAGGATGACACAAGTATCCAGTTATGCATTCTTTTTTGATCAGATTTGGTCTCATTACTTTAAAATTAAGATTTTCCTTCAAGGCTTCTCACCTGTGGAGCTGGATAAACTGCAAACTCCAGTTTGGACTTTTTGCCGTAGTCAACTGAGAGACGCTCCATGAGCAGAGAGGTGAAGCCAGAGCCGGTGCCTCCTCCAAACGAGTGGAAGATCAGGAAGCCCTGCAGCCCTGTGCACTGGTCAGCCTGGGGAAAGAGGAAGTTGATGTTAATGAAGGCACTTAATTTTTTAATACAATGGAAGGTTTGAGTCACTCACGAGTTTGCGAGTTCTGTCGAGAACGACATCAATGATCTCTTTGCCAACTGTGATGTGCCCGCGGGCGTAGTTATTGGCAGCGTCCTCCTTCCCAGAGATCAGCTGTTCAGGGTGGAATAACTGCCGGTATATCCCTGTGCGCACCTCATCTGAAGAAAAACACACACCATTAAACTACTGGTTTGTGTGTGTGTGTGTGTGTATATATGTATGTATATATGTGTGTGTATATATGTATGTATATATGTGTATGTGTATGTGTGTATATATGTGTATGTATGTGTATGTATGTATGTACATATATATATATATATATATATATATACACATATACACATACATACATACACACACACACACATCTATCTATATCTCTCCATCTCTATATAGTTGCGCATTTACCTATGACAGTTGGCTCCAGATCCACAAACACAGCTCTGGGCACATGCTTCCCGGCTCCAGTCTCACTGAAAAATGTGTTGAAAGAGTCATCTCCTCCTCCGTGCACCTTGTCACTGGGCATCTGACCGTCAGGCTGGATGCCATGCTCCAGGCAATACAACTCCCAGCATGCATTGCCCATCTGGACTCCGGCCTGGCCGACATGCATTGAAATACACTCACGCTGCACAGACAGGGGCAACGGTCAGTAATATTCAAAACACTATTGCGTCTGATACAGGAAATACTCAAACCACTGGCCATGAACCACCTTCATATGCTCTTCAGGTGTTGTGAATAAAGTGAAATCAGGGTTTGCGTCTAAAAGAAAGTCTTTGATAATCCACCCAAGTATGGCGGATTTGGCGGGAAGTTTCCCGCCAGTTTCCTTTATGCTGTGTAGTCAAGTCTGTATGCGCCATTACGGTTTAGCAGACCGGTTTGAGCCTGTAGTAACTGCCCTCCCCAAACAGAGGCCCAGCAAATCCGTACCACACCACCAGGGAAGGGAGCCGCCCACACAGGCCGGAAAAAGGTGCCTCCCTCCCCCATAGCAGCAAACGGCATGGCCTCTTTATCTGATGGCGCCTCTGGTTTAGGCTTAAACCTTTGAGCCCAAATACTCCAGGGGATTTTAAGACTTCTGGGACTAAAGCAGTGAACATGGCCAGCTAAGGCCACCCTGAGGCTCTGAACAACAACCAACGACATTTTAAGAACTAGTTTTAACAAAGCCTGACTTGTCCAGTCAACCTTGAGTCCCTGACACCATTTTATGGAAAGTTGCACAATGTGCATTAGAAGTCCATTGTTTTTCTAGGCTAAACCACAAGTTAAAATACTTGGACATATGAAACTAGACATTTGCAGAAGACTATACCTGGTTAGAACCACAGATGTACAAAAGAACGTGAACAGTAGCAGTATTCACGGATTACCGCGCACTTCCTGAACTGCGTCAGCCCAAGCTTGCGCAACAATGCTCCGGATAAATACGTAGGTTAAATCAAAGTTATCTGGACACTATGCGGGTAATTATGAGAAAAGCACCGTGCTCACATTTCTGTCGTAAATGCGTCATTAGTACTTACCATTTTTATACGCCCGTTGTAATAAGATGGGACGTATTATGGTATGGCGCTGTCCGTCCGTTCGTCCGTCTATCCGTCTGTGGACACTTCAAAGCTTTGAAGTTTAAAGTTCAAAGGTGACACACAGTTCCAGCTGCAGCGGTTGCTAGGCAACGGGAGAGAGAGAATACAAGACAACTACACATTACCTTGTCCGCGCTCTAGCTCGACAACCGTCTCACCTAGGAATGTCAAACTTCCAAACTGCACCAACAATTCATCTTTAACTAGGTTTGACAATTTCTAACTTAATTCTATATACAATAATTCAAAGTACGGGCGTATTTTGCCCCGCTGGCAGAGCTCTTGTTCTGACTGTTCTCATCTACACCGACGGTAAAGAGTCTCTGGTAAAGGCAGCTCACTTTGCCAAGGCGGGGCGGCGGGTCCCTTTTATATCTGAGCAGCAGTGGGCGGGGCCAATGCGTCACTCTACGTGCCTCGGCGGGAGAAAAGGCGATGACGTCATAATGTAGTAAAGAGATAATAATAATGACTGTTTAAGGTTTCTTTGTTATACGCCCGTTGTAATAAGACGGGACGTATTATGGTATGGCGCTGTCCGTCCGTCTGTCCGTCTATCCGTCTGTGGACACATTATAGCTTTGTAGTGTTTTGAAGTTCTGTTGCTGCAATCTGATTGGTGGAATTCCGATTCTAGAATGTGATGATGTCATACTCATACTCCTACTGCAAGAGCCAGATTTCCAAATTTGATTATCCGTCCGTCTGTCTGTCCGTCTGTCTGTGGACAATTTCTTGTCCGCGCTCTAACTCGACAACCGTCTCACCTAGGAATGTCAAACTTCCAAACTGCACCAACAATTCATCTTTAACTAGGTTTGACAAATTCTAACTTAATTCTATATACAATAATTCAAAGTACGGGCGTATTTTGCCCCGCTGGTGGAGCTCTTGTTAAAGATGAATTGTTGGTGCAGTTTGGAAGATTCCAATACTGGCGTTCTATGGCACATACCGGTAAGCACAATAAGGCAGTTCACTACCAATATAATAATAACAAGTGTGAACAAGTCACACGCCTGCATTTTGAATTATTGTATATAGAATTAAGTTAGAATTTGTCAAACCTAGTTAAAGATGAATTGTTGGTGCAGTTTGGAAGTTTGACATTCCTAGGTGAGACGGTTGTCGAGTTAGAGCAAGAAATTGTCCACAGACAGACGGACAGACGGACGGATAATCAATAGGGAAATCTGGCTCTTGCAGTAGGAGTATGAGTATGACATCATCACATTCTAGAATCGGAATTTGCCTCTTCATGAAGACAAAGCTTCAAAGACTTCAAAGCTTTGAAGTGTCCACAGACGGACGGACGGACGGACGGACAGCGCCATACCATATTACGTCCCGTCTTACAACGGGCGTATAATAATTCAAAGTACGGGCGTATTTTGCCCCGCTGGCGGAGCTCTTGTTTACACCTAAGGTCACATGAGATATTCTTAAAGCAGCACTATGTAACTTTTTTGGTACACAACTTCAAGCGGGTAAATGAGAAGGGGAAACAACTGTAACATGGTTAAAAGTCTGAAAAGTAAATTTTGCATGATCTTTAACTACATTTGATTTGACCATAAAAGTGACATAGTGCACCTTTAATGAACTGAGAATTGGTCATTACCTCGACTTTGCACCGGTGCTGCTGCTGCACGACACTGGAGACAGTGCAACTTTGTTTTTCTCTGTTGAAGATGAGAAAAATATTCAAATACATCTGAGTACACATGGACATGCATCATTAAAGGTGTGTGTGGACTACGTACCCTGAACGCTGTGTGTTGAACTCCTGGCTGTAGAGGAGTTCGCTGCCTTCAGACGTGTAATCTTTGTTTCTGCGAGTTGCGTAGTTGTGTATTAGTCGAAGGTCTGAGTTGAAGTGAGTTTCTCAGGACCTGTGTCACCCTTATATACTTATAGAACCCTTTATAAGAGACTCTTGATGATGTCACAAAGAAATAGAATGTCTGACGGAATGTGTTGCCAGGTGACGCCAGGTGAATCTTTCCTTATATGGACATGAGTGCGTTGCCATAGTTACACAATGCTGAATGTCAATAATTACATTGGAAGTGTCTGAATGTCCATCCTAGGCCCTAAACCCCAAACACTACACTGACCTGCACTCTTTAGTGAACTCTATAGAACCTCATTCACTGAGGTCCAGACGCAGTTCACGACTTTGAGGTCACATGTGTATTAGACCTCAATTAGTCTTGATTTAGACCTTATTTAAAACTGGTGTAGACCTGGTTTAGACCTAGTTTAGTCCTGGTTTACTTTTGGTTTAGATCTGGGTCAGACTTTTAGTAATTAGACATGGTTTAGCCCTATATTAGTCCTGGTTTAGACCTGGATTAGTCCTGGTTTAGTCCTGGCTTAGACCTGATTTTGTCACTGTATTTCTCCAGGTTTAGTCCTGTACAGTATATTAGACCTGATTTAGTCCTGGTTAAGACTTAAACAATGGTTTTGTCCTCTAGTGGTCCTGTTTTAGACCTGGTTCAGATCGGGTTTAGACCTAGTTTAGACCTGATTTAGTTTTGGTATAGACCTAGTTCAGATCTGGCTTAGCCCTATATTAGTCCTGGTTTAGACCTGGTTTAAATCTGTATTAGTCCTGTATTAGAACTGTATTAGAACCCCTCGGAGGAATAAGATGGACTCGCAGCCCAGACTTTGAACTACACTAAATGTGAACTGTGCCTGAGTGAACTGTGGTAGTAGTTATTACCCCACAGAAGTAAAATTCCCCCCTCTTTAAGCAGGGCTCTACAGTGCGCCCATTTCACTCGCATCTCTCGCTCACGGCACTCGAGTATCAAAGTACGTCTTCCTCTTCCAAAACCAAATAAACTAAAGTCTGAAATAAGCTCACTCAAAATACTCTGAAACTGGTCTAACAAGACACACAAGCAACTCCAGGTATGTTTGTGATGAGGAATCATAATTTGTGATGATATAACATTTATCTCCAAGGAGACAAGCAGGTGTTGCCAAACTTACAAATCGCCAAAGTTATCTGTAGAGAAGTGACATTGTGACAGTGCATTTTTATGTAATAAAAACATTTATTTGAATAAATGCAAGACAGGTTTAATGCCTTACTGAGAAACATTACAGGCAAAGCATTTAAATCTCCATGGTGACAGAACCCCCATAGAAAAGTACTATGATAATTTTCACCACTAATTTTTGTGAGACATCAGTCATAGAACACATGCAAAGTTCACTGGTTCTTTATTTAGTCATTTATTTTATTCAGAGGAAGTAAAACCACTGTTATTTTTTGTGATTAGGTTAAAAAAAAACACTGAAAAATGTTAAATGATTAATGGTACGAGATGATGGTTTTACAAACCATAATGAATCTCTTTACAATGTGGTGGATTATCCCTTCAGTCAGTTTGTTAAAAATATGACTCTGCGATTCTGTTTGTTATTTATATACTGAATAGAAGCAATAACAATGAGATAAGAGACTGAAATATGAACTGGTTAATTTAATAGAAGAGCAGAAAATGTCATTGTCACACCGCCCTATGACCAACAGGAAGTCGGCCATATTGGATCAAAAATTCACCGCCGTTTTGACTGCGTGTACGCCAAAGTCTTCAAGTGTCTTGGTTTTGGTCCAAACGAGCTCAGATTTGACACATCACATCTACAGATGTGGGTCCACAAACGCATCATTTTTCTCAGTGCACTTTTTCACGGTTTGTCCGTAGCACGCCGGCGAATAACGCCTTAGTTTACTGTTTCTTTGATGCCCTCTCACAGGCTTTGGCCTACAGAGCTCAAACTCACATCACTATTGTGTGATCCCGGCCTGAATGTGATGAAATATGAAATATAATAAAAGTGAACTCTGTAGCGCCACCTAGTGTATACGTGAAACGTCAACATTATCGGATTTGTACCAAATTTGGGTATTCAATTCTCTGTATCAAAGCAAGCAAAAAAAAAAATATTATGGATATGGAGTGTTTCCCACGGTTGGCCAGCAGGGGCTCAAAGACTCCCCCAATAAATAGTTCAAAAATTACTACACGCACAGAGTTCGTCTGATTGTGCTGAAATTTGAATCATTAATGCCTGATCATGACCTGAATATAATAAACTATAAAGTATATAGAAAAGTGAACTCTATAGCGCCCCCTACCCAGACATGAAATGTCAACGTGATCAGATTTGTACCAGATTTGGGGAATACATTCTATGCATGTCTCCGACCAAAAAAATACATTATGGATATGGGGTATTTTCCATGGTTGGCCACAAAGGGGCAAATACTCCCCCCCCCCAAAATATGTTTAAAGGCGCACTATGTAACTTTTCTGGTGGAGGGTCTGTTTTTATGCAGTCTTAGTCTGACAGTGCTCTTGATTATAAAAGTCATGTGACCTGTGTCCTAGTTTCTATAATTTGGCTCTAGATCGTTCCCATTTTCAAATATTAAAGGTGCCCTATGTAATTTTTCTGGTGGACGAGCTGTTGGGAGGAGAGAGTGTCATGTCAGGGCGGTCACGAGTCCTCAGCGGTTGCCTGGCATGGGTGTGCGCGCCGGGGCGAGGGCCATCATTGCCGCGAGCGGCTTTAATTATTAGGCCCGAGCACCTAGGCGGCGTAGGGCCTATTGTGATTGTTCAGCAGTGCAAAGCACTGCTGCGCTGAGTGCGTGGAGCGAAGCGCTCTCCCCTTTCCAAACACACTGGCATCACCATGTCACTGACTGGTGCCCGCTGACCTGGCACGGTGGCATCGCCATGGCCGCGCCAGCAGCATAATTGTAATCGTTCACCCAAAAACGTAGGGCGCACATGACATCATGCATGTGTAACATACATGGAAGAAATACACAATCATGGTATTAACCATTAATCAGTCATAATTAATTAATTAATTATTCATCCTAGAATTAACTCAATGTTCAGATGAATTAGTTAAATACATCAAGTATCAGTAATCAATTACTATAATAATCAAATCATTCATTCATTTCATTAAAGACAAGTGCACTTAAATCGAATACTCAAAATTCCAATATTGGTCCAAATACTCAGGCAGAGTTCATAAATAAAAGTGAGAAAAGAAAACACATGTAGCTACATACTTTTATTGAATTTAGCATTAATCCAAATAAAATGCTTAAACTAGGTCAAAAAATATAAAAGGCGCTCCCCTACATTTAAGATTGATTTAAATTAAAGTGATACCAATAATTTGGCTTTGTTACAATAAACAAACGAACTGTAAAGATCTCCGTGCACGGCCCGACCTGTTAACATGTACGGAGGCGCTATGGAGGATCTGAAAGGAGCAGTTTGCCACTTTCCTGATGGACCCTTGTGCTGGATCATGGTGTTCGTTATGGACAAACTGTGACTTACTCTTGATCTTAGCATCACAGGGGTTTGTGAACCGCTCTTAGTCTGAACCGTCCCCCGGGACCTGTTTGCCTTGAGTGACCCTACCAGGGCGTGAATTTTTTTTCAATTCAATTCAATTTATTTTGTAGCGCCCAAAATCGCAACAACAGTAGCCTCTAAGGGCGTTCCAAGATATGGATGAGTAAAACATACACACAGACATATCAAAACAGGAATAAACAACATTCATGTAAAGCAGCAAATTGAGTGAAGCCCCCGACAACACATCTCCTGGGACTCAAACCCCTCCACCACGTCAAGGTGGCAGCTCGAGGAGGGGCAGTGCAAAGATAAAATATTAAATGATTATCTGTTACATAAGGGTGAGTTGTTGTACAGTTGTACGGAGTATTATCTGTCCCTCTATAGTCTGGTGCAGTGGGGGAGTTGTACAGTTGTAGGGAGTAATATCTGTCCCTCTATAGTCTGGTGCAGTGGGGGAGTTGTTGTACAGTTGTAGGGAGTATTATCTGTCCCACACTGTGACACATGTCTCCAGCTCATGATGATGGTCACGTGTCCAGCTTTACTATAAAGACTTTTCAGTTGTTCCAAAATGTGGTGGAGTAGAAAATACAGATACCTACTCTCAAATGTACTGAAGCAAAAGTAAAAAGTCTCCACTTTACACCCACACCCTGCGTCTCCACTCTGTGCAGTAAATCTTCTGTCCAAAGACACATGTCCCTTGTGGCCCCAGTCTTAGAGCGGGGTTCCCCTGGGGCCTGGGGTCCATGGGGAATAATTACTTTAAGGAATTAAAAGACACAATCCATCCATCCATCTTCTTCCGCTTATCCGGGCCCGGGTCGCGAGGGCAGCAGTCTAAGCAGGGTCTCCCAAGCTTCCTCTCCCTAGCCACTTCCTCCAGCTCCTCTGGACAGACCACGAGGTGTTCCCAGGCCAGCCGAGAGACATAATCCCTCCAGCGTGTCCTGGGTCTTCCCTAGGGCCTGCTACCGGTGGGACATGCCCGAAACACCTCCCGAGGGAGGCGTCCAGGAGGCATCTGGACCAGATGCCTGAGCCACCTCAGCTGGTTCCTCTCGATGTCTCGATACTCCGAGCTCCTCCCGTGTGACCGAGCTCCTCACCCTATCTCTAAGGTAGCGACCGGCCACTCTGCGGAGGAAACTAATTTTGGCCACTTGTATCCGCGATCTGGTCCTTTCGGTCATTACCCAGAGCTCATGACCATAGGTGAGGGTAGGAACGTAGATTGACCGGTAAATCAGCTCCCTCTTCACCACAACAGTCCGATACAGCGACCGCATCACTGTCGACGCTGCACCGATCCGCCTGTCAATCTCACGCTCCATCCTCCCCTCACTCGTGAACAACAGACCCCGAGATACTTGAACTCCTCCACTTGAGGCAGAGACTCCCCACCCACCCGGAGAGGGCAAACCACCTTTTTCTGGTCGAGAACCATGGCCTCAGATTTGGAAACAGATTTTGCAAACCGCCCCAGTGCACTCTGAAGGTCCTGGTTCGATAAAGCCAACAGGACAACATCATCCGCAAAAAGCAGAGATGAGATCCTGTGGTCCCCGAACCGGACCCCCTCCGGCCCCTGGCTGCGCCTAGAAATTCTGTCCATAAATACAATGAACAGAACCGGTGACAAAGGGCAGCCCTGGCGGAGTCCAACATACACCGGGAACAGGTCTGACTTACTGCTGGCAATGCAAACACAGCTCCTGCTCCGGTCATCCAGGGACCGGACAGCCCTTAGCAAAGAGCCCCGGACCCCATACTCCCGGAGCACCCCCCACAGGGCACCATGAGGGACACGGTCAAATGCCTTCTCCAAGTCCACAAAGCACATGTGGACTGGTTGGGCAAACTCCCATGAACTCTCGAGCACCCGATGGAGGGTGTTTGTTTATTTGTTTATTTGGGTGGGACGATGCATATTCATGAACATACAATTTGTATGAAATCAAACATATCAAACGCCGGATTTAGCACAGGTGCTAATTTCCGTCCGTAATCCCATATATAAAATACACATAAAATAGACATTTGACAGACTCGACAAATATAACTAACAATATGCATAATACACAGTATAGTACAGTACAATAACATAGCTATCATGACCTAAAGTGCTGTTAAAGGTGCTTTTTATAGAGTGCATTATAAGGTGCGTACAGTATTACAGTACTATTTCTAAAGTGCTAGGGTCTACGTGTGTGTGTTTGTATGTGTGTGTGTGTGTAGTGGTGTCTAAAGATGGTTACAATTTTGACTGCTTTTCAACCATCTCTTAAGGTGCATTTTAAACGATGCAAAGGTTGGGCTGGTTCTGACTGAGACAGGTGAGGTGTTCCAGCTGCTGCAGCCTGTGATAGAGAGAACATTTTGAGCGAAGGTGGTTTTTCGAAATTGTATCTCACAATCCCCTCTAGAGGTTGATCTGGTGCTAGACACACTTTTCCTTTTTACGTATTTTTTCAAGGGTGGTGGGGCCAGTTTGTGCAGGGACCTAAAAATGATACAGCAGTTTTTAAATATTTTAAAATTATCAAAACTTAAAAGGTTATACTTTCCTAGGATTGCACAGTGGTGAAATGATTGTGGCTTCTTAACAAATGTTTTTATGGCTTTTTTATAGAGCTGTTCAATTGGTTTTAGTGTAGTGGTACTGGCAAACGACCATGTTGTCAAGCAGTATTCTATATGGGACAGTATCATGCAGTGGAGGTAAGATTTGGCTGCCTCTGTTGTGATGAAAGGGCGGATTTGTTTGAAATTTTGTAAGTTGAATTTGACTATATTGGATACCTTTTTTATTTGTTTTTTGAATGTCAGGTTGGAGTCTAATACTACTCCAAAGTATGTAAACTGTGCCACCAATTCCACTTCATCTCCCTCCAGAAAAACAAAGGACCTGCTTCTCGGTTTTGGTCGTTTTGTACATCATGAAGACAGTTTTTTTATTGAGCATAAGACAATTTTGTTTTAGCCAGTTGTCTATCTTGTTTAATGCATTTGTGAGGTCTGTGGCTATTTTCTCCTCTTTTCCCGGGGTGTAGATCACCACATCATCTGCGTACATTTGCATATTAAGTTCGGGGCACACATCCAGGAGGTCGTTTATGTAAAGAGAGAATAATAAGGGGGCAAGAGTAGATCCCTGAGGCAGGCCGATATTACTATTAAGATAAGGAGATGTGACACCGTCTATGGAAACACACTGCTTTCTATTTGATAGGTAGGATTGAAACCAAAGTACAGCGTCTGCGGAAAAGTTAAAGTATGTGAGCTTAGCTAAAAGAACCTGATGGTTGACGGTGTCAAATGCTTTTTAAAGGTCTCAGAACACAGATCCTACACATGAATTGTTATCTAGTAGATGTTTAATGTTTTCTACAAAGAAACAATTTGCTGTCTCAGTGCTATGGTTAGCCCGGAACCCGAACTGCATTTGATGCATTGGGGTATGGCCATTGTTGAGATGTTCGATTAGTTGACTTGCTATCCATTTTTCGGCTACTTTGGATGCTATAGGCAGAATGCTAATTGGCCGATAGTTGGCTACCTGTGTTTTGGACCCAGATTTATAGATGGGAGTTACGGTGGCCTCTTTCCAGGACAATGGAAATGTTTTTTGACTGATGGACTGATTTATCATAAGTGTGATGGGTTTTACCAAGGCATTTGAATGGGTTTTTAAAAAGTTAGTGTCAATACTGTTAACATCTCTAGCCTTTGAGGTTTTGATGGCTGCAATGATTTTCGTTACTGCTGACTCATTTATTTCTTGCAGCTGAAAAACAGGCTGATCCTCGTTTAATGGTTGATAGCGGGTGGTGGGGACAGTAAAAAGACTTGAGATTTCGGATATACTGTCTACAAAGTAATAATTGAAGATGTTTGCCACTGTCATGGGATCCTTTATTGAGGTGTTATTTATAACTAGTTTGAAGGTTCTTTTCTCATCTTTTTTTTGTTTACTTAGTAGTTTGTTTAGAGTTTGCCATGTTTTTTGTCCATTGCCTTTTGCATTCTCTATTAGGGAGACGAAAAAAATTTGCTTTGGCTTTTCTAAGGATTTGTATAACTTTATTGCGAGCGTGTGTGAATTTTTGTCTATCTGTATACATCCCGAATTTTAGATATTGTTTAAGTAAAGCATCTCTTGATTTTAATAGGGTTCTGCAGTTTTGGTTGATCCATGGTAAGTGATGGTCCTTTGTAGTTCTGTGACGCCCCCTGGTGACAAAAACAGACATTACCTCATAAATTTTTCAGAGAAAGGATTTGGAGCTTGTCTCTATGTTTTTTGACGATATAGTCTCCTCCCAATTTACCATTTTCAGAGCGTCATTTATGTTTTGTGTTTGGTTCTTTGGTATAATGTTTGAAGGAGGGGCATTGCATGAATTTAGGTATCGTTGTTTTGGGAGCTTTCTAGAAAAAAGAATTATATTATGGTCTGATAAGCCAGTCAGAAAGTTGAAGGTCTTAGCGATTCTGTCAGGCTTATTAGTGAACAGGAGGTCTATCCTTGTCTGAGATTTGTTTGTTAGTCTGGTGGGTTTCTCTATTAATTGTTCTAGATTAAAATAGTCTGTGGTGCATTTGAGAGTTTTCCGAGTGTGTTTATCGTCCCAATTTATGTTAAAATCCCCTATCATAATTATCTCTTTGTTTTGGCCACATATGGTCAGCATGTGTTTTAGTTGGTCATAAAAGTCTACTTTGGCAGAGGGGTGTCGACATAAGCAAATTAGAATAAATGACATTTCCTTTGATAATGTAAGTTCAACACCAAGTAGGTCAAATTCAATGTCATTAGGCCAGTCTAGTTTTTTACATTTCAGGGTGTTCTTGATGTACAGCAAGACTCCCCCACCTTTGCTCCTCTCTCTGTCTTTTTTGAATACATGATACCCCGGCATTGTTATTAGAGCCTCTGCTGATGTTTGTTTTAGCCAAGACTCAGATATACCTAGACAGTCGATATTGGACTCGTCTAGGAGGTGTAGAGCTGGTCCAGTGTTCCACGACCAGGCCGAAAACCACACTGCTCCTCTTGGATCCGAGGTTCGACTATCGGCCGGACTCTCCTCTCCAGTACCCTGGCATAGACTTTACCGGGGAGGCTGAGGAGTGTGATTCCCCTAGTTGGAACACACCATCCAGTCCCCCTTCTTATACAGAGGGACCACCACCCCCCCGGTATTCCAGTCCAGAGGTACTGTTCCCGACTGCCACATGATGTTGCAGAGGTGTGTCAGCCAAGACAGCCCCACAACATCCAGAGACTTAAGGTACTCAGGACGGATCTCATCCACCCCCAGAGCTTTGCCACTGAGGAGCTTTCGAACCACCTCAGTGACTTCAGCCAGGGTCATGGACGAGTCCACCTCTGGGCCCCCAGCCTCGGCCTCCTCTTCGGAGGATGTGACGGTGGGATTGAGGAAATCCCCAAAGTATTCCTTCCACTGCCCGACAACATCCCCAGTCAAGTTCAGCAGCTCTCCCCCCGCACTGTAAAAAGTGTCTGTGAAGCACTGCTTCCCCCTCCTGAGGCGCCGGATGGTTTGCCAGAATTTCCTTGGGGCCGTCCCATAGTCTCCTCCATGGCCTCCCCGAACTCCTCCCAGACCTGAGTTTTTGCCTCTGCAACTGCCCAGGCTGCAGAACGTTTGGCCCACCGGTACCCGTCAGCTGCCTCAGGAGTCCCCCGGGCCAGCAATGCCCGGTAGCACTCCTTCAGCTTGACGGCATCCCTTACTTCCGGTGTCCACCACCGGGTTCGGGGATTGCCGCCGCGACAGGCCCCACAGACCTTACAGCCACAGCTACGAGCAGCCGCATCAACAGTGGAGGCCGAGAACGAAGCCCACTCGGGCTCCATGTCCCCAGCCTCCCCCAGGATCTGGGAGAAGTCCCCCAGTAGAACAACGGAGTCCCCGGTCGGTGCACTGTCCAGTACCCCTCCCAGAGACTCCAAGAAGGCCGGGTACTCTGCACTGCTGTTCGGCCCGTAGGCCGACACCACAGTGAGAGACCTGTGCCCGACCCGAAGGCGCAGGGACGCGACCCTCTCATTCACCGGGGTGAACTCCAACACACAGCGGCTGAGCTGTGGGGGTGATGAGCCCACACCAGCTCGCCGCCGCTCCCCGCGGCCAAAGCCAGAGAAATGGAGAGTCCAACCCCTCTCAAGGAGTTGGGTTCCAGAACCCAAGCTGCGCGTAGAGGTGAGGCCGACTATATCTAGCCGGTAACGCTCGACCTCCGGCACAAGCTCAGGCTCCTTCCCCCCCAGCGAGGTGACATTCCATGTCCCCAGAGCTCGTCTCCATCCTCCATGTCCGGAGATCCGGTCACCGAGGCCCCCGCCTTCGACCGCTGCCCAGATCTCTCCGCACCTGACCCCTATGGCTCCTCTCGTGGGTGGTGGGTCCACCAGAGGGCGGCCCCACGTCGCTCCTTTGGGCAGGGCCTGGCCGGGCCCCATGGGGAAAGGCCCGGCCAGCAGGTGCTCGCCGGCGTGGTGGCCAGGCACCCCAGGCCTGGCTCCAGGGTGGGGCCCCGGTGTCGCCTTTCCGGGCGACGTAACTGGCCCCTGAATTTTGATTATCATAAGGGTCTTCTGAACCGCTCTTCCTCTGACCCGTCCCCCCGGACCGGTTTGCCTTGGGTGACCCTACCAGGGGCATAAAGCCCCCGACAACATAGCTCCTGGGATCATTCGGGCACTCAAACCCCTCCAGCATGTTAAGGTGGCAGTTCGAGGAGGGGCAGGCATAGAATTTAAGCCCCAAATTTGGTACATTACAAAGCGATTTATCAGTTTTTGGCAAAATTTTAATCACTAAAAGCGAAGTATTGTCCAAATTCATTTCCCCTGCCTTTTCTCTAGCTCTGCCTAATCATTTAATAACAACTAATAACAAAACCATTTTCTACTGTACATGGAGAAATAAACATCACTGTATAAGAAAAATGTTGCAGTAAAGCTAATAGTAGAGGGTCTAAACAGCAGCAGTAAACGGAATGCTAAAATTAAAATGGTTGCAAAACTTTATAAATAAAATAGATAAGTTCTGGGTTCATATCCCACTAAAATGTTCACTGTGGGCGTTGAGTATGTGCAGCTTACCTGGGACTGCTCTACCTCTGAATTACCACTCAAATGATCAACATTCCACCTTCAGGTCCTCTTCAAGTGGAAAATGACACAAACACACTTTTCCTCCACATCATGGACCTGTCTGGAACAACAGAATATTCTGTCCAAAAGAAACTGTTTATTATGAGGACTGGTGAAAAGGGGATTTGGTCCATCTCACATTCAATTGATTCTAATGGGAACCTCAATAACCTCATTCATCTTATGAAGAAATCTGATAGAAGAGTGTGGTAGAATTATACAAGATTCCCTTTACTCACCATAGACGAATTACAATTTAAAGACAGAAAATGTTCTTATAAAATATGAAGAAATGTTTTATTACCAAAGCCAATTATGTTATTGTTACCAATTAATATCATAAAAAAAGAGAACAAATGACCTCTCATTTTCAATCTAAAGCCGAAGAACCTGACTTTAAAATGTTAAATGATATTTATTCCTTATTAACGATTTTCTGAAAAGGAAAAAAAAAAAAGTTTTAATATGGAGACCGATAAGTGCACATTTTGTAACAGTGAAATAGAAACTGTTGAATGTGTTCTTTTAGCTGTATTAGTGTTGGGACTCCATCCAAATGTGGATGGTGGAATTTGATACAAATTTACATAATATAACCCATAAGGACATAATATGGAGTCATTTTACAAGACAACAAAAAGGAACATTTCTATCATTGTTGTTTATTAATAGCCAAACAATTTATTCATAAATGCAAATTCTTAAACATAACATGTTCAAAATTTATCTGAATGATTTTTTTGCAGTTTAAGAGAGCCTTGAGCCATATTAAATCTAAGCAGTTTATGCAGTCAGATGTATAAGACCTGTCACATTCTAATTATTTATGTACTGTGTAGAATCCTCATTCTCCACGTAGAATCCATGGCAACGGGTATTTTTTATTTATTTTATTTATTATGGTTTAAAAAACAAACAAACTATGAACTCAAAAATGTGCACATTCGATGTATTTTATACTGCCAGCAATTATTAAAAAATTTAAAAATCAGACTTTACAGCCTGTAGTGGATCCATACGGTGGACTTGAGTGGATCACAGGAGGATGCGTGCGTGTTTACGTCAGTGCGTGCTGCGTGCGTGCGTGCATGCTCTGTTTGTTGTCATGGATATGGTCTGTGTTGTCATGTGCATCTTTCAAACGCACGCGCGTCTTTCAAACATTTGGCAAGTGAAAGTGCTGCGCACAAACCCTGCGCTGGGACTCCGTTTACTGGATCATTTATGAGAGAAACAGACCGAAGTTTTGACCCGGACTCAATGACGCCCTGGACTCAGACTGCCGGACTTTTGACAGGAGAAAACGTGAGGTTTGTGACTTTCTGTGATCATATGTTACTCTATTTGTGATTTGACCATGTTACACAAAAAACAACCAGTATTTTAGCAGATGGCCCTTAAACAAAACCGGGATCCTGCTCACGGTGCGTTTATTCAAACAAGTGCGTTCATCATTTCATTTGAATGCAAAATAAAAGTATTCAGCAGCAGACACTAGGACAGTCAGTGGGATGTTAGTTTAATATAGGCTGGTAACGTGACCCCATCGGCGTTATCACATTAAAATACTTTCTAAATAATACTTTCCTTCCTCCAAAATTCAACTGAGCTGTGCACATGTATGGTCTTGAATAAATTACATTTAGTTTTAGAATGAAGTTGTTTGTATTTTAATATTAAACACTAAAAGATAGTGTGGTCTTATTTTTCTAAAATGTAACTATTCTGGAAAAAAAAAGAAAAAAAAGATGATGTTCTGTGGTGCGATATCTGCATTTCCTAAGAAAAACACACTTCTAAATGTTCAAAAGATAATCTTTAAAATAGGACATTATTAATCCAACACTAGAGACTTTATATATGAAGTAAACTTTTAGAATATTTTGACATGGCACATTTATAGTGTCTGTTCAGTGAAGCGTCAGGAGAGGGCGCTGCAGGGCAAATGTCTCCAGTTAAAGAGCTCCACAAAGCAGCAGCAGATACAGCCTCTGTACGATATTCTGACAGAACAGTGGACAGAGCTGCTTTAAAGTCTCTCAAGTTTGTCCTTTATACAAGTTTGTCCTTTATACAAGTTTGTCCTTTATACAAGTTTGTCCTTTATACAAGTTTATCCTTTATACAAGTTTGTCCTTTATACAAGTTTGTCCTTTATACAAGTTTGTCCTTTATACAAGTTTGTCCTTTATACAAGTTTATCCTTTATACAAGTTTGTCCTTTATACAAGTTTATCCTTTATACAAGTTTGTCCTTTATACAAGTTTGTCCTTTATACAAGTTTATCCTTTATACAAGTTTGTCCTTTATACAAGTTTGTCCTTTATACAAGTTTGTCCTTTATACAAGTTTGTCCTTTATACAAGTTTATCCTTTATACAAGTTTGTCCTTTATACAAGTTTATCCTTTATACAAGTTTGTCCTTTATACAAGTTTATCCTTTATACAAGTTTGTCCTTTATACAAGTTTGTCCTTTATACAAGTTTGTCCTTTATACAAGTTTGTCCTTTATACAAGTTTATCCTTTATACAAGTTTGTCCTTTATACAAGTTTATCCTTTATACAAGTTTGTCCTTTATACAAGTTTATCCTTTATACAAGTTTGTCCTTTATACAAGTTTGTCCTTTATACAAGTTTGTCCTTTATACAAGTTTATCCTTTATACAAGTTTGTCCTTTATACAAGTTTGTCCTTTATACAAGTTTATCCTTTATACAAGTTTGTCCTTTATACAAGTTTATCCTTTATACAAGTTTGTCCTTTATACAAGTTTGTCCTTTATACAAGTTTATCCTTTATACAAGTTTGTCCTTTATACAAGTTTGTCCTTTATACAAGTTTGTCCTTTATACAAGTTTGTCCTTTATACAAGTTTATCCTTTATACAAGTTTGTCCTTTATACAAGTTTATCCTTTATACAAGTTTGTCCTTTATACAAGTTTATCCTTTATACAAGTTTGTCCTTTATACAAGTTTGTCCTTTATACAAGTTTGTCCTTTATACAAGTTTGTCCTTTATACAAGTTTATCCTTTATACAAGTTTGTCCTTTATACAAGTTTATCCTTTATACAAGTTTGTCCTTTATACAAGTTTATCCTTTATACAAGTTTGTCCTTTATACAAGTTTGTCCTTTATACAAGTTTATCCTTTATACAAGTTTGTCCTTTATACAAGTTTATCCTTTATACAAGTTTGTCCTTTATACAAGTTTGTCCTTTATACAAGTTTGTCCTTTATACAAGTTTGTCCTTTATACAAGTTTATCCTTTATACAAGTTTGTCCTTTATACAAGTTTGTCCTTTATACAAGTTTATCCTTTATACAAGTTTGTCCTTTATACAAGTTTATCCTTTATACAAGTTTATCCTTTATACAAGTTTATCCTTTATACAAGTTTGTCCTTTATACAAGTTTGTCCTTTATACAAGTTTGTCCTTTATACAAGTTTGTCCTTTATACAAGTTTGTCCTTTATACAAGTTTATCCTTTATACAAGTTTGTCCTTTATACAAGTTTGTCCTTTATACAAGTTTGTCCTTTATACAAGTTTGTCCTTTATACAAGTTTATCCTTTATACAAGTTTGTCCTTTATACAAGTTTATCCTTTATACAAGTTTGTCCTTTATACAAGTTTGTCCTTTATACAAGTTTGTCCTTTATACAAGTTTGTCCTTTATACAAGTTTATCCTTTATACAAGTTTGTCCTTTATACAAGTTTGTCCTTTATACAAGTTTATCCTTTATACAAGTTTATCCTTTATACAAGTTTATCCTTTATACAAGTTTGTCCTTTATACAAGTTTGTCCTTTATACAAGTTTGTCCTTTATACAAGTTTGTCCTTTATACAAGTTTATCCTTTATACAAGTTTGTCCTTTATACAAGTTTGTCCTTTATACAAGTTTGTCCTTTATACAAGTTTGTCCTTTATACAAGTTTATCCTTTATACAAGTTTGTCCTTTATACAAGTTTATCCTTTATACAAGTTTGTCCTTTATACAAGTTTATCCTTTATACAAGTTTGTCCTTTATACAAGTTTGTCCTTTATACAAGTTTATCCTTTATACAAGTTTGTCCTTTATACAAGTTTATCCTTTATACAAGTTTGTCCTTTATACAAGTTTATCCTTTATACAAGTTTGTCCTTTATACAAGTTTATCCTTTATACAAGTTTGTCCTTTATACAAGTTTATCCTTTATACAAGTTTGTCCTTTATACAAGTTTGTCCTTTATACAAGTTTATCCTTTATACAAGTTTGTCCTTTATACAAGTTTATCCTTTATACAAGTTTGTCCTTTATACAAGTTTGTCCTTTATACAAGTTTGTCCTTTATACAAGTTTGTCCTTTATACAAGTTTGTCCTTTATACAAGTTTATCCTTTATACAAGTTTGTCCTTTATACAAGTTTGTCCTTTATACAAGTTTATCCTTTATACAAGTTTGTCCTTTATACAAGTTTATCCTTTATACAAGTTTGTCCTTTATACAAGTTTGTCCTTTATACAAGTTTATCCTTTATACAAGTTTGTCCTTTATACAAGTTTGTCCTTTATACAAGTTTGTCCTTTATACAAGTTTGTCCTTTATACAAGTTTATCCTTTATACAAGTTTGTCCTTTATACAAGTTTATCCTTTATACAAGTTTGTCCTTTATACAAGTTTATCCTTTATACAAGTTTGTCCTTTATACAAGTTTGTCCTTTATACAAGTTTGTCCTTTATACAAGTTTGTCCTTTATACAAGTTTATCCTTTATACAAGTTTGTCTTTTATACAAGTTTATCCTTTATACAAGTTTGTCCTTTATACAAGTTTATCCTTTATACAAGTTTGTCCTTTATACAAGTTTGTCCTTTATACAAGTTTGTCCTTTATACAAGTTTATCCTTTATACAAGTTTGTCCTTTATACAAGTTTGTCCTTTATACAAGTCATTTATAGTTTATTGCTGTTGTGCCATTTGCGTTCAAGTCGCACACACACACAGGCACACGCACACACACACGCACACACACACGCACAGAATAACACACGCACACATGCACACACACACGCACAGACACATCGTACACTGCACAGGTCCTACACACACGCACACACACGCACACACACGCACACACACGCACACATCCTTCATTGCACAGGTCCTACACACACACACACCCACACACACACGCACACACACACAGACACACACGCACAGAATAACACACGCACACACACATGCACAGAATAACACACACGCAGACACACACACACGCACAGAATAACACACACACACGCGCACACACGCACACACATACACACACACGCACACACACAGAATAACACACACGCACACACATACACGCACACACAGAATAACACACACGCACACACACACACACACGCACACACACGCACGCACACACAGAATAACATGCACACACACACACGCACAGAATAACACACACACGCACAGACACATCCTACACTGCACAGGTCCTACACACACACGTGCGCATGCAAGCACACGCGCACACACACACAGACCAAACCCAGACTGACCCAGGACTAAACTATGAGCCAAACAACACCTCCTCCTCCTATGGGCCAAACAACACCTCCTCCTCCTATGGGCCAAACAACAACACCTCCTCCTATGGGCCAAACAACACCTCCTCCTCCTCCTCCTCCTCCTCCTCCTATGGGCTAAACAACACCTCCTCCTCCTCCTCCTATGGGCTAAACACCTCCTCCTCCTCCTCCTCCTATGGGCTAAACAACACCTTCTCCTCCTCCTCCTCCCCCTCCTCCTATGGGCTAAACAACACCTCCTCCTCCTCCTCCTATGGGCTAAACAACACCTCCTCCTCCTCCTCCTATGGGCTAAACACCTCCTCCTCCTCCTATGGGCTAAACAACACCTTCTCCTCCTCCTCCTCCTCCTCCTCCTCCTCCTCCTCCTATGGGCCAAACAACATATCTTCCTCTTTCTCCTCCTTTGGCCAAACAACACCTCCTCCTCCTATGGCCCAAACAACACCTCCTCCTCCTCCTATGGGCTAAACAACACCTCCTCCTCCTCCTCCTATGGGCTAAACACCTCCTCCTCCTATGGGCCAAAAAACACCTCCTCCTACTATTGGCCAAACAACACCTCCTCCCCCTCCTATGGGCCAGACAACACCTCCTCCTCTACCTCCTCCTATGGGTCAGACAACACCTTCTTCCCCTCCTATTGGCCAAATAACACCTCCTCCTCCTCCCCCTCCTATGGGCCAAACAACACCTCCTCCTCCTCCTCCTCCTATGGGCCAAACAACACCTCCTCCTGCTGCTATGGGCCAAATAACACCTTCTCCCCCTCCTATGGGCCAAACAACACCTCCTCCTCCTCCTATGGGCCAAGAAACACCTCCTCGTCCTCCTATTGGCCAAAAAACACCTCCTTCTCCTATGGGCCAAACAACACCTCCTCCTCCTCCTATGGGCGTATACACTAGGTGTTTTACTGGTTTGATACACTCATTACACGGAACAAAGAACAAGACAAAAAAAGATAGTAATAGTTATGAATTAGGGCATGACTATAGACATGATAAGGACACTCTCTCTTCCCGATAGCTCGTCTATTAGAAAAGTTACACAATGCACCTTTAAATGTTTCTTAGGAGTCATTGCTCTCCTGTTGGTCAACTGTCAAAAATAACCCAGGGGCCTAATGTATTGTTTTGCTTGTAATCATACATAGAATTTAATCCCCAAATTTGGTATAAATCCGATCATGTTGACGTTTCACGTATACACTAGGTGGCGCTATAGAGTTCAATTTTATTATATTTCATATTTCATCACATTCAGGCTGGGATCACACAATAGTGATGTGAGTTTGAGCTCTGTAGGCCAAAGCCTGTGGCCGTGAGATGGCATCAAAGAAACAGGAAACGAAGGTTTTATTCGCCGGCGTGCTACGAACAAACCGTGAGAAGGAGCTCAAAAAAAAAAAATGCGTGTGTGGACACACGTCCCCGAATTCTAGGAGGCGCTGTTGAGTGGGTTTAGAGTGGACATTATTTTAAAGGTCATATTATCGATTAATTTTTCGGGCCGATCAATCCTATATCTGGTTGTGGGACTTTTCGTTGATGTTCAGTGGGTCTTATCTGCATTTGATGTGTATACAGAATGAAGAACAACGTTAACTTAAAGCCGCTCGCGGCAATGATGGCCCTCGCCCTGGTGCGCATGCCCCTCCCACGTGACCGCCGAGGACTCGCGACCGCCCCAGCACACCACTTTCTCTTCCCGACAGCTGCCCAGGAATACAAGTTGTATATTAGAAAAGTTGCATAATGCACCTTTAAATGTTTTTGAGGAGTCTTTACGCTCCTGCTGGCCAACTGCCAAAAATAGCCCAGGGCCCAAATATATTGTTTTGCTTGTAATCATGCCTAGAATTTAATTCCCAAATTCCCAAATCCAATAATGTTGACATTTCATGTATATGGTAGATGGCGCTATAGAGTTGACTGTTATTGCATTTCATATTTCATCACATTCAGGCCGGGGTCACACAATAGTGATGTGAGTTTGAGCTCTGTAGGCCAAAGCCTGTGGCCGTGAGAGGTCATCAAAGAAACAGGAAATAAAGGTGTTATTCGCCAGCGTGCTACGGACAAACCGTGAGGAGGATCCCAAAAACAAATAATGCGTGTGGACACACGTCTGCAGATGTGTGTTGTGTTATTTTTTACAGTCAGGAAATTCAAATTGAAAGAAAAAAGTTACATTTTTTATAATATTCATTTAAAATATATGTCATCATCTCAAAAAAATCTATGGGAAAATCTGTATTAACAATCAGTATTTAACCTGCTGCTTGTTAATACAGGTTTCCCCACCCCTTCCAGTGAAAGGAAACACTTAAGTGTTTCATTGAAAGGAAGAACGAGGACGGGGTATTGCAAAACTACTACTGTCAACTTACGGTTACTTTGCCTCAATATTTTTTGGTTTCTCTTTCTGTCTAAATAGTATGAAATATTTACTTGAACTCAAATCAGAATCAGAATTACTTTTATTCATCCCCGAGGGAAAATTTTCTTCATTACAGATGCAACTGATCAAGATCATGAAGATAGAATCAAGTTTCAAAAATAACATAAGATAAATACAATAAGATAACAGATAAAAAATAGCTCTCTCTGGGAAATTATTTACATCAGTGACATATTTACAACTATACACATGTGTGAGCAGGGAATAGGATAAAAAAGGATAGAGTAGTTTGTGATTTAAAGTGCAGAGTTCAACAGTTTGATGGCAACAGGCAGGAAAGATTTCCTGTGTCTCTCAGGGGAGCAGCGCGGCAACCGCAGTCTATGGCTGCCGCGTATTGTATTGTTTGTAGATATAAAGTTGGAACATAAGTCAGTTGCAAAAGTAGTTGAGATAATTGACCTAACCTAACTCTAGGTATCAGTCTTTCGTGATTATAATATGAAAATGGGAAAGATCTAGAGCCAAATTATAGAAACTAGGGCACAGGTCACATGACTTTTATAATCAAGAGCACAGTCAGACTAAGACCTTCACTAGAAGAGTTCCATAGTGCACCTTTAAACATATTTGTGGAGGAGTCTTTGCGCCCCTGCTGGCCAACCATGGAAAATACCCCATATCCATAATGTATTTTTTTGGTCACAGACACAGATAGAATTTAATTCCCAAATCTGGTACAGATCCGATCATGTTGACCAGAGACTTGATGACTTTTGCGGACACGCAGTCAAAACGGCGGCAAATTTTTGATCCAATATGGCCGACTTCCTGTTGGTCATAGGGCGGTGTGACAATGACATTTTCTGCTTGTCTCCTTGTTTTCTATCACTGTCCCAAATTTTGTTGTCCTATTCCAAAATATGCTTTTAAGCTCCCCATAGTCTTTATATTTTTGCCTTTTCCAGGGGGCGCTGTTGAGTGGGGGCACTTTGGGCATTGTCACGATGCCCGTTTTATCAAATTTTTCACCGGACCGGTCCATCTGATACCCCCATGTGAGATTTTTCGTCGATGTTCAAGCCCTAAAAATTGCGATCGTTTGCAATTTTTTATTTTATTTTATTTTATTTGCAAAAAAAAATTATAATAATTCAATTATTATAATAATTTAATTATTCTAATAATAATAATAATAATAATAATAATAATAATAATAATAATAATAAATAAAGCCACTCGTGGCAATGATGGCCCTCGCCCCAGCGCGCACGCCCCTACCACGTGACCGCCGAGGACTCGCGACCGCCCCAGCACACCACTTTCTCTTCCCGACAGCTGCCCAGCAATACAAGTTGTATATTAGAAAAGTTGCATAATGCACCTTTAAATGTTTTTGAGGAGTCTTCACGCTCCTGCTGGCCAACTGCCAAAAATAACCCAGGGCCCAAATATATTGTTTTGCTTGTAATCATGCCTAGAATTTAATTCCCAAATTTGGTCGAAATCCAATAATGTTGACATTTCATGTATATGGTAGATGGCGCTATAGAGTTGACTGTTATTGCATTTCATATTTCATCACATTCAGGCCGGGGTCACACAATAGTGATGTGAGTTTGAGCTCTGTAGGCCAAAGCCTGTGGCCGTGAGAGGTCATCAAAGAAACAGGAAATAAAGGTGTTATTCGCCAGCGTGCTACGGACAAACCGTGAGGAGGATCCCAAAAACAAATAATGCGTGTGGACACACGTCTGCAGATGTGTGTTGTGTTTTTTTTTACGGTCAAGAAATTCAAATTGAAAGAAAAAAGTTACATTTTTTATAATATTCATTTAAAATATATGTCATCATCTCAAAAAAATCTATGGGAAAATCTGTATTAACAATCAGTATTTAACCTGCTGCTTGTTAATACAGGTTTCCCCACCCCTTCCAGTGAAAGGAAACACTTAAGTGTTTCATTGAAAGGAAGAACGAGGACGGGTTATTGCAAAACTACTACTGTCAACTTACGGTTACTTTGCCTCAATATTTTTTGGTTTCTCTTTCTGTCTAAATAATATGAAATATTTACTTGAACTCAAATCAGAATCAGAATCAGAATTACTTTTATTCATCCCCGAGGGAAAATTTTCTTCGTTACAGATGCAACTGATCAAGATCATGAAGATAGAATCAAGTTTCAAAAATAAGATAAGATAAATACAATAAGATAACAGATAAAAAATAGCTCTCTCTGGGAAATTATTTACATCAGTGACATATTTACAACTATACACATGTGTGAGCAGGGAATAGGATAAAAAAGGATAGAGTAGTTTGTGATTTAAAGTGCAGAGTTCAACAGTTTGATGGCGACAGGCAGGAAAGATTTCCTGTGTCTCTCAGTGGAGCAGCGCGGCAACCGCAGTCTATGGCTGCCGAGTATTGTATTGTTTGTAGATATAAAGTTGGAACATAAGTCAGTTGCAAAAGTAGTTGAGATAATTGACCTAACCTAACTCTAGGTATCAGTCTTTCGTGATTATAATATGAAAATGGGAAAGATCTAGAGCCAAATTATAGAAACTAGGGCACAGGTCACATGACTTTTATAATCAAGAGCACTGTCAGACTAAGACCTTCACTAGAAGAGTTACATAGTGCACCTTTAAACATATTTGTGGAGGAGTCTTTGCGCCCCTGCTGGCCAACCATGGAAAATACTCCATATCCATAATGTATTTTTTTGGTCACAGACACAGATAGAATTTAATTCCCAAATCTGGTACAGATCCGATCATGTTGACCAGAGACTTGATGACTTTTGCGGACACGCAGTCAAAACGGCGGCAAATTTTTGATCCAATATGGCCGACTTCCTGTTGGTCATAGGGCGGTGTGACAATGACATTTTCTGCTTGTCTCCTTGTTTTCTATCATTGTCCAAAATTTTGTTGGCCTATTCCAAAATATGCTTTTAAGCTCCCCTTAGTCTTTATATTTTTGCCTTTTCCAGGGGGCGCTGTTGAGTGGGGGCACTTTGGGCATTGTCACGATGCCCGTTTTATCAATTTTTTCACCGGACCGGTCCATCTGATACCCCCATGTGAGACTTTTCGTCGATGTTCAAGCCCTAAAAATTGCGATCGTTTGCAATTTTTTATTTTATTTTATTTTATTTGCAAAAAAAATTATAATAATTCAATTATTATAATAATTTAATAATAATAATAATAATAATAATAATAATGATAATGATAATAATAATAATAATAATAATAATAATAATAATAATAATAATAATAATAATAATTAAAGCCACTCGTGGCAATGATGGCCCTCGCCCCAGCGCGCACGCCCCACCACGTGACCGCCGAGGACTCGCGACCGCCCCAGCACACCACTTTCTCTTCCCGACAGCTGCCCAGGAATACAAGTTGTATATTAGAAAAGTTGCATAATGCACCTTTAAATGTTTTTGAGGAGTCTTTACGCTCCTGCTGGCCAACTGCCAAAAATAACCCAGGGCCCAAATATATTGTTTTGCTTGTAATCATGCCTAGAATTTAATTCCCAAATTTGGTCGAAATCCAATAATGTTGACATTTCATGTATATGGTAGATGGCGCTATAGAGTTGACTGTTATTGCATTTCATATTTCATCACATTCAGGCCGGGGTCACACAATATTGATGTGAGTTTGAGCTCTGTAGGCCAAAGCCTGTGGCCGTGAGAGGTCATCAAAGAAACAGGAAATAAAGGTGTTATTCGCCAGCGTGCTACGGACAAACCGTGAGGAGGATCCCAAAAACAAATAATGCGTGTGGACACACGTCTGCAGATGTGTGTTGTGTTATTTTTTACAGTCAGGAAATTCAAATTGAAAGAAAAAAGTTACATTTTTTATAATATTCATTTAAAATATATGTCATCATCTCAAAAAAATCTATGGGAAAATCTGTATTAACAATCAGTATTTAACCTGCTGCTTGTTAATACAGGTTTCCCCACCCCTTCCAGTGAAAGGAAACACTTAAGTGTTTCATTGAAAGGAAGAACGAGGACGGGTTATTGCAAAACTACTACTGTCAACTTACGGTTACTTTGCCTCAATATTTTTTGGTTTCTCTTTCTGTCTAAATAATATGAAATATTTACTTGAACTCAAATCAGAATCAGAATCAGAATTACTTTTATTCATCCCCGAGGGAAAATTTTCTTCATTACAGATGCAACTGATCAAGATCATGAAGATAGAATCAAGTTTCAAAAATAAGATAAGATAAATACAATAAGATAACAGATAAAAAATAGCTCTCTCTGGGAAATTATTTACATCAGTGACATATTTACAACTATACACATGTGTGAGCAGGGAATAGGATAAAAAAGGATAGAGTAGTTTGTGATTTAAAGTGCAGAGTTCAACAGTTTGATGGCGACAGGCAGGAAAGATTTCCTGTGTCTCTCAGTGGAGCAGCGCGGCAACCGCAGTCTATGGCTGCCGAGTATTGTATTGTTTGTAGATATAAAGTTGGAACATAAGTCAGTTGCAAAAGTAGTTGAGATAATTGACCTAACCTAACTCTAGGTATCAGTCTTTCGTGATTATAATATGAAAATGGGAAAGATCTAGAGCCAAATTATAGAAACTAGGGCACAGGTCACATGACTTTTATAATCAAGAGCACAGTCAGACTAAGACCTTCACTAGAAGAGTTACATAGTGCACCTTTAAACATATTTGTGGAGGAGTCTTTGCGCCCCTGCTGGCCAACCATGGAAAATACTCCATATCCATAATGTATTTTTTTGGTCACAGACACAGATAGAATTTAATTCCCAAATCTGGTACAGATCCGATCATGTTGACCAGAGACTTGATGACTTTTGCGGACACGCAGTCAAAACGGCGGCAAATTTTTGATCCAATATGGCCGACTTCCTGTTGGTCATAGGGCGGTGTGACAATGACATTTTCTGCTTGTCTCCTTGTTTTCTATCATTGTCCCAAATTTTGTTGGCCTATTCCAAAATATGCTTTTAAGCTCCCCTTAGTCTTTATATTTTTGCCTTTTCCAGGGGGCGCTGTTGAGTGGGGGCACTTTGGGCATTGTCACGATGCCCGTTTTATCAATTTTTTCACCGGACCGGTCCATCTGATACCCCCATGTGAGACTTTTCGTCGATGTTCAAGCCCTAAAAATTGCGATCGTTTGCAATTTTTTATTTTATTTTATTTTATTTGCAAAAAAAAAAAATTATAATAATTCAATTATTATAATAATTTAATTATTCTAATAATAATAATAATAAAAATAATAATAATAATAATAATAATTAAAGCCACTTGTGGCAATGATGGCCCTCGCCCCAGCGCGCACGCCCCTACCACGCAAACCTGGCCGAGGACTCGATGACCGCCCCAGCACACCACTTTCTCTTCCCGACAGCTGCCCAGGAATACAAGTTGTATATTAGAAAAGTTGCATAATGCACCTTTAAATGTTTTTTAGGAGTCTTTACGCCCTGCTGGCCAACTGCCAAAAAATAACCCAGGGCCCAAATATATTGTTTTGCTTGTAATCATGCCTAGAATTTAATTCCCAAATTTGGTCGAAAACTAATAATGTTGACATTTCATGTATATGGTAGATGGCGCTATAGAGTTGACTGTTATTGCATTTCATATTCCATCACATTCAGGCCGGGTCACACAATATTGATGTGAGTTTGAGCTCTGTAGGCCAAAGCCTGTGGCCGTGAGAGGTCATCAAAGAAACAGGAAATAAAGGTGTGTTATTCGCCAGCGTGCATACGGACAAACCGTGAGGAGGATCCCAAAACAAATAATGCGTGTGGACACACGTCTGCAGATGTGTGTTGTGTTATTTTTACAGTCAGGAAATTCAAATTGAAAGAAAAAGTTACATTTTTTATAATATTCATTTAAAATATATGTCATCATCTCAAAAATCTATGGAAAATCTGTATTAACAATCAGTATTTAACCTGCTGCTTGTTAATACAGGTTTCCCCACCCTTCCAGTGAAAGGAAACACTTAAGTGTTTCATTGAAAGGAAGAACGAGGACGGGTTATTGCAAAACTACTACTGTCAACTTACGGTTACTTTGCCTCAATATTTTTTGGTTTCTCTTTCTGTCTAAATAATATGAAATATTTACTTGAACTCAAATCAGAATCAGAATCAGAATTACTTTTATTCATCCCCGAGGGAAAATTTTCTTCGTTACAGATGCAACTGATCAAGATCATGAAGATAGAATCAAGTTTCAAAAATAAGATAAGATAAATACAATAAGATAAAAGATAAAATAGCTCTCTGGGAAATTATTTACATCAGTGACATATTTACAACTATACACATGTGTGAGCAGGGAATAGGATAAAAAAGGATAGAGTAGTTTGTGATTTAAAGTGCAGAGTTCAACAGTTTGATGGCGACAGGCAGGAAAGATTTCCTGTGTCTCTCAGTGGAGCAGCGCGGCAGCCGCAGTCTATGGCTGCCGAGTATTGTATTGTTTGTAGATATAAAGTTGGAACATAAGTCAGTTGCAAAAGTAGTTGAGATAATTGACCTAACCTAACTCTAGGTATCAGTCTTTCGTGATTATAATATGAAAATGGGAAAGATCTAGAGCCAAATTATAGAAACTAGGGCACAGGTCACATGACTTTTATAATCAAGAGCACAGTCAGACTAAGACCTTCACTAGAAGAGTTACATAGTGCACCTTTAAACATATTTGTGGAGGAGTCTTTGCGCCCCTGCTGGCCAACCATGGAAAATACCCCATATCCATAATGTATTTTTTTGGTCACAGACACAGATAGAATTTAATTCCCAAATCTGGTACAGATCCGATCATGTTGACCAGAGACTTGATGACTTTTGAGGACACGCAGTCAAAACGGCGGCAAATTTGTGATCCAATATGGACGACTTCATGTTGGTCATCAGGCGGTGTGACAATGACAGTTTCTGCTTGTCTCCTTGTTTTCTATCATTGTCCAAAATTTTGTTGGCCTATTCCAAAATATGCTTTTAAGCTCCTTAGTCTTTATATTTTTGCCTTTTCCAGGGCGCTGTTGAGTGGGGGCACTTTGGGCATTGTCACGATGCCCGCTTTATCAATTTTTCACCGACCGGTCCATCTGATACCCCATGTGAGACTTTTCGCTGATGTTCAAGCCCTAAAAATTGCGATCGCTTTTGCAATTTATTAGTTTCTTTTATTGGATTGGCAAAAAAAATTATAAGAATTCAATAATTCTCATAATTTAATTATTCTAATAATAATAATAATAAAATAATAATAATAATAATAATTAAAGCCACTTGTGGCAATGATGGCCCTCGCCCCTAGCGCCAAGACGCCCCTACCACGCAACCGCCGAGGACTCGCGATCGCCCCAGCACACCACTTTCTCTTCCCGACAGCTGCCCAGGAATACAAGTTGTATATTAGAAAAGTTGCATAATGCACCTTTAAATGTTTTTGAGGAGTCTTTACGCTCCTGCTGGCCAACTGCCAAAAATAACCCAGGGCCCAAATATATTGTTTTGCTTGTAATCATGCCTAGAATTTAATTCCCAAATTTGGTCGAAATCCAATAATGTTGACATTTCATGTATATGGTAGATGGCGCTATAGAGTTGACTGTTATTGCATTTCATATTTCATCACATTCAGGCCGGGGTCACACAATATTGATGTGAGTTTGAGCTCTGTAGGCCAAAGCCTGTGGCCGTGAGAGGTCATCAAAGAAACAGGAAATAAAGGTGTTATTCGCCAGCGTGCTACGGACAAACCGTGAGGAGGATCCAAAAACAAATAATGCGTGTGGACACACGTCTGCAGATGTGTGTTGTGTTATTTTTTACAGTCAGGAAATTCAAATTGAAAGAAAAAAGTTACATTTTTTATAATATTCATTTAAAATATATGTCATCATCTCAAAAAATCTATGGGAAAATCTGTATTAACAATCAGTATTTAACCTGCTGCTTGTTAATACAGGTTTCCCCACCCCTTCCAGTGAAAGGAAACACTTAAGTGTTTCATTGAAAGGAAGAACGAGGACGGGGTATTGCAAAACTACTACTGTCAACTTACGGTTACTTTGCCTCAATATTTTTTGGTTTCTCTTTCTGTCTAAATAATATGAAATATTTACTTGAACTCAAATCAGAATCAGAATCAGAATTACTTTTATTCATCCCCGAGGGAAAATTTTCTTCGTTACAGATGCAACTGATCAAGATCATGAAGATAGAATCAAGTTTCAAAAATAAGATAAGATAAATACAATAAGATAACAGATAAAAAATAGCTCTCTCTGGGAAATTATTTACATCAGTGACATATTTACAACTATACACATGTGTGAGCAGGGAATAGGATAAAAAAGGATAGAGTAGTTTGTGATTTAAAGTGCAGAGTTCAACAGTTTGATGGCGACAGGCAGGAAAGATTTCCTGTGTCTCTCAGTGGAGCAACGCGGCAACCGCAGTCTATGGCTGCCGAGTATTGTATTGTTTGTAGATATAAAGTTGGAACATAAGTCAGTTGCAAAAGTAGTTGAGATAATTGACTCAACCTAACTCTAGGTATCAGTCTTTCATGATTATAATATGAAAATGGGAAAGATCTAGAGCCAAATTATAGAAACTAGGGCACAGGTCACATGACTTTTATAATCAAGAGCACAGTCAGACTAAGACCTTCACTAGAAGAGTTACATAGTGCACCTTTAAACATATTTGTGGAGGAGTCTTTGCGCCCCTGCTGGCCAACCATGGAAAATACTCCATATCCATAATGTATTTTTTTGGTCACAGACACAGATAGAATTTAATTCCCAAATCTGGTACAGATCCGATCATGTTGACCAGAGACTTGATGACTTTTGCGGACACGCAGTCAAAACGGCGGCAAATTTTTGATCCAATATGGCCGACTTCCTGTTGGTCATAGGGCGGTGTGACAATGACATTTTCTGCTTGTCTCCTTGTTTTCTATCATTGTCCCAAATTTTGTTGGCCTATTCCAAAATATGCTTTTAAGCTCCCCTTAGTCTTTATATTTTTGCCTTTTCCAGGGGGCGCTGTTGAGTGGGGGCACTTTGGGCATTGTCACGATGCCCGTTTTATCAATTTTTTTCACCGGACCGGTCCATCTGATACCCCCATGTGAGACTTTTCGTCGATGTTCAAGCCCTAAAAATTGCGATCGTTTGCAATTTTTTATTTTATTTTATTTTATTTGCAAAAAAAAATAATTATAATAATTCAATTATTATAATAATTTAATTATTCTAATAATAATAATAATAAAAATAATAATAATAATAATAATAATTAAAGCCACTTGTGGCAATGATGGCCCTCGCCCCAGCGCGCACGCCCCTACCACGCAACCGTCGAGGACTCGCGACCGCCCCAGCACACCACTTTCTCTTCCCGACAGCTGCCCAGGAATACAAGTTGTATATTAGAAAAGTTGCATAATGCACCTTTAAATGTTTTTGAGGAGTCTTTACGCTCCTGCTGGCCAACTGCCAAAAATAACCCAGGGCCCAAATATATTGTTTTGCTTGTAATCATGCCTAGAATTTAATTCCCAAATTTGGTCGAAATCCAATAATGTTGACATTTCATGTATATGGTAGATGGCGCTATAGAGTTGACTGTTATTGCATTTCATATTTCATCACATTCAGGCCGGGGTCACACAATAGTGATGTGAGTTTGAGCTCTGTAGGCCAAAGCCTGTGGCCGTGAGAGGTCATCAAAGAAACAGGAAATAAAGGTGTTATTCGCCAGCGTGCTACGGACAAACCGTGAGGAGGATCCCAAAAACAAATAATGCGTGTGGACACACATCTGCAGATGTGTGTTGTGTTATTTTTTACAGTCAGGAAATTCAAATTGAAAGAAAAAAGTTACATTTTTTATAATATTCATTTAAAATATATGTCATCATCTCAAAAAAATCTCTGGGAAAATCTGTATTAACAATCAGTATTTAACCTGCTGCTTGTTAATACAGGTTTCCCCACCCCTTCCAGTGAAAGGAAACACTTAAGTGTTTCATTGAAAGGAAGAACGAGGACGGGTTATTGCAAAACTACTACTGTCAACTTACGGTTACTTTGCCTCAATATTTTTTGGTTTCTCTTTCTGTCTAAATAGTATGAAATATTTACTTGAACTCAAATCAGAATCAGAATCAGAATTACTTTTATTCATCCCCGAGGGAAAATTTTCTTCGTTACAGATGCAACTGATCAAGATCATGAAGATAGAATCAAGTTTCAAAAATAAGATAAGATAAATACAATAAGATAACAGATAAAAAATAGCTCTCTCTGGGAAATTATTTACATCAGTGACATATTTACAACTATACACATGTGTGAGCAGGGAATAGGATAAAAAAGGATAGAGTAGTTTGTGATTTAAAGTGCAGAGTTCAACAGTTTGATGGCGAGAGGCAGGAAAGATTTCCTGTGTCTCTCAGTGGAGCAATGTGACAACCATGATCTATGGCTGCGAGTATTGTATTGTTTGTAGATATAAAGTTGGAACATAAGTCAGTTGCAAAAGTAGTTGAGATAATTGACCTAACCTAACTCTAGGTATCAGTCTTTTGTGATTATAATATGAAAATGGGAAAGATCTAGAGCCAAATTATAGAAACTAGGGCACAGGTCACATGACTTTTATAATCAAGAGCACAGTCAGACTAAGACCTTCACTACAAGAGTTACATAGTGCACCTTTAAACATATTTGTGGAGGAGTCTTTGCGCCCCTGCTGGCCAACCATGGAAAATACCCCATATCCATAATGTAATTTTTTGGTCACAGACACAGATAGAATTTAATTCCCAAATCTGGTACAGATCCGATCATGTTGACCAGAGACTTGATGACTTTTGCGGACACGCAGTCAAAACGGCGGCAAATTTTTTGATCCAATATGGCAGACTTCCTGTTGGTCATAGGGCGGTGTGACAATGACATTTTCTGCTTGTCTCCTTGTTTTCTATCACTGTCCCAAATTTTGTTGGCCTATTCCAAAATATGCTTTTAAGCTCCCCATAGTCTTTATATTTTTGCCTTTTCCAGGGGGCGCTGTTGAGTGGGGGCACTTTGGGCATTGTCACGATGCCCGTTTTATCAAATTTTTCACCGGACCGGTCCATCTGATACCCCCATGTGAGACTTTTCATCGATGTTCAAGCCCTAAAAATTGCGATCGTTTGCAATTTTTTATTTTATTTTATTTTATTTGCAAAAATAAAAATTATAATTCAATTATTATAATAATTTAATTATTCTAATAATAATAATAATAATAATAATTAAAGCCACTCGTGGCAATGATGGCCCTCGCCCCAGCACGCACGCCCCTACCACGTGACCGCCGAGGACTCGCGACCGCCCCAGCACACCACTTTCTCTTCCCGACAGCTGCCCAGGAATACAAGTTGTATATTAGAAAAGTTGCATAATGCACCTTTAAATGTTTTTGAGGAGTCTTTACGCTCCTGCTGGCCAACTGCCAAAAATAGCCCAGGGCCCAAATATATTGTTTTGCTTGTAATCATGCCTAGAATTTAATTCCCAAATTTGGTCGAAATCCAATAATGTTGACATTTCATGTATATGGTAGATGGCGCTATAGAGTTGACTGTTATTGCATTTCATATTTCATCACATTCAGGCCGGGGTCACACAGTATTGATTTGAGTTTGAGCTCTGTAGGCCAAAGCCTGTGGCCGTGAGAGGTCATCAAAGAAACAGGAAATAAAGGTGTTATTCGCCAGCGTGCTACGGACAAACCGTGAGGAGGATCCCAAAAACAAATAATGCGTGTGGACACACGTCTGCAGATGTGTGTTGTGTTATTTTTTACGGTCAGGAAATTCAAATTGAAAGAAGAAAGTTACATTTTTTATAATATTCATTTAAAATATATGTCATCATCTCAAAAAAATCTATGGGAAAATCTGTATTAACAATCAGTATTTAACCTGCTGCTTGTTAATACAGGTTTCCCCACCCCTTCCAGTGACAGGAAACACTTAAGTGTTTCATTGAAAGGAAGAACGAGGACGGGTTATTGCAAAACTACTACTGTCAACTTACGGTTACTTTGCCTCAATATTTTTTGGTTTCTCTTTCTGTCTAAATAGTATAAAATATTTACTTGAACTCAAATCAGAATCAGAATCAGAATTACTTTTATTCATCCCCGAGGGAAAATTTTCTTCGTTACAGATGCAACTGATCAAGATCATGAAGATAGAATCAAGTTTCAAAAATAAGATAAGATAAATACAATAAGATAACAGATAAAAAATAGCTCTCTCTGGGAAATTATTTACATCAGTGACATATTTACAACTATACACATGTGTGAGCAGGGAATAGGATAAAAAAGGATAGAGTAGTTTGTGATTTAAAGTGCAGAGTTCAACAGTTTGATGGCGACAGGCAGGAAAGATTTCCTGTCTCTCAGTGGAGCAGCGCGGCAACCGCAGTCTATGGCTGCCGAGTATTGTATTGTTTGTAGATATAAAGTTGGAACATAAGTCAGTTGCAAAAGTAGTTGAGATAATTGACCTAACCTAACTCTAGGTATCAGTCTTTCGTGATTATAATATGAAAATGGGAAAGATCTAGAGCCAAATTATAGAAACTAGGGCACAGGTCACATGACTTTTATAATCAAGAGCACAGTCAAACTAAGACCTTCACTACAAGAGTTACATAGTGCACCTTTAAACATATTTGTAGAGGAGTCTTTGCGCCCCTGCTGGCCAACCATGGAAAATACCCCATATCCATAATGTATTTTTTTGGTCACAGACACAGATAGAATTTAATTCCCAAATCTGGTACAGAAAACATTATGACCGGGTGACTTTGATTCGGTCAAACGGTTACAGTTAACATCCCTACCTGAGACAGTCCAGCACATCACTGCAGGTGTAAGATGCTGCAGGGAAAGCCAACATAGAGCTCCACACATGGAGCTCCGTGAAAAGTGAGGCACATATTTATGTAATGGGTTCCTCACCTGCCACGGTTTGTCTTTTACCCTCCTTTTCTATGGGGTCATAATAGGGAATATTAAAATCAATACAAGAACTGATTTCACAATCACAATAAACTTTTTTGCTGTTGACAGTGAACACATTTTAACAAAGAAGGAAATGTGTTTTCCTGGTTTGAATCACTCATGACACAGAACAAGGAACAAGGAACAAGACAAAAAAGATAGTAATAGTTATGAATTAGGGCATGACTATAGACATGATAAGGACACTCTCTCTTCCCGATAGCTCGTCTATTAGAAAAGTTACACAATGCACCTTTAAATGTTTCTTAGGAGTCATTGCTCTCCTGTTGGTCAACTGTCAAAAATAACCCAGGGGCCTAATGTATTGTTTTGCTTGTAATCATACATAGAATTTAATCCCCAAATTTGGTATAAATCCGATCATGTTGACCTTTCTTGTTTTTGGTAGGGGGCGCTCTGTAGGCCAAAGCCTGTGGCCGTGAGAGGTCATCAAAGAAACAGGAAACAAAGGTTTTATTTGCCAGCGTGCTACGGACAAACCGCGAGGAAGTGCGCTAAAGAAAAAAATGCATGTGTGGACCCACGTCGGTAGATGTGATATGTCAAATTTGAGCTCATTTGGACCAAAAAACAGAGACTTGATGACTTTTGCGGACACGTAGTCAAAACAACGGTGAATTTTCATATCCAAAATGGTTCATGGTCATTTTTGCCATCTCCGTTTTATTGAATTTTTCGCCGGGCCGGTCGATTCTATACCCCCATGTGGGACTTTTTGTCGACGTTCAGGGGGTCAAAAATGCGACCATTTTGGCGGAAGAGGAATCATAAAAAGAAACCGATGAAGAACAATACCCGTCGCCATTAACTTCATTACTGGCGAGGGCCAAAAATAGAAATGGTAATACAATTTTCTAAGTGAGTAGAAAAAGCAAGAGACTAGTGTCAAATAAGGCATAATTATATACATGTAAATTGTAACTCTAATTTGAAATGAAGGCAGTGAGTAAAACCTTTTAATTTTTTTCAAATGAATACACAGTACTACATACATTAATACACAATCAAAAAAAAAAAAAAACCTGACAAAAGGTGAGCTCGCAGCTTTTTTTTTTTTTAATTGAGTCTTTCAAACAACAAAAAGTGAGTTTCTCTTCTTTAGAGTTCAGTGTATAATTTGCTGTTTGAGAATTGCAATGTTTCTAATCCACCGGTTAAACTGCAATGTTTATAATCCAAAGTTAAGGAGTCGGTTTTTATGGTTCATACATGGGAGAAATACACAATCATGGTATTAACCATTAAACAGACATGAATAATGAATTAATTAATTATTCATAATTAATATAATTATTCATCCTAGAATGAACTCAATGTTCAAATGAATTAGTTAAATACATCAAGTATCAGTAATCAATTACTATAATAATCAAATCATTCATTCATTTCATTAAAGACAAGTGCACTTAAATCAAATACTCAAAATTCCAATATTGGTCCAAATACTCAGGCAGAGTTCATAAATAAAAGTGAGAAAAGAAAACACATGTAGCTACATGGTCCGTGTACTTTTTCGTTCATTCATTATTCTATTTTGGACTGACAAATGAAGTTTTAAAAAGGGTGCAGGTTGGTGTTTTATTTAAAACAATACAACCAGAAAGGGCTCTATTTTGTTTTCAAAATGTATTACCGTTGTCAAATTGTGGCATTAGAAAAATGGATATGTTTCTGTCATAATTTTTATACAATCACAATCCAGTGAATGTATTTGTGACATTTAAACGCCAGTCTCCTACCAATTGGGATTAAATCAAACTGAGTCAGTTCTCTTTTACGTGCCTTGCACGGGGAGAGCTCGGCCGTGCGTGCGCTCTCTAGGCTCGTCCACGCTCCTCTCCCAAAGTTCCTCCCCTTCCAGCACGGCTTTTATTTGGTTTTCAACAATTCATCATGTCAGTACAAAGCATGGTCATAAGCTTACAACAGATAACATTTAGTGAAGTATATCATGACTTTGTTTTACATTTGATCAGATAAGTACAAATTTATGATCTGGGAACCTAGCTGAGTACGAAGCAAGAGGTCACAAGAGGTCACACATCTGGTTTTAGCAGAGATAGCGTTAACACAGGCTCTTTCATCCTCTGCAAATTGAGATCACCTTTTAACTTAGATGTACATTTTTTAATAACTTCATCATTATAAGCATTTTATTCTAACAGTTTCTGATCGTTTTTCATTTGTAATATTTTATTTATTCCTTATTTGAATTTCATGGTATGTTTCACCCAGAAGTACATTACACCGTCTGACTCATGTGAAGATAAGCCGTGTCACAATTTTTTTTACTGTAAGGGAAAAGACCATGGAGTGATTAAAGAGGAAAAAATGCCACGTTTTCACGGACAGGGGCAGCTCGGAGGTAAGGTAAAAACACGCATTATTTCATGCAGTATAATAATATTTACTTGTAAATCGCATAATATAAGCCTCCCACACATGCATTTCATTCTGGAAATACATTATATTGACACCTGTGTCTGTTAGGCCAGTCACATTTAATATAACAATGAGAAAACTGTTTGAAATGTTTTATATGAATTTTCTTTTCTCATCTGCAACTTCCTGGATGAGGACACAACACACTTTGGATGTGAATGTACTTTGCTCTGTGGACCTCATTTTCCTATAATAGTTGGTATTTTTCTTAATGTGTCATTACAGGTTTTCACTCTGCAGGACAGGACTTTGAACCAACAGAACCAATCAGATGTAAGGTTCACTCTGCTCTTCCTCCTTCAGAAGATACAAGATGTCTCCACTGTCCATGTCCAGAGTCACTGAGGACTTCTGCAGAGTCACAACCTCTGAGTCACAACCTGCAGAAGACCTGTGGGGCCTCTGGGTGCATCTGGCTTCCTGCACTGCTGTCTGCTGCTGTCCTGAATGTGTCCTAATAGTGATGTCTCCATGCAGTTTAGGTCCAGAATAAGTTTATCTGAACGTTTTTCACTGTGACATTTGATTCACGGTGAGATGTCCCAGTTATCTGATGTCTTTTAATAGTAACTATAATTACATGTACTATAAGAATGGACTATTGTACTGCAGTGAAGCAGTATTCAATCTGATCATATTTGGCAAAGATAATTTGTTCATTTTGGATTGGCACCTGCTTCTGTTAAAAAAAAAAAAAAGTTACACAATGGGAGTACACTGACATGTTTTATTTATTTATTTATTTATTCATTATTGACCTATTAATGCATTGTGTGTGTGTGTGATGGGTTTAATGTTTGACTATTCATATTATGACAAAGTATTTCCAGAATGAAAATACAAATAAAAAATTGATTGTTTAATAAACCATTTTTTCTCAAAGGAGAGTCTTTATAAAATGACTTAAATGCATTCCCTGTATACATGTAATTCCTTATCAATTTAAAAATACTTAATGCATATCTCATCACTGTTTTTGAAACTTTAAGGTAATTTAGCCTATTTTAGATGTATTGGAGAAACAGCAATATTTTAGCCATAAAATGTGGATTAGAATTATTAGAATAACTTGTTCTCAAAATGTGACAGTTTGATTACATGTGCGTAATCTTTGTTAATGATCTGTGTGCGTAATCTGCAGGTGCGTGTTTCGACATGGCCATGCGGTCCGCGGAGGTGTGTTCGAAGGCTACAGCCTATGCGGCTTCAGGAGGTTGCAGCCTTCTGAATTGGGACACGGCTATAATGTGCCTCTAAAGACGCCGTGTTGCGGATGAGCCTACAGCCTACAAACTGCGCCTAACCTGCCCAAAAGCTTACGGGTAGTCGATCTACTTCCAGGCCACACCAAACCTAAATTGCAAATAAACTAAAACGCAATTCAGAATGCCATTTTTACAAATTGCTTTTTCCCTTTTCATACGGTTCAATAATTCATTTTAAATAACAAAAAAAATGTCAAAACATGGCGCTGGATTCCATTTCACAAGTTGCTTTCAATCATAAAAAATCATGGAGTCCTTTTTCATTTCTCGTGCCACTCCCGAAATAGAATAATGAATGAACGAAAAAGTACACGGACCCTACATAGATTCAATTGGTTTCGATAGCGTATGATCTAGAAATAAAGATGGACTGATCAAGACCCTGGCAGTGCTGTTCTGCCTTACAGTAGTCTAGCATGCTACTTAAACACATAGATCCCCATATTACACAGACTAACTCACATTTTGTAAATATGCAGTTTTCACATTTAAAGTCACATTCTTCTAATGATAAAACATTTTCAAGCTTTGATCAAATACATGAACCTGGTTATGAAACCAAAATGATTAAGAATTAGTTTCAGAAACATGAGCAGTTTTGTCATAGTAATCTTTTGAACGGTCTTCAAAATGTTGCATAAAAAACCAAAAACAAACAGTATGTTCATTTTCAATAAAGATAAGATATCCTTTATTGGTCCCACAATGGGGAAATTTTGGTGTTGCAACACACAGTAAAGAGAACAGCAAGAAACAGTAGCAACAATAGAAGTACAGTAAGTTAAATAAACAAACACAAAAGGAAGAAGGATATGAAAATATCACAATTAAGTTACAGGACATCCGCATTAAGGACACGGGAGTACAATTTGCATCGGCACAATTAAACATAATTTGTGAGGAATGCTGCTCCACGTGCTCAGGTTTATAAGGCTCACCTCAGCGGTGTCAGAAACACAAGTGAGCAGACAGCAAACTCACGCAGAGAGGAGAGCTCCATGAAAACACTGTTTACTCTGTTACCATTTTTAATTTTATTTTTTGTTGAAGTATGATGGCTCTTCCACTACACGAGGCTCTCTCCGGGCCTGTCTTTGAGAAGGCTCTCGCAGCTTTGTCCTACAGCTTCTGTGGCAGTGACCTCTCAGAGACACTGTTCAGTGTGTCGGACCAGCATCTTGTCCCTGTGGGGTGTGGAGACTCTAAAGCTCATGAAGACCCCCGCTTTAGGCTCATGGTAGAAGCAGCACAGAAGCTCAGACAGAAGCTGGACCAGTCCCTACTGCCTCTGAAGGAAGAGTTGGAGAAGGCTAAAGAAGTTCAACAGATGCTTTTGGCCATTGCAGATTGTGTTAAGAACCAGTCTCATCAGACCAAGAGACAGATCCAGGATCAATTCAACAAGATGCGCCAGTTCCTGGAGGAGGAAGAGGAGGCCCGGCTGAAGACTCTGAGTGAAGAAGAGGGGCAGAAGATTCAGGTGATGAAGGACAAGATGGAAGCTGTGAGCAGAGAGATAAAAGCTCTGTCAGAAACCATCAGATCCACAGAGGAGCAGCTGAGAGCCCCAGACATCTCCTTCCTGCTTAAATACAAGGCTGCAGTGGAGAGAGTGCAGCACTGCCCCCTGCTGGAGGAACCACAGCTGGGCCCAGGAGCTCTGATAGACCAGGCCAAACATCTGGGCAACCTGGCCTTCAACATCTGGAACAGCATGAAGATGATGGTGCACTTCTCTCCTGTCATAATGGATCCAAACAGATGCACCGGTGAAATCGTCCTGTCAAACGATCTGACCAGTTTTACTACTGAGAAACAAAGAGGTCCCAATGGAGCAGGGGCAGACTGGGCCCTGGCGCGGGGCTCTGAGGGCTTCGACTGTGGCTCTTGGAGCTGGAGCGTGCAGGTGGGAAACAGTGGAGAGTGGGCTCTGGGAGTTGTGACTGACTCTTTGGAGAAGGGGGTGGAGGAGGAGGACGTGGAGGGCTGGAGCGTGGCTTTCTCAGGTGGTGAATATGCAGCTGTTCAGAATGAGGAACACCTCACTTTTCTCCAGCTCCAGTCCAACCCTGTGAGGATCCGAGTGCGTCTGGACTGTGACAGACATGAAGTGAGCTTCTATGATGCCGACACCAACACTCACATTTACTCTTTCACACACATCAGTCCCAACAAACTCTTCCCATATTTTGGCTCCACAAACAAATACAAAATCACGATTCAGCCCGAAGACCTGACTCTGGTCTGACTCCTCAGTCCTCAAGTCCTCTAGATGAACAGATGCTGTTAAGTGTGTTTATGAGAGGACCTCGCAGACGGAGTAGCTGAAAGGTTTCCTGTGTGTTTACTAATTCTACTGGTTATTAACAAGATTGATCTACACAGAAATCTGAATCAAAACTTTACACAGCTGTATTAATCCAATGTATGTGTAATGTATTCATGTGTGGATTCATTTTAACATGGTGGAATAATCAGTATTTACAGTGGGAACTTTTCGGTCTTGTATTTTTTTCTCAATGTGATGCTCTTGATCTTGTATATTCATAATCTTTATCTTATACATTCATAAATGAAATAAAGCATTACGAACCATGTCTGATGTTTGCTCAGTTACTGTCATTTCTTAAACTTAAACTATTAAACTATATTATTTATTAAACTATTACTCGAGGAATCAAGTCAAGTGATAGTTTTCAAATGAACAGCTCCTCTTACCTTTTGTTAAGGAGAGATTAACAAATCCAAATCCTTCTACCATGAAGTTTAGCTCATGTTATGCTAAATGCATCAAGTATCAGTAATCAATTACTATAATAATCAAATCATTCATTCATTTCATTAAAGACAAGTGCACTTAAATCGAATACTCAAAATTCCAATATTGGTCCAAATACTCAGGCAGAGTTCATACATAAAAGTGAGAAAAGAAAACACATGTAGCTACATAGATTCAATTGGTTTCGATAGCGTATGAAACTTCTTTTATTGAATTTAGCATTAGCCAAATAAAATGCTTAAACTAGGTCAAAAAATATAAAAGGCGCTCCCCTACATTTAAGATTGATTTAAATTAAAGTGGTACCAATAATTTGGCTTCGTTACAATAAACAAATATAAGAACTGTAAAGATGGTTACCTGGGTGTTCCACAACACTCCGTGCACGGCCCGACCTGTTAACATGTACGGAGGCTATGGAGGATCTGAAAGGAGCAGTTTGCCACTTTCCTGATGGACCCTTGTGCTGGATCATGGTGTTCGTTATGGACAAACTGTGACTTGCTCTTGATCTTAGCATCACAGGGGTTTGTGAACCGCTCTTAGTCTGAACCGTCCCCCAGGACCTGTTTGCCTTGAGTGACCCTACCAGGGCGTGAAGCCCCCGACAACACATCTCCTGGGACTCAAACCCCTCCACCACGTCAAGGTGGCAGCTCGAGGAGGGGCAGTGCAAAGATAAAATATTAAATGATTATCTGTTACATAAGGGTAAATTGTTATACAGTTGTAGGGAGTATTATCTGTCCCTCTATAGTCTGGTGCAGTGGGGAGTTGTACAGTTGTAGGGAGTATTATCTGTCCCTCTATAGTCTGGTGCAGTGGGGGAGTTGTACAGTTGTAGGGAGTATTATCTGTCTCTCTATAGTCTGGTGCAGTGGGGGAGTTGTACAGTTGTAGGGAGTATTATCTGTCCCTCTATAGTCTGGTGCAGTGGGGGAGTTGTACAGTTGTAGGGAGTATTATCTGTCCCACACTGTGACACATGTCTCCAGCTCACAGATGATCACGTGTCCAGCTTCACTAGAAAGACTTTTCAGTTGGATAAAAATGGTGGAGTAGAAAATACAGATACCTGCTCTCAAATGTACTGAAGCAAAAGTAAAAAGTCTCCACTTTACTTAAGTAAAGTACATGAGCCTCTCTTTAGTCCACACCCTGCGTCTCCACTCTGTGCAGTAAATCTTCTGTCCAAAGACACATGTCCCTTGTGGCCCCAGTCTTAGAGCGGGGTTCCCCTGGGGCCTGGGGTCCATGGGGAATAATTACTTTAAGGAATTAAAAGACACAATGTTAGATGTAAATCCAAAGTGTCCTATCACTTTCCTCATTAAAAACAGACCTGGAGTTGTGTTTTGTTTTATTCACATGTTTAACACACAAACCTGCACATTTACATTAATTACAAGCATTACAAACAAGCTATAATAATAATAATAATAATAATAATAATAAAGAAGGCTAGTAGCAACAACAGCTCTTAGCCTCCTGGTTAGCTTTTTAATCGCTGTTACTGAGCGGCTCAGTGATTTTATTGACAGTAACATCAAAATCCAGAGTTTCAGAGATTAAAGCACATGAACGCAGCATATGTCAGGGTCTATGCTTTTACCTTGTACTTTTAAAGGTTTTATTCTTACTTTTATTTGTGACAGCTGTAAGGATAAGGGGACAGCACAATAACAACAAAAACTAAAACAAGGAACATTAACAATAGAATTATGCACTGTTGGCACTACAAACCACTCTTAGTTTAAGGAAGCAGTGACCAGTGATTAGCTGACCAGAAATCACTTGGCTCCATCTTTTATGTTAAGTCTCAGTCAAAAGAGAATCAAAAGTACTTTTTACAGACCAGATAAGTACAGCTCCTTGTTTATTCTAGATCAGTGGTTCTCAAACTTTCCACACAAAGTAGCACAAAACACCATCAGATCCAAACCTGTACTATATCAGGCCTAAATTAGGACTAAACCAGGAAATGAAATAAAAAATAAAAATAAAAACAGGTCCAGCATGAGAATAAAAAAGGTCTACTATATATCGTGACCAATGCTGAAATTTCCGTTCTCTATCTCCCAGAATTGAAAATGACTAAACATATCAATTTTTTTTTCTACCTGTTCTACTTTTTGAGATACCTATGTTTTATCAATGAACAGAAAATTTGCAGAAGATGAATAAAAAAAAAAAATCACATTAGAATTGGTGAATAGTTAAAGAACAAATATTATGCTCCTACAAAATACCAAAACATGTATGAATTGTGTAAAATACCTGTAATATAAGATCCTATCATCTTAATTTCTCATAATTTATGCTCCAGAGCCCATTCTCCTCCCCTCTCTCACAGCACTGACAGAAAATGACTCGTTTTGCTCTGGCTCCTTTAATGCAAATGAGCTCCTTCACAGCCCTGCCCCCTCCCGGCACCTGGGACTGTTGCGCTACGCCCCCGCAGCCATTGTTGTAGTCCACTACGCCCCTGCAGCCATTGTTGTAGTCCACTACATAACAGAACCGCACGGTGTGGAAGTTTTCCTGACATTAGATAACTTTTTTCTATGGATTAAAATGGCACAACCACAAGAATGTACTGTCCAACTCTATATGTTTGAACCGGAATCTGACCCGGACGACGAAGATGTCGAACGAAGATGTCGAACAAGACAAACCTTTGGACTCTAAGCTTGAAATGAACTCTTCTCAATGGTTAGTGGGTTCACTTGTAATTATATACTAACAAAGGTGCGTTTCTAGCCAGCTCGAAATAAATCGTTTAGTTTTTATATGCTGCTCAGGATTTGATATGGGCTAGTCCATATAATGCATGTTTTGTTGCTCATACGTTTTCAAGCCCATTTACATGCTTCTCTTCTATAACAAATTAATTTAACAAAAATATAGTTAGCTTGGCTATAGAAGACTCAAATGACTGAAAGTGATACATAAGACTCATAAACCAGTCATAAACCACGTGTGCATATGAAGTTTGTTTACAAGTGCGCACAAGGCGTACCTCACAGCAGAGCCTTCAGAATCTGTACACACACACATATATATACATGCACTTGCTGTAGTTCATTTACTTTATTTCGTGTCTTTAGGTGCACATGTGGCTACTGCGCTACAATGCCTACAAAGTGGAAAATAGATGCTGTCAAGAAGCCCCCAGGTGCGTTTGTTTTACAAAAACTTGTTTTCCGTTACTGTACGTTATGTACACTCATGTTATTTATAATATATTTGATAGGTGCGAGCAAGAATGAAAGAAGTCCCCAAACAACCCACATGCGGTGGTGGAACATCCAGGATTTGAACCTGTGCCTCAATATCTACTCCCTTCAATGCCATTAATGTGGACAAAGCCCAGTTTGGACCATTACATCTAAGAGGAATGACTTTCATTATGGTGCCATTTTATAGTCAAACACTAAAGGTTACAATAAAAAAAAACATATCACTGTATTAATATTTTAAGTACTTTACTGACACTACAAAACACAGACAATATTAACTTATTTAACAGTAAGTATTAGACACTTTATAACTATATACAGTATAACTGTAGTCTCACTTAAAGCACACTGAATAAACTGTAAACACAAATAGAATAAATAAGTATTGAACACTGTAATATCAATACGCATTTAACTTTTTAGAATAAAAAATGACTGCATGCTATATGACTTGCTTTCACTGCAAAACAAAAATATAAATAGATAAGAATAAATAAATCATTATTGCACATAGTATAATGAGTTCTGTGCTTCAGTCCTAACAGGAACTGTGCATACAGATCTTTTGTGTCTTGGTGCTGGGGAGGGCTGGGTCGGAGAGTTCATGTGATTCTGCCATCTTGCGTCGTCCTCTGAATATGGCAAGAGTTCCCTGATGAAGAGGGGCAGTATGGTGGTTTCAGACCGGTGCTGGATTAAATAGTGATGTGAACGCAGAGACGACTGTTTCTTTGTCTGGACGAGGTGCTGAGATCCTTAGCATCTCCTGGACAAATGGAGCTGGGTCTGGAAACACCTCTTTGAAGATCAGGTCCAGGATGTCGTCAACATATTCTGTAAAAATGGACAATCATCTGTTACTTTTACCTGTTTGACCGTTTCAAATATTCTATTTATAATGTGTCTGTATATACATTTTCTAAATTTTGGAGTTGATATTATTTATGGTGCAGAGATTTTGTATTCCTGCTTTGCAAGTTATTTGTGAAATTTGATATTTGTTGTTTTGTATAGCTGTTATTAAAATATTGCATATATGGCACAGTACTATATAGTTTGTGATGATAAATTTTGGGACACAAAATTAATTAAAAACAGAGCAATTACTTAAGAAAAGTAGCCGCAGTTTTGAGGGGCCTTGCGATGCCTTCTCCCTTTTTATACTTTGGGTAAAACACCCTGTACATGTATTCGCCAGTTGCTTTTGTAGCTTTTTCACATCCGGAGTTCTCATTGAAATGCATAGCTGCCAGGTACAGTATAATAAATAAATAAATAAATAAATAGCAGTACTGTTACATAATTCAACAAAGTACTTTCAAATACTCATCTACCTGCAAAGCATTCCCTGGAAAGGAAAAGATGCACTTTTTGGCGCAAAGCGCAGAATCACACTGTGGAATGATTCCACTGCTTAAGTTTGCAAGTGTGGGCTCATCTTCTTCATTGTGGGGTTGTCTGAGTTCCTATGTAGAAGAAAAACATAAACACAATAATAACATCAGCCTTTAAGTTATTTCAGCCCAAGATCCATACTCTACTCAAACTCACATAAAAACACACATGCTACCATTCACGTTTTTACCTCTTTGTAGTATAAATGGTCACTGGTCACATACCTATATTCCTGAAATGATGCTGCAGGGTTTTCATAGACAGCTGTGTCCCAGTTTTGCCTGTTGTTATCATTTTGGTCTGACAGCCCGTTGAAACAAACGAGGGCTGCACTGGAAGTTCCCTAAACAACAACATGCTAATTTTACAATATGCAATCGATAAGCAACATTTCTTTAGGATCCATTAGGTATTCTGTTTTAAAATTAATATTTAGGAAGACACTTCTCCATCGTGATATCAAAACAAGGGAATAAATTTTGCGTTGTCGGTCTATACTATTATTACTCGCTACACGCGACTCCAAGCTAGCTAAATACTTTATTTATTCATTTATCGCTAAATACTCCGATACAGTAGCTGATGTTTTCTTACAACTCACATGTGGTCACTTGGTTGTTTGCAAAAACTCTCTCTGATAGGAATATTTATTACGTTTTTGTAGCTGCTCGTCGTGCTGCCTGCTCCTCCACTGAAATGCACCGTATGTTTTCCTCCTATCCTGTGATAACAGGACAGGCTCCTAAACACCACTGTGTTTCTTCTTGGTAGTGGTTGGAACATAACGTTACGCATTAAAACTAGTTTGTGAAGATCCACAGTCACATAATATTACCCAAATCCACATCTGACCAAGTAGCAGCCTGCGCGCATCGCGTAAACAAGTGATTAGCCTATATTGTGCTAAAAGCTACACTGAATTCAGCAAATCCAGTTTGTAACACCAATATCCCACATAAATCCTCTAACAGAATTAGACAAATTTACTCCTGTCGATGAGACGGAGATTACCTCAGTCATCATGTCGTCCAAACCATCAACTTGTTTGCTCGACCCTATTCCAGTCAAACTCCTCAAAGAAGCTCTCCACTTAATAATAGGTTCCATCCATAACATAATAAATATGCCAAAAAATAGGCCAAACATCTGGGCAACCTGGCCTTCAACATCTGGAACAGCATGAAGATGATGGTGCACTTCTCTCCTGTCATAATGGATCCAAACAGATGCACCGGTGAAATCGTCCTGTCAAACGATCTGACCAGTTTTACTACTGAGAAACAAAGAGGTCCCAATGGAGCAGGGGCAGACTGGGCCCTGGCGCGGGGCTCTGAGGGCTTCGACTGTGGCTCTTGGAGCTGGAGCGTGGAGGTGGGAAACAGTGGAGAGTGGGCTCTGGGAGTTGTGACTGACTCTTTGGAGAAGGGGGTGGAGGAGGAGGACGTGGAGGGCTGGAGCGTGGCTTTCTCAGGTGGTGAATATGCAGCTGTTCAGAATGAGGAACACCTCACTTTTCTCCAGCTCCAGTCCAACCCTGTGAGGATCCGAGTGCGTCTGGACTGTGACAGACATGAAGTGAGCTTCTATGATGCCGACACCAACACTCACATTTACTCTTTCACACACATCAGTCCCAACAAACTCTTCCCATATTTTGGCTCCACAAACAAATACAAAATCACGATTCAGCCCGAAGACCTGACTCTGGTCTGACTCCTCAGTCCTCAAGTCCTCTAGATGAACAGATGCTGTTAAGTGTGTTTATGAGAGGACCTCGCATGACGGAGTAGCTGAAAGGTTTCCTGTGTGTTTACTAATTCTACTGGTTATTAACAAGATTGATCTACACAGAAATCTGAATCAAAACTTTACACAGCTGTATTAATCCAATGTATGTGTGATGTATTCATGTGTGGATTCATTTTAACATGGTGGAATAATCAGTATTTACAGTGGGAACTTTTCGGTCTTGTATTTTTTTCTCAATGTGATGCTCTTGATCTTGTATATTCATAATCTTTATCTTATACATTCATAAATGAAATAAAGCATTACGAACCATGTCTGATGTTTGCTCAGTTACTGTCATTTCTTAAACTTAAACTATTAAACTATATTATTTATTAAACTATTACTCGAGGAATCAAGTCAAGTGATAGTTTTCAAATGAACAGCTCCTCTTACCTTTTGTTCAGGAGAGATTAACAAATCCAAATCCTTCTACCATGAAGTTTAGCTCATGTTATGCTAAATGCATCAAGTATCAGTAATCAATTACTATAATAATCAAATCATTCATTCATTTCATTAAAGACAAGTGCACTTAAATCGAATACTCAAAATTCCAATATTGGTCCAAATACTCAGGCAGAGTTCATACATAAAAGTGAGAAAAGAAAACACATGTAGCTACATAGATTCAATTGGTTTCGATAGCGTATGAAACTTCTTTTATTGAATTTAGCATTAGCCAAATAAAATGCTTAAACTAGGTCAAAAAATATAAAAGGCGCTCCCCTACATTTAAGACTGACTTAAAGTAAAGTGGTACCAATAACTTGGCTTCGTTACAATAAACAAATATAAGAACTGTAAAGATGGTTACCTGGGTGTTCCACAACACTCCGTGCACGGCCCGACCTGTTAACATGTACGGAGGCTATGGAGGATCTGAAAGGAGCAGTTTGCCACTTTCCTGATGGACCCTTGTGCTGGATCATGGTGTTCGTTATGGACAAACTGTGACTTGCTCTTGATCTTAGCATCACAGGGGTTTGTGAACCGCTCTTAGTATGAACCGTCCCCCAGGACCTGTTTGCCTTGAGTGACCCTACCAGGGCGTGAAGCCCCCGACAACACATCTCCTGGGACTCAAACCCCTCCACCACGTCAAGGTGGCAGCTCGAGGAGGGGCAGTGCAAAGATAAAATATTAAATGATTATCTGTTACATAAGGGTGAATTGTTGTACAGTTGTAGGGAGTATTATCTGTCCCTCTATAGTCTGGTGCAGTGGGGGAGTTGTACAGTTGTAGGGAGTATTATCTGTCCCTCTATAGTCTGGTGCAGTGGGGGAGTTGTACAGTTGTAGGGAGTATTATCTGTCCCTCTATAGTCTGGTGCAGTGGGGGAGTTGTACAGTTGTAGGGAGTATTATCTGTCTCTGTATAGTCTGGTGCAGTGGGGGAGTTGTACAGTTGTAGGGAGTATTATCTGTCCCTCTATAGTCTGGTGCAGTGGGGGAGTTGTACAGTTGTAGGGAGTATTATCTGTCCCACACTGTGACACATGTCTCCAGCTCACAGATGATCACGTGTCCAGCTTCACTAGAAAGACTTTTCAGTTGGATAAAAATGGTGGAGTAGAAAATACAGATACCTGCTCTCAAATGTACTGAAGCAAAAGTAAAAAGTGTCCACTTTACTTAAGTAAAGTACATGAGCCTCTCTTTAGTCCACACCCTGCGTCTCCACTCTGTGCAGTAAATCTTCTGTCCAAAGACACATGTCCCTTGTGGCCCCAGTCTTAGAGCGGGGTTCCCCTGGGGCCTGGGGTCCATGGGGAATAATTACTTTAAGGAATTAAAAGACACAATGTTAGATGTAAATCCAAAGTGTCCTATCACTTTCCTCATTAAAAACAGACCTGGAGTTGTGTTTTGTTTCATTCACATGTTTAACACACAAACCTGCACATTTACATTCATTACAAGCATTACAAACAAGCTATAATAATAATAATAATAATAATAATAATAAAGAAGGCTAGTAGCAACAACAGCTCTTAGCCTCCTGGTTAGCTTTTTAATCGCTGTTACTGAGCGGCTCAGTGATTTTATTGACAGTAACATCAAAATCCAGAGTTTCAGAGATTAAAGCACATGAACGCAGCATATGTCAGGGTCTATGCTTTTACCTTGTACTTTTAAAGGTTTTATTCTTACTTTTATTTGTGACAGCTGTAAGGATAAGGGGACAGCACAATAACAACAAAAACTAAAACAAGGAACATTAACAATAGAATTATGCACTGTTGGCACTACAAACCACTCTTAGTTTAAGGAAGCAGTGACCAGTGATCAGCTGACCAGAAATCACTTAGCTCCATCTTTTATGTTAAGTCTCAGTCAAAAGAGAATCAAAAGTACTTTTTACAGACCAGATAAGTACAGCTCCTTGTTTATTCTAGATCAGTGGTTCTCAAACTTTCCACACAAAGTAGCACAAAACACCATCAGATCCAAACCTGTACTATATCAGGCCTAAATTAGGACTAAACCAGGTCTGAAATAAAAACAGGTCCAGCATGAGAATAAAAAAGGTCTACTATATGTCGTGACCAATGCTGAAATTTCCGTTCTCTATCTCCCAGAATTGAAAATGACTAAACATATCAATTTTTTTTCTACCTGTTCTACTTTTTGAGATACCTATGTTTTATCAATGAACAGAAAATTTGCAGAAGATGAATAAAAAAAAAAAATCACATTAGAATTGGTGAATAGTTAAAGAACAAATATTATGCTCCTACAAAATACCAAAACATGTATGAATTGTGTAAAATACCTGTAATATAAGATCCTATCATCTTAATTTCTCATAATTTATGCTCCAGAGCCCATTCTCCTCCCCTCTCTCACAGCACTGACAGAAAATGACTCGTTTTGCTCTAGCTCCTTTAATGCAAATGAGCTCCTTCACAGCCCTGCCCCCTCCCGGCACCTGGGACTGTTGCGCTACGCCCCCGCAGCCATTGTTGTAGTCCACTACGCCCCCGCAGCCATTGTTGTAGTCCACTACATAACAGAACCGCAGGGTGTGGAAGTTTTCCTGACATTAGATAACTTTTTTCTATGGATTAAAATGGCACAACCACAAGAATGTACTGTCCAACTCTATATGTTTGAACCGGAATCTGACCCGGACGACGAAGATGTCGAACGAAGATGTCGAACAAGACGAACCTTTGGACTCTAGGCTTGAAATGAACTCTTCTCAATGGTTAGTGGGTTCACTTGTAATCATATACTAACAAAGGTGCGTTTCTAGCCAGCTCGAAATAAATCGTTTAGTTTTTATATGCTGCTCAGGATTTGATATGGGCTAGTCCAGGGGTCGGCAACCCGTGGCTCCGGAGCCGCATGCGGCTCTTTAGCCTGCTTGTAGTGGCTCCCGATGGCCATGACAAAAAAACACGGAAATCAATAAAGGTTATATCTTAATTTATTTGTTATTTATATATTGTCACTATACGTTCATTTTGTTTCACGATTACCTTGGAGTTTGAATTGATACTAGAATGCCTTTTGTTGTCACTATTCATATGTACAATTTACATATAATACATACATACTCACAATGAGACTGAAAACGTAACGTAACGTAACGTAACGTCAACAGCCTTCGAATTTAGTTGTTAGCTCGCTGTTTTTGGAAGACCCGAGTACCGTAACAATGAAAAGAGCCCAAAAAAGAAAAGTGTCAGAAGAAAATAGAGAATTTAATTCAGCGTGGACATGTGCGTTTGCCTTCAGCGCCAACGACGCGGGATCACCTGTGTGCCTTATATGTAGCGAGAAACTGTCAAACAACCAAAAATCTAACGTCGAAAGACATTTTCAAAACAAGCACTTAGCATTTGCTGAAAAATACCCAACTGAAGATGAGCGAAAGAGCAATTTCAGACCTCGAACTCCAGCGCCCAGTATGAGAGGAGCACTGACGGAGCGCCCAGTATGAGAGGAGCACAGAAGGAGCGCCCAGTATGAGAGGAGCACAGAAGGGCTTTGTGAATTTATTTCAAAAGTCACTCGGCCGAGATCTGATGACGTTTCATTGCCTCATCCACCAAGAAGCCCTTTGCTCACAAACTTTTCCGCTTGAATGTGTGGAAGTACTGAACCTTGTTATCAAGATAGTGAACAAAATAATTGCGAACGGGTTAAGCCACCGACAATTTTGTTCATTATTAGAAGAAGTGGAAAACACATATTCAAATCTCCTGCTGCACAACAGAGTCCGGTGGCTTTCCAGGGGAGAGGTGCTGAAACGCTTCGCTGCCTGTCTGGAACACGTGAAAACCTTCTTGGGAAGCAAAGGCCTCAGCTGTCCTGAACTGGAAGACCCAGATTGGCTGGAAAAGTTTTACTTTATGGTGGATATGACAAGTCACTTGAACATGCTGAATAAAAATCTCCAAGGAAAGGGAAGCACGGCCCTGCAGATGCTGGAGGAGGTTTTGTCATTTGAGCGCAAGAGGACAGTGTTCGCCAGAGATGTCCAGAAAGGCGCACTCTCTCACTTCCCCTTCCTAAGAGAGTTCACAGAAGCCAACAATCACATAAACTGTGATTATTTTCACCGAGCCATTATTGCAATACAAGCTGCATTTGGAGAAAGATTCAGTGAATTCAGAAAGGAGAAACAGACGCTTTCTTTTCCTGTCACACCGCTTAGACAGCGACCCGTCCCTGCTAAACACATCTGCATTCACAGGAGTAAGTGAGCCTGATCTGAACTCGAACTGGCCGACATAGCGGATAAAGATTTGTGGGTTAACAAGTTCAAACCCCTGTCAGCGGATCTTGAAGAAGTCGCCCGTCAGAGAGCTACGCCGCTAAAGAGCACAAATGGAGCGATGTGGAAAAACTACCCCGACCCGACAAACTTATTTTTGCAACATGGAGTGCCATTCCCGACACCTATATGAACATGGTGCGCATTTGGGCTCCTGTCCATTTTTGGCTCAACGTACTTATGTGAGCAAGTTTTCTCAAGCATGAACTTTATTAAGTCCAGATACGGCTCCCGTCTCACTAATGACACTCTACAGCTGCTGGAAAATGAAAGTCACAACTTACAGCCCTGATATAGGGAAGATCTGCAGCGAAGTGCAGACCCAGAAGTCCCACTAAAAAGGTAAGAACAACAGAATTTAATAAACTATTATTATATTATTATTTTTATTTCAGACTCCGAGCTGATGCAAGTTTTTTTGTATGTTAAGGTGCTTCGACTGATCACTGGCTGCGCAAAACCCTGAAGAGGCCGGCAGCATGCGTCGAACTGTTACTGTTAAACATATTATTTTTTAAAGTGGGCTCGTTTGTTGTATTCAGTGGTTACAACTGTTTGAATTTGAATAAGAATTAAAAGTTTTAGAAGTTTATAAGCTCTCTTATTTTTTGCGGCTCCAGACAAAAAATTTTGATGAAGAGGGAGCAAATGGCTCTTTTGATAAAAAAGGTTGCCTACCCCTGGGCTAGTCCATATAATGCATGTTTTGTTGCTCATACGTTTTCAAGCCCATTTACATGCTTCTCTTCTATAACAAATTAATTTAACAAAAATATAGTTAGCTTGGCTATAGAAGACTCAAATGACTGAAAGTGATACATAAGACTCATAAACCAGTCATAAACCACGTGTGCATATGAAGTTTGTTTACAAGTGCGCACAAGGCGTACATCACAGCAGAGCCTTCAGAATCTGTACACATAGATATATATATATATACATGCACTTGCTGTAGTTCATTTACCGTAAATTCCGGATCACAAGCCGCTACTTTTTTTCTACACTTTCAACACTGCGGCTCGTAATATGAAGCGGCTTTTTTATTTTTTTTTTTCATCGCGGGAAAAACATGGACCAATAAAATGAATAAGTAGTTCACTGAGGTCCAATGAAATTGTATGATTAATCACAACTTCCTTATTTCAGTCTTTCTGCTAACCCTCATCAACATGGAGAATACCAGACAAAAAGCATATGATGCAGCTTTTAAACTAAAAGCGATCACTCTGGCAGTTAAAGAAGGAAATCGAGCTGCTGACCGTAAAATTGGCATAAACGAGTAGATGGTGCGAAGGTGGAGGCTCCAGCAAGAAGAACTGAGCCAGTGTAAAAAGACAACCAGAGCTTTCAGAGGTAACCATAGCAGATGGCCTGAGCTTGAAAACTTTCTGGAGGACTGGGTTAACACGCAAAGAGCAGGCGGCCGCGGTGTTTCCGCTGTACAAATCAGACTGAAGGCTAAAGCGATCGCTACCGTGGTTTATTCCCAGAGCGCCAAGGTGTGTATGTGCATTTCGCGTGTGTGTGTCCCAAGTGTGTGAAGGTGTGTAAGTGCCTGTGGCGCGTGTGTGTCCCAAGTGTCACCAGTGAGCGAGTCCGTCCCCAGAGTTCAGCGGGGACTGCGTCCCGCGCCCATCCCGGAGGCGCTCCAGGCGGCGGGGACGCAGAAGCGAACCCCCCGCCTAGTCTTTGGCCAGCGGTTTATAATATGGTGCGGCTCATATAATTACAAAATTGATTTTTCTTCATAAATCTGAGCAGGCGGTTCTTAATCGGGTGCGCTCTGTAGTCCGGAATTTACGGTACTTTATTTCATGGCTTTAGGTGCACATGTGGCTACTGCGCTACAATGCCTACAAAGTGGAAAATAGATGCTGTCAAGAAGCCCCCAGGTGCGTTTGTTTTACAAAAACTTGTTTTCAGTTACTGTACGTTATGTACACTCATGTTATTTATAATATATTTGGTAGGTGCGAGCAAGAATGGAAGAAGTCCCCAAACAACCCACATGCGGTGGTGGAACATCCAGGATTTGAACCTGTGCCTCAATATCTACTCCCTTCAATGCCATTAATGTGGACAAAGCCCAGTTTGGACCATTACATCTAAGAGGAATAACTTTCATTATGGTGCCATTTTATAGTCAAACACTAAAAGTTACAATAAAAAAAAAAACATATCACTGTATTAATATTTTAAGTACTTTACTGACACTACAAAACACAGACAATATTAACTTATTTAACAGTAAGTATTACACACTTTATAACTATATACAGTATAACTGTAGTCTCACTTAAAGCACACTGAATAAACTGTAAACACAAATAGAATAAATAAGTATTGAACACTGTAATATCAATACGCATTTAACTTTTTAGAATAAAAAATGACTGCATGCTATATGACTTGCTTTCACTGCAAAACAAAAATATAAATAGATAAGAATAAATTAATAATTATTGCACACAGTATAATGAGTTCTGTGCTTCAGTCGTAACAGGTACTGTGCATACAGATCTTTTGTGTCTTGGTGCTGGGGATGGCTGGGTCGGAGAGTTCATGTGATTCTGCCATCTTGCGTCGTCCTCTGAATATGGCAAGAGTTCCCAGATGAAGAGGGGCAGTATGGTGGTTTCAGACTGGTGCTGGATTAAATCGTGATGTGAACGCAGAGACGACTGTTTCTTTGTCTGGACGAGGTGCTGAGATCCTTAGCATCTCCTGGACAAATGGAGCTGGGTCTGGAAACACCTCTTTGAAAATCAGGTCCAGGATGTCGTCAACATATTCTGCAAAAATGGACAATCATCTGTTACTTTTACCTGTTTGACCGTTTCAAATATTCTATTTATAATGTGTCTGTATATACATTTTCTAAATTTTGGAGTTGATATTATTTATGGTACAGAGATTTTGTATTCCTGCTTTGCAAGTTATTTGTGAAATTTGATATTTGTTGTTTTGTATAGCTGTTATTAAAATATTGCATATATAGCACAGTACTATATAGTTTGTGATGATAAATTTTGGGACACAAAATTAATTAAAAACAGAGCAATTACTTCAGAAAAGTAGCCGCAGTTTTGAGGGGCCTTGCGATGCCTTCTCCCTTTTTATACTTTGGGTAAAACACCCTGTACATGTATTCGCCAGTTGCTTTTGTAGCTTTTTCACATCCGGTGTTCTCATTGAAATGCATAGCTGCCAGGTACAGTATAAAAAATAAATAAATAAATAAATAGCAGTACTGTTACATAATTCAACAAAGTACTTTCAAATACTCATCTACCTGCACAGCATTCCCTGGAAAGGAAAAGATGCACTTTTTGGCGCAAAGCGCAGAATCACACTGTGGAATGATTCCACTGCTTAAGTTTGCATGTGTGGGCTCATCTTCTTCATTGTGGGGTTGTCTGAGTTCCTATGTAGAAGAAAAACATAAACACAATAATAATATTAGCCTTTAAGTTATTTCAGCCCAAGATCCATACTCTACTCAAACTCACATAAAAACACACATGCTACCATTCACGTTTTTACCTCTTTGTAGTATAAATGGTCACTGGTCACATACCTATACTCCTGAAATGATGCTGGAGGGTTTTCATAGACAGCTGTGTCCCAGTTTTGCCTGTTGTTATCATTTTGGTCTGACAGCCCGTTGAAACAAACGAGGGCTGCACTGGAAGTTCCCTAAACAACAACATGCTAATTTTACAATATGCAATCAATAAGCAACATTTCTTTAGGATCCATTAGGTATTCTGTTTTAAAATTAATATTTAGGAAGACACTTCTCCATCGTGATATCAAAACAAGGGAATAAATTTTGCGTTGTCGGTCTATACTATTATTACTCGCTACACGCGACTCCAAGCTAGCTAAATACTTTATTTATTCATTTATCGCTAAATACTCCGATACAGTAGCTGATGTTTTCTTACAACTCACATGTGGTCACTTGGTTGTTTGCAAAAACTCTCTCTGATAGGAATATTTATTACGTTTTTGTAGCTGCTCGTCGTGCTGCCTGCTCCTCCACTGAAATGCACCGTATGTTTTCCTCCTATCCTGTGATAACAGGACAGGCTCCTAAACACCACTGTGTTTCTTCTTGGTAGTGGTTGGAACATAACGTTACGCATTAAAACTAGTTTGTGAAGATCCACAGTCACATAATATTACCCAAATCCACATCTGACCAAGTAGCAGCCTGCGCGCATCGCGTAAACAAGTTCAATTCAATTCAATTCAATTTATTTTGTAGCGCCCAAAATCGCAACAACAGTAGCCTCTAAGGGCGTTCCAAGATATGGATGAGTAAAACATACACACAGACATATCAAGTGATTAGCCTATATTGTGCTAAAAGCTACACTGAACCATAGACTGTACATATATATACGGTCTATGCACTGAACTAAACACAAGTGACCTGATGCATGTAGTTACACAAATGACATGATACAAGTAGATATACAAACAACACAATGACTACATTACACATAGCTAATGCTAAAGTCAAAACCATTACATAAACCACAACATCATATCAACAATAGTATTTATCATTATTTTGGTGTTATTTTTTTTTCTTACCCCATCAGTTGGATAGATTGAAGGAAATGGTCCTTCTATAAAATGAAGCCTTTCTGCAAATCCTTCGCTGTACTGGTGCAGGTTTGTGAAGCAGTCGTCCTTGAAGTGGTTAGCACATAGAATGGTGTCTTGGGAACTTTCGCAGGCACATTTCCCCGAAAAATAAAAGTAATCCATATACTTCTCAACAGTTCTGTGGCTGGAGGGCGGTGTAACGATGTGTGTTGGTTAATACAACCAACGCTACGGACTTTATTCATCATGTTGCGCTTGGACTACAAACCAAAAACAAGATGACGGACCCGGGGAGCAATTGGACGGAAGTTATTGAACTTGTATTTCCTTTTTAGGAGATTTCCGCTGAAATTCTGTGATGTAACAGATCGAGAAAACGTAACAGATCACAGAAAATGAAAACGGCGTGTCTGGACCGGAATTGAAAGATGTCTAAAAGATATAAAGATATCTTTGCAACTAATGTACGGTTGAAACTGAGTTTTTATGAGTCAATACACATCATATATACCCAGGAAACACTACCAAAGAGCTAAAAAAGTTGATTTAGCATAATATGTGTTCTTTAATATAAAATAGTAGATGTTAGGTTTAGATCAGGGGTCGGCAACCTTGAACACTCAAAGAGCCATTCGGAGTCTCCCACAGAAAAAAAAAAAAAAAAAAAACACCCACGGAGCCACAAAACCCTAAAATGAGGATAACATGATTTTTTTTGCCTGTCTGCTCTGTATAAAAGAGTAGAGTGTGTTGCAATATGAAATCAATAAAAATACAACACAAGTAATCCAAGGAGTCGTGTCCTTTAGTCCAACAGAGCTGTGTTTTTAGTGCAGTTTATGCAAATGAGCTATGTGGTTTAAATTTCGTTTCTTTAAAACGGAAACAAATGTGCGCAAAGCATTGAATACATTACTAAATATCTATGTGAGTCCTGCTTGTAGGAAATAAAAATCCAACATTAAATTATCCACCCGCAGCGAACCAACCTGTGTCTGTCATCATTTTATCTCATGTACTGGAGCGTGAATGAATCTGCCCATGAAGCATTAAACGTTCTGTCTGTTGGAGCCTCCTGCAAATTCTATTCTTGTTTGGTTTTAGACCTGGTTTAGACCTGGTTTAGTCCTGGTTTAGACCTGGTTTAGTCCTGGTTTAGTCCTGGTTTAGTCCTGGTTTAGACCTGGTTTAGTCCTGGTTTTGTCCTGGTTTAGACCTGGTTTAGTCCTGGTTTAGACCTGGTTTAGACCTGGTTTAGTCCTGGTTTAGACCTGGTTTAGTCCTGGTTTAGACCTGGTTTAGTCCTGGTTTAGTCCTGGTTTAGACCTGGTTTAGTCCTGGTTTAGTCCTGGTTTAGACCTGGCTTAGTCCTGGTTTAGACCTGGTTTAGTCCTAGTTTAGTCCTGGTGTTAGTTCTGGTTTAGAGGCGCACAGGAGGAAGCACGGTCCAGCAGCGTACACAACAAGATATGGTACATGACAAGATATGGTACACAAAAAGATATGGTCTGCGCAGTGTCCGCGGCGTACGGGAGGAGATGAGGTGTGCGCGGCGTATGGAGGAGTTGAGGTGTACGGGAGGAGATGAGGTGTGGCGTACGGGAGGAGATGTGGTGAGCGCGGCGTGCGGGAGGAGATGCGGTGAGCGCGGCGTACGGAGGAGATGCGGTGAGCTCGGCGTACGGGAGGAGATGCGGTGAGCGCGGCGTATGGGAGGAGATGCGGTAAGCGTGGCGTACGGAGATGCGGTGAGTGCGGCGTACGGGAGGAGATGTAAGTGTGGCGTACAGAGACGAGGTGTGCCAGCGTAGGGGATGAGATGAGGTGAGCGCGGCTTCCGGGAGGAGATGCGGTGAGCGCGGCTTACGGGAGGAGATGAGGTGTACGGGAGGAGATGAGGTGTGAGGTACGGGAGGAGATGCGGTGAGCGCCGTGTACGGGAGGAGATGCGGTAAGCGTGGCGTACAGAGGAGATGCGGTGTGCTCGGTGTACGGGAGGAGATGAGGTGTACGGGAGGAGATGAGGTGTGAGGTACGGGAGGAGATGCGGTGAGCGCCGTGTACGGGAGGAGATGCGGTAAGCACGGCGTACAGAGGAGATGCGGTGTGCTTGGTGTACGGGAGGAGATGAGGTGTGCGCGGCGTACGGGAGGAGATGCTGTGAGCTCGGTGTACGGGAGGAGATGTGAGTGCGGCATACGGGAGGAGATGCGGTGAGTGTGGCGTATGGAGGAGATGCGGTAAGCGCGGCTTACGGGAGGAGATGCGGTGAGCGCGGCGTATGGGAGGAGATGAGGTGTACGGGAGGAGATGAGATGTGGGGTACGGGAGGAGATGCGGTGAGCGCGGCTTACAGGAGGAGATGAGATGTACGGGAGGAGATGAGGTGTGTACGGGAGGAGATGAGGTGTGTACGGGAGGAGATGAGGTGTGCGCGGCGTATGGGAGAAGATGCGGTAAGCGCGGCTTATGGGAGGAGATGTGGTGAGTACGGCATACGGGAGGAGATGTGAGTGTGGCGTACGGGAGGAGATGAGGTGTATGGGAGGGGATGAGGTGTGGCGTATGGGAGGAGATGAGGTGTTCCTGGTGTATGGGAGGAGATGCGGTGAGCAGGAGGAGATGTGGTGAGCGCCTCGTACGGGAGGAGATGCGGTGAGGGCCTCGTACGGGAGGAGATGCGGTGAGCGCGGCATACAGAGGAGATGAGGTGTGCATATGGGAGGAGATGTGGTAAGCGCGGCGTACAGAGGAGATGAGGTGTGCACAGCGTAGGGGAGGAGATGAGGTGTGTGCGGGTACGGGAGGAGATGCGGTGAGCGCGGCGTATGGGAGGAGATGAGGTGTGTGGTACAGAGAAGATGAGGTGTGCGCAGCGTACGGGAGGAGATGAGGTGTACGGGAGGAGATGACGTGTGCGCGCTGTATGGAGGAGTTGAGGTGTACGGGAGGAGATGAGGTGTGGTGTACAGGAGATGCGGCGAGCGCGGCCTACAGAGGAGATGAGGTGTGCACAGTGTACGGGAGGAGATGAGGTGTGCGCGGCATATCGGAGAAGGTGCCATGAGCTCTAAAGACGTTTTATCTGAATGTTACAAGATTACCATTATCTACAAATTTAAAATTACATTAAAAAACGAACAAACTAAAATTAAAATACAATGTATTTAAATACTCATTTATTGTCCAAAGTCACAGGCGCCACAACAGGATGAAAGAGCCACATGCGGCTCCGGAGTCGCGGGTTGCCGATCCCTGGTTTAGATCAAAATAAATCAAATTTTGCCATTTGACATGTTCATAAAATGTACAAAAAATATAGAAATAAAAAAAAGTTGTTTTGATGTTTGCTGATTTTTACATCTTTTGTAAGAAACAGTCACCAGAAAACAGCGCAGGACGACATGAATGTGTGCTCTTAAAATATAATCTTGTGCATGTACTTTTGAAGAAATATGTTACTGTTTTATTCCTTTCTGCAAGTTGTTAATAATATATAAGCAAATGGGAGGACACACACGCACACACAGTCATTATCTTATTACCTGATTATTGTTTAGCACGAGTCCAAACTCCACTAAACCAAGTCATATCACTGTAAAAGCTGTAAAAATGTGTCCCATAAACCTTTATCTTATTGATAACATTTTAGTTTCTCTTTAGTTTCGCATTAGGAGTCAAACAGCACAGACTTCTCTCCCTGCCATCAGCTGAGGTAAATTTAACTTTGACTTTGTAGCACCGGCACACGGCTGCATGAGACAGTGCAGTAAGTCTGTTATTCTGTGTGTACTTCAGGTTTGATGTTCATGATGTCTTCAGAGGAGGACCTGTCCTGTTCGATCTGTCAGGAGATCTATAAGAGGCCTGTGCTTTTGTCCTGCAGTCACAGCTTCTGTGGGCTCTGTCTGAAGAGCTGGTGGAGAGAGAAGCCCACACAGGAGTGTCCTGTTTGTAAGAGAAGATCCTCCAGGAGCGATCCTCCACTGAACCTGGCTCTGAGGAACCTGTGTGAGGCCTATCTACAGCAGAGAGGGCAGAAGGCTCCAGAAGAACATGTGTGTCCACTGCACTCAGAGAAACTCCAGCTTTTCTGTCTGTCTGACCAGCAGCCTGTCTGTGTGGTGTGCCGAGACTCTAAAGCTCATGAAGACCACCGCTTTAGGCCCATAGTAGAAGCAGCACAGGAGCTCAGACAAGAGCTGGACCATTCTCTACTGCCTCTGAAGGAAGAGTTAGAGAAGGCTAAGGACGTTCAAAAGAATCTTATTGCCATGACAGATCGTATAAAGGATCAGGCTCAGCACACACAGAAGCAGATCTGTGATGAGTTTAAGAAGCTGCACCAGTTCCTGGAGGAGGAAGAGGAGGCCCGGCTGAAGGCTTTGAGTGAAGAAGAGGGGCAGAAGATTCAGGTGATGAAGGAGAAGATGGAAGCTGTGAGCAGAGAGATAAAAGCTCTGTCAGAAACCATCAGAGCCACAGAGGAGCAGCTGAGAGCCCCAGACATCTCCTTCCTGCTCAAATACAATGCTCCAGTGGAGAGAGTGCAGCACTGCCCCCTGCTGGAGGAACCACAGCTTGGCACAGGAGCTCTGATAGACCAGGCCAAACATCTGGGCAACCTGGCCTTCAACATCTGGAACAGCATGAAGATGATGGTGCACTTCTCTCCTGCCGTTCTGGATCTAAACACTGTCGGAAATGAAATCACGTCGGATGATTTGATTAACAATTGTATATTAGTTGTTGGCTCTGATGGGTACAGTTCAGGCTCTCACAGTTGGACTGTAGAAGTTGGAGACAGTGACAAATGGTTCATTGGAGTTATTACCACAAATATAATCTCTCCTTTAGATGAAGACGACAGTGATGACGACAGTGATGACGACAGTGATGACGACAGTGAGCATGAGACCAGTGATGATGATGATGGCAGTGATAATGGTGATAGTGAAGATGGTGAGATGGGTATATGGGCTATACGTTTTTCTAAAGGCAAATATAAAGCACACAGCAATGACGAAGACATTGTTCTCAAACTATCGTCAACTCCTCAAAGGATCAGAGTCCTCCTTGATTGTGACAAACATGAAATGAGTTTTTATGACTTAGACACTGACACTCTCCTTCACACTTTGACACAGATCAGCCCCATGATACTGTTCCCACACTCTTACATTAGAACTGTCAGTCACTAAATCAGATGAAAGTTGTGCTAGAATGAATAGGACAACAGTTTGAAGGCAAGGAACTAATGAGCTGAAGATAATAGTTATTTTTCACATAAACAATCTCACAGATTAAACTATTAGATTTATCTTATTTTTAGTTCATTTTCTAAATGGACTCTGGCTTTTCATTTTAGCTTGATTTTTGTAATCAATTCACATGCTTGTTTCAGTGAAAATATTATTGCATTGCTTAGAATGCCCCACACAATAGCATTAAACTAATAATATCTCCATGGAGACAAGCAGGTGAAGGCCAAGTTACAGGTCAGACAGGGACTTTGATGATTTATTTATATATTTATTTTTATGGATTTGGACCAATATGTGTGACCGTCCTGTATGTTCTTTGTTTTCCAGACCCATAATAATCATATTACTTGTAATGAGATTATATTAGATCATATATTAACTCTTTAACAATTAAACTTTTTTGTATAATTTCAGACCAGTAAGTCAGAATGTCCCACTGGTTCATTGTTTATTCATATTTATATTACTAATTGTATTATCCATCCCTCCATCTTCCACTGTATCCGGCTGGGTCGTGGGGGCAGCACCGTCCAGTCCTCTGTGCACCTGACCCCCATGAACCCCTCTGCAGGCGGTGAGTCCCCAGGAGGACTTGTATTATGAGATGATTTGAACTTGTATTTAAAATTCTTAGAGGAGGGACAGAAATAAAATGCTAAAATGTATCGAAAATAATTTTAACTATATGTGATAATGTTTAAAGTTTTAAAATCAGTAATGATGAAAAATAAAAAGTATTGCTCAAAAGTGCGTGTGTCTTATTTTTAAATTTTACACAACCAAAGATATGAACATATATGTATACCATATCCTCTGTGAAAAAGAACTTTTAGAAAAGTGACTGAAATGCAGAAAGACTTACATAGAACCCCTTACTAATCTAACCAAGGTATCCGTTTTTCTTGAGGTTTAAAATTTTGTGAAAATTGTGATATCGAAATATTCTGCCTGCAAATTTTAATGCAAATAATAGAAAGTATAAGGTTTGACCTTGTGACAGCCCATATCAGATCTGGCTCAGATCTACAACCTGAGCAGAGTTCTCAAACTGGTTTATCTACTTTCAAACCATTTTAATTAGACAGTTCTAACCTGTTACTAAACTGACACCACATCTGGACTAGAGCAGGACTTTCTTCATTTAGAGTAGGCTTCTTATCAAACTGTACAGCTGAAAGGTCTTTGACTGAATGCACCATAAGGATATTCTTATCAGTGATATTCAATGACATAAACCCAAAGAAGACACATTAACAACAGGAGGTTGTAATCTTGTCAAGCTAGTTTTGAGCTCTACATCTTAGTGACATTAAAAAGAAAGTACTGTCTCAACTTTTGGAACAACACGCTGTGCAAAGGAAATACTCCATCAGTTCATCAGAAATCTTTTTCTTAGATTTTTATTGCATATCTCAGTTAAAACAGAAAGAAAATCAAAAGTACTTTCCAGATGTGAGGGGGAGTGTTTGAACCAAGAGCTGAAGAAGTGGATCACAATATCATGATCTCTCCAGACAGACCTTCACAGGGTCATAGCGAGAGTGGATAGAAATGATCAGGTTTGACAATGTCTTCACCTGTCCTGTCCGATCTGTCAGAAGATCTATAAGAAGATCTATAAGAAACCTTTTGTCCTGCAGTCACAGCTTCTGTGGGCTCTGTCTGAGGAGCTGGTGGAGACAGAAGGCCACACAAAAGTGTCTTGTTAGTAAGAGAAAATCCTTCAGGAGCGATCCTCCACTGAACCTCTCAGGAACATGTGTGAGGCCTATCTACAGCAGAGAGAGCACAAGGCTCCAGAAGACCATGTGTGTCCACTGCACTCAGAGACACTCCAGAAAATGAATGAAGTGGGAGTATGCAGAGGGGATGGAGAAGGAAATGGGGCAGAAGGACAGAGGGCAAGAAACCCATGACAGTGTGGAGCGAGCATCAGGTGGTGGGCTCAGTGGGCCCCTTGAAGAGAAGGCAGGTGGTACAGAGACACGCCAGGAGCAGGAGAAAGAGAAGGAAAAGGCCCTCGCCACCTTTTTACAGACACCAGTAGCTTGTTTGTCATACTTCTGTCTGTAAAATAGAAACAGATTTGTATTATATTAAATAGATTTTATTATAGAAACAAAGATTTTATTTAATAACATGGTTCAACCTTATCGTTGGCAAAATGTTATGTTATAATAATTTTAATGTGTGTATAAATAAAAATGCTGTCGTGGCTTTGACCATGTTTTCTGTATTATCACTAGTGATGGTCCAGCTGTCATCGATATAATGAATAGTGACGACTTAAATAAGGCAGTGATGACTTGATGATATGTCTGTGGTAGTGGCAAAGTCAAACACATTCTGCACCTCTGTTTCGACTTCAGCCTGAGGCCTCGTATAAAGGTTTGAGATCTATTCTCCATCACTGGCATTATTAACCTTTTGGACAGTACTCATGGCCATCATGTCCTTTGCAGCACTGCAGACTTCAGTCTTTGGGTGTAATGGCAGTGCATGATATAGTTACGCCCTGCTGCTGAGTTTGTGGTGCAGCGCTGTTTGAGCAAGCATCACTGCTACCTGAGGAACCAGATGAAATTAGAGTGTTGAAATAAGTTAAGATGCTAAATGTGCATTAGTGAGTGGGATAGTGGGAGAGCCTGAAATCACACACTGACCTGATACGAGACACTGACCTGATACGAGACACTGACCTGATACGAGACAGTGACCTGATATGAGACACTGACCTGATATGAGACACTGACCTGATACGAGACAGTGACCTGATACGAGACAGTGACCTGATACGAGACAGTGACCTGATATGAGACACTGACCTGATACGAGACAGTGACCTGATACGACACACTGACCTGATACGAGACAGTGACCTGATACGAGACAGTGACCTGATACGAGACAGTGACCTGATATGAGACACTGACCTGATATGAGACACTGACCTGATACGACACACTGACCTGATACGAGACAGTGACCTGATACGAGACAGTGACCTGATACGACACACTGACCTGATACGAGATACTGACCTGATACGAGATACTGACCTGATACGAGACACTGACCTGATACGAGACAGTGACCTGATACGACACACTGACCTGATACGAGATACTGACCTGATACGAGACAGTGACCTGATACGAGACAGTGACCTGATACGAGACAGTGACCTGATACGACACACTGACCTGATACGAGACACTGACCTGATACGACACACTGACCTGATACGAGACAGTGACCTGATACGAGACAGTGACCTGATACGACACACTGACCTGATACGAGATACTGACCTGATACGAGACAGTGACCTGATACGACACACTTACCTGATACGAGACACTGACCTGATACGAGACACTGACCTGATACGAGACACTGACCTGATACGAGACAGAACAGCGACTCTCTGCTCAGTAGAATGGGGAGTGATGTAGTCTAGTCATGTGAACAGTTTTCTCAGCATTTTCACTTTGTGCTGAACTGAGGTCAAGCACCTCTTCATCCTCACTCCGGATTTCAACATCGCTCTTCCCCTCCTCCATTATGTGAGTTTATGCTTGACCTGAGTGACTTTTGACTTTCACTCCAAACACAAAGACGAGAGCTCTTGGTCTTTTCCACAAACGCTTTCTCTCTGAATCAAGTGCCTGATAACTCCCCTCCACTCATTGACCAAAGTTTAGATCATGATCTATTGATATTTCAAGGAGTAGGTGCGATGCTCAAGGTAGTAGGTAACAGAATGTCATTTTGAACACTAAATTGTAGTGCTCTCATTTCTTTTCCATGTGGTCTTATATCTGCGTAATGCCTCAGTGGTCCATGTAGGTTCCATAGTGGTTTTAAGTATCGATACCTGTGAAAAATAAGGATCTAGTATCGGATTTTTGATACTTTTGACTGACCTAATTGGCATCGTCTAATGTTTTCTGTGTATCTCTTCAATTCACCAGCAGATGGCAGCATTTTACCCTGTAAACAGCACCATCATGATGATCTAACCTGTGTCATGTGTTAGAAACATTACAAACTAGTATTTCGAGGTAAGTTTTACTCATGTTGGAGTGAAATATATAGATATAAAGTGGAGGGGCTGTGCTAGTAAAGAAATAGTAAAGAAACCTACAAGAAAAACTTTAAAATATGCAATTCTTTCTTAATACATTTATAGTTTAATGAATAATTTTCAGTTTTATGGTATTCTTGCAGGGTAGCCACAGAGTCTTTAAATTCATTTCAAGTTCCTAAATTAAAGCCTTAAAAAGTCTTAAATTATGTATATGTATATATATATATATATATATATATATATATATATATATATATATATATATATATATATATATATATATACATATATATATATATATATATATATATATATATATATATATATAAGAAATGCATACAACTATAAATGAGTTCTGAATGAGATTTTACAATAAAAGTTTTTTTTGTTATTTAAAGCAGTGAGTAATGGTCATTATTAGAGTTGGATCTGGTGTTTTTCACCTGCATAAAGGGTGCAATTTTCATTTAAGTGGTCTTAAAAAGGTCTTTAAAAAATCTTGGCACAGATATACAGATACAAATATGTTTATTATCATGCTCATGTAACAAATAAAAGACTTATTAAAAAAAAAGTGAATTTAAATTGGTGTAAAATTATTGTTAAACTTTTATTCCACATTTTCATTGCATTTAGTTTTTTTCTCTCCTAAAAACAGACCTGGAGTTGTGTTTTGTTTCATTCACACGGGTTTGAGTAATCCTTTATTTTTAGTCTGTCTGCATCTCCAAAGTTCAAAACACTTCCACTTTGTGATGTCATGAAGAGGTAGTTTTCAAGTGAACAGCTCCTTTTCCTTTTAGCTCAGTAGAGATCGGCAATTTTAGGTCTGAAATCATCCAGATGTTTCTAGTGAACGGGTATGGAGTTTAAAAACATAGCGGAGCACTTCCTGTATCACCACATGACATCACAAGGTGGAATAGAGTGTTTTCCGTTTGAGAGAAGAACTCAGCCTAAATCTGCAGGTGTGTTTGTGAGTTAAACACGTGTGAAGGAAACAAAACAGAACTCCAGGTATGTTTGTGATGAGGAAACTACATTAGTCTTTCCTTTCATTAAGTTTTGAAGTTGTTTTTTTTTTTTTGCTTTGAACCTTAAATGAAAATGTGGAAACAGTTTTGTGGTTTTGTGCGTGACCACATGAAAAGCAGTAAAGTAAATGACTCTTTCCCATCCACCTGCTCAGCTCACAACAGGCTTTTCTTCGCCAGAGAATTGCATTAGCTCAAACCAGGGTTAAAACAAGAATTACTTTGGCCCTGTTTAAAGGTGCACTGTGTAACTTTTCTGGTAGAGGCTTTGGAACCTGCTTGAGTCCATGGAGATGCTGTTCTTTTCCTGGAATATTCTACTGTATTGCATTTAATTTAACTATCTCCAAAAGTGCAAAAGTTTCTGGTAGAGGGTAAAAAACGTGCTTGAGTCCATGTAGATTAGGGTGGTCCATTAAATGACGTTTTTAAGTGTTTTATTTGAGTCTAACCCATGAAAAAAATCTTCCATGTAAAATATCAGCCTGATTGGTTCATATTTAGAGGTAGCTCAAGCACACTAGTGTTAGGTGTACAAACAATATTAAATAATGACGTAACAATAACCGAAATATGGTGATATCGTATCGTCAAAGGTCTCACAATAATATCGTGGACCATCACAATATATTGAATCACAAGTCTCTTTGCTTAAATGAATAGTTATGATACAGAAATAGCAAAAAAACAGAGGGAACTACATCAACCATGATCCTTTGCTCCGTTTCAGTGCAGACAACATGAAGAAATAACTGTTCTAAGCACTTTGAAATCTTCATTCTTTGGATTAAGTCTTGTGAAGCATTTGTAGAGGAAAAAGGAGCAGATTCACAGTTTTGTGCTTCCACAAAATACTGCGATAAATATCATACCGTGAGATGCATGTGGTGAAAATCTGGTACAGAGAGATTTGGATATCGTTCCATCCCTAATGACAATAAATGTTGCACCAAATGACTGGTCAAAGCATTTTAGAATGTCAGGCTTGTTATTCTGTAGAATATCGTAATATCGTGAGCTTTCCCACGATATCACAATAAATCGTATTGTGAGGATATCAAATCGTGAGACTTGGATATCGTTACACCACTAGTATTAAATGATGACAAATTCTTACAAAAGGTACATAGAGTGTATTTAAATGAAAATTTGAATAACCCAAAATAAGCTTTGATTTGCATGAGTGTTTTATGCCTTTATTGCTGTTTTTCTTCAGTGAATTCCACTCAGAGAATAGTGAAAGAATCAGATGATCCTTTCTGATTGTTGGGATTCTGCCCTTGTGCCAGAAGCTTATTACTTCTTATCAAACGATGCCGGCACATGGCGCAGTCTCTTAGGAGCATTAGCTTAGTTGGTTGAGTGGTTGGCGGTTTGAATCCCGCTCTTGACACAAACATCATTGGTTTAGACACTTAGCCCACCTCACACCTCATGTCTGCGTATAAAAGAAAGTAAAAAAAAAACATGTGGAACCAAGAGCCAAAGTAACGTTGCCAAAACACCAAGCTTGAAATACCCCTAAACATTTACCAATTAAGCTAAAATTGTGCACAAGTAATTTGTTTTCCATATGTAGGCTCACTTAAGACCTTGGGAGGTAAACTATCTAGAAGTTTGATTTTTTTGGACCACCCTAATGCAGATGTTTTTTGTTTATCCTAGAATGTTCTACAATATGGCATTTAATTTCACCATGAATATCTCCATGAGACAAGCAGGCCACATCACCAGGCCAAGTTACAGGTCAGATTGTTTAATTCATTAGTTTTTGCTGAAGTTTTGTGAAATAAAAACTACTCGTAATTGCAAATACGAGACATATTGGATTAACTGAGGAACGTCCCAGGCAAAGCAATACCATCACCATGGAGACGAGCAGATGAAAAGTCACACAATGCGCCTTTAAGTCCTGCTCTTTTTTTTAATAAAGTAAATGTAAGTAAGTGCAATAACAAAAAAAAGGTTATAACATAAGGTTATAAATCAGAAGTTCACAATACAACTAAACAGTATTTCTAAAACAAGAAAGTTAATCAAAGAAAATACAAATGCCCAACGGCCGAGCCAAACTGGAAAGCACAAACAATAGGTCGGCAGTGACCTCTAGTGTCTCAAATACACATTACACCATTAACAGGAGGTAAACAACAGACACATGTAGTAGTGTTGTAGTATTTGAGACCAGTCTTGGTTTTGTTGCGGTCTTGGTCTTGTCTCGGTCTTGAAGACGCATGGACACCGGTCTTGTCTTGGCCTCGCGGTCTGACACTCGATGAGTGATAAAAATGGAGATAGATTTATAAAAAACATAAATATATATGTGTGAAAATAACTTTAAAATACAAATAAATGTTGACAATTACAAAGATGGTCCTGATTTGGTCTCAATGGGCTGTGTCGGTCTCTGCCTTTAAAAGTCTTGGTCTTGTCTCAGTCTTGACCCTCAGAGGTCTTGGTCTTGTCCTGGTCTCGGGACCCTGTGGTCTCGATTAGTGCGGTCTTGACTACAACACTGACGTCTAGTGAGGAAAGTGGCGTTTGCATCTTCTCCCCGTGTCTGGATGGGTTTCCTCCGGGCTCCGGTTTCCCTCATCAACCCAAAACATGCTACAGGTCTCCAGGGAGAATAGTTGAGAACTAATTGTAAGTCAATTAAATACAATCAATCACTTCAAATACTGTCTAATACATTACTAAATACCAAATACTAATAAAATACAACATTAAATACAATACTAAACACAATCAGTCAAATAAATACGGTCCCACTTTAACTGTAGGCTTTTAACTGTATGTTTTAATCATATTTAATTTGTTTATGTTGTTGACCTTGAGTGTCCAGAAAGGCGCCTAATAAATAAAATGTATTATTATTATTAGTAGTAGTAGTACTCCAACCACTGCAGCAGGAAAATGAAGCTAGCCCAGCAGAGACGGGGAGGTGCCACAGACTGTATATACGAGTGGACTAAGCGAGTGTGACATCACCCACAGCTCCCAATGCTCATGGTTACAGGAGCGAATCTGGAGCCAGACTTTATGTTACAAATATCATTTTTTTGACGGACAAAATAGCAGGATCATGTATAACGGGTTAATAATTGCTGCAACTAAACTTGAATTTTCCTCTCAATAAAGCATCTCTCTCTTTTTCTGATCTAGTCCAGGTTTAGTTCCATGTTTAGTCCAGGTTACAGGTGCATTGTGTTACTTTTCTGGTACTTTTCCATCAAAACCTTTTCTCCATGGGATGTTATTACTTTATCTAGAATGTTTCACTGTATGACAACCATGGCCACAGTCAGAATGCCTGTTTTATATTTAGGTATATTTGAGCTATAAAAACACCTCCAATTGGATAAATGTAAGGTAGAGCTGTTTAATGTCACACTGTGGAACATTCCAGGCAGAGCAGGGAAATATCCACAGAAACAGGCAGGTGACGGAGCCCCAAGTCTCTTCAGATCCTCGTGATGATGACAGAGGAGTGAAATGGCAGGATCACAGACCGCAGAGGACAGGGGAATATTATGGTCTGGATGTTTTTTACTGTCTGCACCACAAAACCAACATTTAACTCTAACCCCATCCACACCACACCACACTGCAGTAAACAAGACCTGCACATTTGCACCCCTACTGCGGCTGGGAACTGTTTTAAAGCTGCACTACGTAACCTTATGCCATTAACTTGTCTCCATGGAGATGTTCTGGCTTTCTCTCAAATGTTCAGTATCACATTAAACCATCCTGCAGTTATTTGATTATGTTTTCATTGTTTAAAAAGACTAAGAGAAGCATGCATTCTTACTGTGAGCAGGGTCACCTCTCCACAACTGGCCTGGAGTCAATATATGCTTGTCTCCATGACGATGGATGCATTTAATGCCATACGGATGAACATTCAAGGCAAAGCAATAACTCAAAGTATCAAAAATTACACTCAGATTAGCTCAAATTTGCTTAGACTTTATTGATCCACAAGAGAAATGATTTGGACACAGTAGGTCACATGTCACAGTATATTATAATAAAAAACAAGAATATAAGGTCATGATACATTCAAAATAATTCACAAAAATTGCAAAAGACTGGTGTGACTCCCAGTGTTTCAAGTTAGTACCATCAAATGTAAACTAGCTTCTAGATGGAGCTGAACCATTGCAAAAACAGAGTCCAGATCACCACAATGTCGCTAGACTGAACCGCTCCGGGACTAATGAAGGATTACAGAGCATCAGAGTTACTTAAGGCTCCACAGGACAGAGATATGTCTCTGGTTTCCTTGCAGCATTTTTTATCCATCTCATAAACGTTGTAGAATCCCACAGTGTCCTCTGCTCCGCATTCTTCACATGGTCCGAGCGCTCGAGATTCAACAAGGTCAAAACCGAGGAATGTTATGAAACTTCTGAACCTAAAGGACTAAGGCAGCATGCACACTTACTACACATACACTGGAATGACCCCAGAGAGCACTAGATTTTGTTGTATTTACTTTACTTTTGGGTTGGCCTTGTTCACAAACACTGCTCATCCTTCATCCTAAACACCATGAGCCACACAAGAGTCCATAAGCTGATTAGAGAACTTATTTCTATAAAAACGAGCTTCAAGCAGACACACAGGCCCCTGTGAATATGCACACTCGCCTGGTGCTATATGTGCTGCTTTAAATACACTGTGAGGACTATGTGTGCTGATGACTGCAGACCCAGACTCACCTGCAGACAGATCCAGACTCACCTGTGCAAACAGACCCAGACTCATCTGTGCAGACAGACCTGGATTCACCTGCGCAGACGGACCCAGACTCACCTGCTGACGGACCCAGATTCACCTGCACAGACAGACCCGGACTCACCTGCGCAGACAGACCCAGACTCACCTGCAGACAGACCCAGATTCACCTGCGCAGACAGACCCGGACTCACCTGCGCAGACAGACCCAGACTCACCTGCAGACAGATCCAGACTCACCTGCAGACAGACCCAGACTAACCTGTGCAGACAGACCCAAACTCACCTGTGCAGACAGACCCAGACTCACCTGCACAGACAGATGTAGAGAGACCCAGACTCACCTGTGCAGACAGACCCAAACTCACCTGCGCAGACAGACCCAGACTCATGTGGGATCAAACCAGAAGTAAACAAAAGTACATGACCACATTCAGTCGTACTAATGTGACAGTGGAAATAGAAACAACAGTAACGGGAGAAGAGGTAGTAGTCGTAATAGTACTAGTAGTAATTGGAGCCTGTAGTAGAAGCAGTAGTAGTAGTATTACAATAGTAGTATAGCAAACAAAAAGATGCTTAATGTGATTGATTATTGACTATATTCAGATTTGAACTTTGCAATCTTTTCCAAATGCAAATTATTATCATGATTTATTTTTAATTTTCTTTTTCAATTTGCATCTTTTTCAAGTTAGCTCCCACTTCCCAAGTAGTAGTAGCAGCAGTAGTAGTAGTAGTGGTAATCAAAGTAGTTGTTGTAGTAGGCTCACAGCTGTGTACCACATGCCAGCGCTATACAACAGGAAACTCTTTAGTGAATGTTACCCACAGCAGTGAAGAACATATGGACACCAGATTGTTCTACAGCTTGGAAAAGAACCAACAACTTTTTATATCAGTATAAAAAATATGTATTTATATTCTATAGAATGCCTAGGCATAAAATGGTAAATGGAGATTTTATACTTTAGGCCTTGCCTTGAAATACAGAACACGTCTTATCCTAACCTATCAGTTTGGTCCCCACGCCCTCCTCCGCACTGGAACCAACATTATAACACAGATCAGAAAATGCTGTAATATGGGCCCTTTAACATGGCCACCACATTGACTAACTGAACGCTCCTTGTGCTTTTTAGTGAGCTGGTTTCTCTCCAGTTCTGTTTGTAGTACTACCTTGCTGACACAAAAACTTCCTCTTCCTTCTCCGGTGTGGCTTCGATGAGAAAAATCACAACCATTTCCTCTGATACAACACAACAGGATAAACATCATTTAATCAGAACATGCAAATAAGCAGCAGCAGCAGACATTGTAGGTTTTTTTGTGGTTACTAGTATCTGTTGTGAGTATTTTTACTAGTACTAGTATCTGTTGTGAGTATTTTTTTGACAACTTTAGAGAAAACTCAGTAAAATTCAATCAGCTTTTCACTTTCAAGTAGTTGGTGACATTATGCAAGACGGCCCTGATTACAGCCAAGCGCTTCTGATACAAACACCCCCAGCTGCAGGGGTGGAGTTTGAGGTGTGGATACCTGTTAGATAACACTGTTCGGACCCCGCCCTTCCTCCCCCCCCCCCCCCCATCACTAAGAGTAAAAAAGTATTCTGCACAATCTCCTTTTGTAACAGTGACACACATACACAAAAAGAAAAAGAACCGCGCCAACACTCTCCATCGAAATGACAAAAAAATAGTTACCCATCTTCACAATCTTTAGAACTAAATCAAGTAGTGTGTGGAGAATTATGTACATAACTAAATAAAAGTGAGGAAAGAAAGGGCCACCTGAAAAGAATTCATCAGGAATAGAAGTGAAGCTAATTTGTTGTACTATTTTAAACAATATATGCTGTACGGATGTAAACTCATTATTCTTATCTTTTCAGGTTTTACGAAAATACAGATCAGTCGCTGTGTAAAGAATGGAGGCTGTGGTGACTTTCATTTCAGTTGTGGCCTCTGCAGTTTCAAGTAGTTGGTGACACCTACTTGATTGCCCTGATTACAAAGGTGGATGCAGGGGCAGAGTTTGAAGTGTGGAAACCCGTTAGACCAATCAGACTGTTCCTTTTACTCCAAGACCCCACCGCTAGCCCCCCTCACTCCTCTCTTTAAACCGGATGTACACTGTGCGATTTTTGGCCCTTTTTGAGATGATTTTTCACTTGTGCATCTGGCTTAATCGTGTGTCGTACTTCATGTAATATTCATGGGATAATGAGAACTGATTCATACCTCATGACCAGCTCCCGATCTGCAATCGTTGGTCGCAAGAATGTCAAACCTGTTTAAATGCAGTCGCCTCTCGTGAGGGTTTCACTGTTGAAGTTGTTCGTATAGTGTGAACTGTGAATTTTTAAACCCTGCGATTTGGTCGTACAGTTTGAGCTGGAGCTGAGTGAAATGATGGAAAATATGGCACAGTGTACTCCCAGCATTAGTCCTTCAAATCCCACCCCACCGCTCTAACCTTCAGTCCTCCAGGTACTGCCTAGTTTAGCAGCTCTATTGTGCGGGAGGAGTTCAGATGTTTAGTCCCACTTTAATGTGATGATGTTAGTGTTGCAGTAGTGGTTGTGGAAATGCAGTATTTTTTGTAACTTCTGTAACTTCTGTAACTTTATTTAGATTGCACATTGGAGAGCTCAAAGACAAAAAATAAACATTCAAGTTTCATTCTAGCTTGTTTTATACCAAGAAACAATCAGTGCAGTACTAATAGTAGTAGTAATAGTAGTGATAGTAGTAGTCATAGTAGTTTTTGTGTACATTAGCCTCTAAGCTGTTATTCAAAGGGGGTCAGCCCTATGTTCCCACTGCCCAATGGTCCCACAGCCCATTGGTCCCACGGCGTTAGGGTTAGGGTTGGGTTAGGGTTGGGTTAGGGTTGGGTTAGGGTTGGGTTAGGGTTAGTTGTGGAACATAGGGCCTGAATTAGATTTTTTTCTTAGAAATGTGGGAACATGGAACATTGGGAATATGCTGTGGGACCATTGGGCTGTGGGACCATTGGGCTGTGGGACGATTGGGCTGTGGGACCATTGGGCTGTGGGACCATTGGGCTGTGGGACCATTGGGCTGTGGGACCAATGGGCCGTGGGAACATAGGTACGCTCCCATTCATAGTAGTGTATAGTTGTAGCAATAATTGTTGTAGTACTTTAACTACATTCTATTCTTCCACACTTATCAAGGTAAAGTTCAGGCATAGGAAACAGCCATGTGTATTAGGGTCAGTGGGTCCTGGTCTGAGAAAGGCATTGTGGGCCGTGAAGGAGCGTGGCATTGTGGGTGAAGATGGAGGAAGATGCACAAAGACAGGAAGTAACACAATGGGAGCGTTTGTTATTGTCAACTTCTCAAGGACGCCAGGGACTTTTCTGCCCCTAAGCTCTGATTATTATGAGGAAGTAGCAGCAGTAGTAATAGTAATGTTATAGTACAGTACAGTGTGGAAGCGTGGTTCATATACTAGTTGAGGAAGTAATAGCAGTATAATAGCTAAAAGTAGTAATACACTACCACTCAAAAGTTTAGACTCTTTTCTATACGTTGACTATTTTCAACATTTTATGCACATACAGGAGGCATCAAATATATATAAGTAAGATATATGAGATTATGTAGCAAATATTTTCACGCTCTGTTGTCTAATTCCAAACCCTTCTGGATATGAACAGAATGTAGAAGAGAGAGACTTGATTGATCCAGAGGGAAATTCAAGTTTTGCTGCAGCAACATTTCCAGGCCTCTTCTCAGTCACTTGTGTCTCAGTCAAAGGTCTCAGGTCAGTTTCACAGGAGGACTGGTCAGGGAGGATCAGTAGGTCTGTGTCAGGAAAGTTTGAGGAGAGGAAGAGCCAAAAGTGTCCCTCCCTCCTCTGTGTCCTGCAGCCTCACCGCAGCCTCCAGGGGGCGCCAGGTGAAGAAGAAAGGCCTCATTCTTACTCCACTCTGGTGTTTCAGTTAGGGATTAAATGGTTCGTTCCCTCAGAATATTTCCTCTAGAAGGTCTTCTACCACATTGGCTCACATTTGGTGTAAAAAGCCTGTCCAAAAGCATGTCCTAGCTCCTCAGCTAGCTTCTTGCACGGACTCCATGGATACAGGAAAAACAAACACTTCATTTCACACAATTCAACAGTCCCTTACTTTTGTCCTTTGAACTGCTCAAGCTGCACTTTTTAGTTAATTCCTATAATATGATGTTAAATACTGAGCTCAAAAAACAAAAAGTTTCAAAAACTGCTCAGTGTGTGAGCCAGGTAGCCACAAGGGCAGCCACTATTGCCATGGGCTGTCAGAAGAAGAGACTGGCTGGTCAACTTCACTTTGCCGTGTCTTAAACTGCTCACATATCTGGTGATGTGTGGTGAAGGCGTTTGTGAAAGGTAGAAAGGTTTAACTACTTAACTAAATACTTCCCCCTTTTGCAGTTTGAAAAAGTAATGCTTTTGGGTTAAGTTTACACTTTCAGATAAGTACCTGGAGTTTGTTAGTGGTAGTGGTATTAATAGCAGTAGCAGCCTGTCTATAAAAAGTACCTTGAATCAGACATATCTAGAGCAGTGAGATGACATAAATAAACTGTGTCCTTGTCCCTCATGTCCTGTCCTTCCTGCTGGACTGTGGTCTGCTTCCTTCTGCAGGAAACTCCACAAAGGTGAAGAAGACAAACCACCAACAAGAGGAAAAGGTTTTGAAAAATACATTTTTGTTCTACCTGGAATATTCCACAACAAGGCATTAAAAATGGAAACAAGCATATGACGCTACCAGGCCAAATTACACAAAGATCTGTAGAGAGCCACGCCTGCTCACAGTAAGGATGTTTTCAAATTCTCTGGACCGACCCCAGTCTGCACTAGATGTGCTGTTTACGGTCGTGTTCACACACACTTTCAGAAACGTTATAATCTCCTAATTTATTCAAATGTTTTGCAGAATCTTGTGTAAATATGCTTTCTGCATTATGAATATTCATTAGTAGACAGCTGCTTGCCCTCCGTGATGTCTTTGAACTCTCAGTGTTTGAGTGTTTTGAAAAGTCTATCAGAAAAATGAATGGAAAATGTACTTCTGGAACCAGAGCAGGTGGACAGTGTTGAGCCCTGAGCGCTAGTCACAAAAGATAAAGCTTTTTGAGTGACACACAGACAGACCCAGACTCACCTGCGCAGACAAACCCAGACTCGCCTGCGCAGACAGACCCAGACTCGCCTGCGCAGACAGACCCAGACTCGCTTGCGCAGACAGGCCCAGACTCGCCTGCGCAGACAGACCCAGACTCGCCTGCGCAGACAGACCCAAACTCGCTTGCGCAGACAGGCCCAGACTCGCCTGCGCAGACAGACCCAGACTCGCCTGCGCAGACAGACCCAGACTCGCCTGCGCAGACAGACCCAGACCCACCTGTGCAGACCCAGACTCGCCTGCGCAGACAGATCCAGACTCAGAATGGTCAAGAATCCAAGGTTTTCTGTAGATATTGATTTGTTGTTGGTAGTTACTACAGAGTAATGGAAACACAAGCAAGTCAAATAGGGCAGGCAGAGTAGAGTAGGGCTGAGTATGGCTGATGGAAACAGTTCACTCAATCTTAACAAAAAAGTTGTAGTGGCAAAAAAAAAGCAACCTGGAGTAGTGGAAATGTATTTTAACAATTGCAATAGTTCTATAGTGTTGTAGGCGTAGGAGCAATCCCAGTACAAGTCCAAGTTGGATGCAGAAGTAAGATGTAGTACTATGCAGCAGTAGTAGCAGTAATAGCAGTAGCGACAGAAGCAGTGGTAGTAGGAAATCTGTTCATCAGCCCAGCTCTGGCTCACACCAGGAGGCAGTTCTTATCACTGAAAGTCTATCAGTGAAAGTGGTCTTTGAAACACTGCAGGAGTCCAGGAACCAAATCCAGTTTAATCTAGACCAGGGTTAGATCTGGAGTCACATGGGAGCTGCATTCTTTACATTTGTGTGCCCCCTCTGCAGCGGTAAATCCTGAAATGGCCTCTCTTTGGTTCGCACCAGACTACATGAACACCCAAGTCTGTCACCAGTGTAAGGTCAAGGAGAAATATTGTGCATTTTCTTGTCTAAAGGTTTTGTATTACACTATATTGACTTTTTGTGAGCTTTGGGAATGTTGTTACCTCATTAAAAGCTGGAGTTGTGTTTTGTTTCATTCACACATTTGAGTAACTCTTTTTTGAGTAGCTCTGTTCCACTTTGTGATGTCATGAAGATGTAGTTTAATGTAGATAACAGCAACTTTTACCTTTTATTCAGTATAGTTTGGCACTTCCAGGGTTGCACATTATTCAAATAGTTTTAGTGAAGGTGTATGTAATTAAAAACAGTGAAACTCCTCCTGAAATAAAACACATCTCCAGGTCTGTTTGTGATGAGGAAATAACATTATAATGGTCAGAAAAAAGAATGACAGATTAAAAATAAATAAATAAATAAATAAATTGGACATCCCTGGTTTGTGGTGGTTGGTAATAATAAAATCGATAAACAAGTGCATAATAAAGGAAAACTGTTCTGCACTTGGCACTAATGTGAGTCAGTATCGTCACATTGTCTTTGTGTTTTGGTCATTTCTAAGCCGCTTTTTTGTATTTTATCCAAACAAATCACAATTTAGTTTTATTTATGCATTTTTTAAGTTTATTTAAATGGGTAAAGATCCATTGAGATCCAGATCTCATTTACAAAGGGTGGTTAAGGCCAAGTGATCAGCAGCACACGTCAACAACAATTAAGATAAACATCGATTATGAAAGTAAAGTGCAATAAATGTAGAAAATACTGTGAAAGTACAATAGCTCTAAAAAGATAAATTGTAGTAGTTGTAGACAATAGATGATAAAGTGCAATAAAATCTTGTTGTAAGAGCACTTTTTCACTTTAAGTGACGTCTTAAAACACAGGCACTGATGAATGGACACTTTTTGCCTATTGAAAAAGCTTTAAATGAGAAAAGTTCAGATATTTGTTTTTATTTCAGTTTGGAGCGTATTCCAAGCTGAAAGATTTAGAATTTATGCTTCTCTTTACTGTTGGCAGGTATCGATTGGTCAAAAATAAGACACATGAGACATTTCTTGTATCAAACTGGGACAAATCTCTGGGGTAACACTTTATAATAAGGTGCCATAATAAACAGCAAACTAATCATTACCTAACCCTTCATTAATATTTATTAATTGTTACTAAAATATCTATTTCGCACAAGTTAATAGTTTTTTCATCATTAACTAAACATGAATTGTTTGCATGAAATCAATGTATTAATGTTTTAACAAATAGAAAATACTCTATTTACTAATATCATATTAATATTTGTTAATAGTTAAGTAAATGTGTCATTGGCTCTGCTTATCTCAGTCTGAACCTCTCCTCACAGGATCCTTGTTGGTTAAGTTGGTTAAGTGTAAAATGTAAAATATTTGCTATTGTTAATACATTTTATAAGTAAAGTAGAATTATTTGTAAACAGTTAATAATTACTGTTCCAACTTTATTATAAGTTGCCCCATACTGATATATACATAATACTAATATATTAATTACACTTAACCAACTTAACCAACAAGGATCCTGTGAGGAGAGGTTCAGACTGAGATAAGCAGAGCCAATGACACATTTACTTAACTATTAACAAATATTAATATGATATTAGTAAATAGAGTATTTTCTATTTGTTAAAACATTAATACATTGATTTCATGCAAACAATTCATGTTTAGTTAATGATGAAAAAACTATTAACTTGTGCAAAATAAACATTTTAGTAAAAATGTATAAATATTAATGAAGGGTTAGGTCATGATTACTTTGCTGTTTATTATGGCACCTTTTCTAAAGTGTTACCATCTCTGGTTTTGGATAAATCTGTTGGGACAGGGGACACGGGGCGCAAAACTGGGACTGTCCCGGGGAAATAGGAACTGCTCACCCTAACCCTTTAATAAACTTTGTGGACCATACAGCCTAAGATGTGTGGACTAACTTTTCCAAACCCGGACAAAAGCCCCAGGAGTAAACCTAAACAGGATCAGAAGAAGTTAACTGGGAAGCAGATTAGGCCGTGTCTCTTTGTTCTCCTGTCTCTGTGTGCATGTTTATGTATGGCAGCTTTAGCTCAGTGACCCCATTAGCTTCCATTAGCGTCTGTGAGCAGCGGCGCTAACGTCTGCCCCAGTCTTTGTCCTGGCTGAGCGCGCTGACAGAGGTGTGTTTGTTTGTATTGACTGCAGGACACGGCAGGTCATGTGACTCAGATACAGATCAGCCAAATGTCACAGTCCACAGACCAGAGCTGGTACCTAAAACACCCAAGAACCTTCTGTTTGTTTTTTTCTGATTTTTAAGAAGTTTATTGTCTTAAAAATATGAAAAAAAAACAGAACTAGTTCATTTTAAGTTTTCCAATGCTCCAAAGTTATTCCTCATTTATCCTGCATTCTGTTTATAAGAACTTTTCACAATTTTCAGAGAGCAGAGCGGAGTTTTTCATAAACGCCGGAAGTGCCAATCTGCAGGTTTGCGGAACATCCGGTAAATGGTTTTCTGTGGTAAATATGTGTGTCTGACGTCAAAAATATTCATTTTGTCTTCTTAGTGCTTTAACTTCTTAGGTTCCTTTCTAAGACAATGTAGCCAAGTGTATTTGTACCTTGTTGACATGTTTCGAAGAATTTATCCACAATGATCAAGGGAAGAAAGATGAAAGCTTAAAGGAGAATATGGAGATGAAATTATCCAAATGATTCTACTGAAAGTGTATGGAGTTTAACATCTAAGGGCAATTTTAGTGCATTTGCCTGCATTTTTTTCCTTAAGTTTGCAATTAAATCTCCCCATTTTACCCCCTAATGAAGTATTATACATCCTCTTTTTCAGTACAACCTGTTATTTTTACAGTTTGCTACTATAGTTGTGTCATATGGCGGTAATAAAGGCTACAGGACCAGAAAAAAAGATAAAATTCACACACTTTCATACAAAACCCACAGCAAACATGTATAAACAACTTTTTATACATAAAAAAATGCTTAATTTAGAGGCTTAGCTACAAAATGCAAAATATCAAGTCTGTAAATAAACTAAAATATCCTTATTGGCCCCAAACAACAAAAAAGTGCAATGGCCCCATTATTTTACTGGTGCCAGTCATGGAAACAACAGGTCCAGGGCCAGAGCCACAGCACTTCCTGAATTTCCATGGTGGAAATTCTATTTGGATTTGTATATTTGGATTGTAATAAACCTTTCAAATAAAAATAGCAAAGGGTGTGCAATTACGCAGACCAAGATGTGTAATTTGCCATTTATTTAGACCTGATTCTTCAATTGTTATGAACACAGACGCTCAGAGCAACGACCATCTTGACTCACATTACTCTTTGGCAAAATTTGAGCCAATCAAAATGGCTGGAGCGCATGGCTTTGACAGAAAACAAAGCTCCTATGACGTATGTGATCGTGATGTGATGATGCCGCTTTTTCTCAGCTTTTCAAGGGGGAAAAAAGTAAGTTTATATCATTTATGGTTGGAAAGTGATGCACAGTTTTATAAAACATATTCCCGGGTATCGTATACATACTGTCAGTCTGGAAGGGTTAAAAGCACCGTGGAGCACTTCCTGTATTACCACGTGACATCTCAAGGTGGAACAGTTCTGTTTGAGAGAAGAACTCTCTGATTATGCAGGGTTTGTGTGTTGAACATGTAACAAAGGAAGGAAACAACATTATAATCAGAAAATAAAGGGATATGGACCCTCAAAAAAACAAAAAAGAGCATTTCTCGTTCAATTTTCTCTCTCTTTTGTATTAGGTCTCCAGATTTACAGTAACCACACACACGTTGGCCCAGTCACACCATCTGAACACAATTTCCTCTTCTGTACAAAGCAACGTCTTTCTCTTCGACTTTCTCAATCGCTGTTCGTAATGTAGTCCACATGAAGGGGGGACTTCTGAGGACCTGAGACCGGTTTAGATCCCCGCCGGACCACACAGACCGGGACCAGACCCAGACCCGGAGCAGAGACCCAGGTGTGGAGGTAATACGCCACAGATGTGAGGGGGAAAGAGAGCGCGGGGGGAGGCCCTGTTTGTGTTACTGATAGTGTCATCTGATTGGATGACCTCTGACCTGCTCTGGTGGCTTCAGACAACAGCTGAGAGCGCAGGGATGTTTCAAGAATGACATTTCAAAAGTATTCCTCCTGTTCTTGTTCTTCCTTGGTCAAGACCTGAAATAGAATGCCAACTGTAAGCGCTGTTCTATTTGACGCTTTGCTAGACTTTTATCTAAGCTTTAATTTAACACAATTGCCATGTTTATATGAGACCTTTAATTCCGAATAAACATCTAAGTCTAAATGATTTCATTCTGAATAAAAATGAATTCCTAATGAAAATGATTGTTCGGAATTAAACTTAATTCCAAAGTGAGTGGGTGGTTTATTCCGATTTTAAAGCTGAATTAATTTATTCCTTTATCATGTAAATGTTTCTTCTTCTTCAAAGTAATCCCGGTCGTTCAGCACATGCTCATTAGGTCGTCCTTCTGACATGATCCGGCTCCTCCAGTCGTTTCTTCGGATTTTCCTCCACGTCTCTTTGGATTTGTGAGCGGGATGTGGGAGTGGGCTGAGGTGTGGCAGCCTCAGACTCAGTTTGTCTTCTTCCTCCTTCTCCGACACTCTTCCCTTCTCCTCCTCAGCTCACAGATGTAAAGCGTGAGGAGAGAATTCTCCAGCTGCTGCTTCATTATCATCGGAACCACTGTGGAAAAAGTTTGGATCGTGTTTGTGTCTGCGGAGTAACAACAAACCGAGTAGCAGCTGAAGTGTGTGTTTTCTTCCCAAAGACGTAAGTATGTTTGTGTCGCTGTCCAATCAGAACCCTTCCCACCCCCAGATGCTCTTCGGAATTAAATAAAGATGATTTAATTCTTAATTATTATTCCCATGTAAACTCAAAGGTAAATATTTTAATTCTGAACTATTTAATTCAGAACAATTAATTTGTAATTAAAACATCATATAAACATGGCCAATCTGACCAGAAAGAACTGAGTTAAATGGAACTACAGCAGGTGAGAGGATCCGTGCCGGTAAACAAGTCCCTCTCATATAGGGCGACCAGATTTTCAAAATAAAAAACAGGGACACCCTTGGTTTGTGGTGGTTGCTAATAATAAAATTGTGAATCGAGTGTGTAATTAAGCAAAAAAAACAAAACAAAAAAAAACACTATAACATAAATTTAGATTTCTTGCTCTTCTAATCAGCGCATTGAGGAGGCAGCCTGTGGCGCTATAGGGGAGGAGCGGTATGAGTTTATTGCCAACAGCATCGGCCGCAATCAAATATGATCACACTCATCGAGTGTCAGACCTCAAGTTCGAGACAAGGCCAAGTCCAAGCGCCTTCAAGACCGAATTCAAACGCAGTCGAGTCCAAGACAAGACCAAGACCGTTAAAAAATGGTCTCGAGGCCGGTCTTGAGATAAGACCGGCCTCGAGTACTACACTACGTTCTACCTTGGCGATTTACTAACACTACCTTGACGATCGACTGGTAGATTGCCATCGACGTATTGGACACCCTTGACTTAGAGTGTCAAAGATAAAAGTGAAAATATGTGAATAAGTTGTTTATGGTGAATACAGCATTTTCAAAACAATAAAAGGGAACATGGTGATCTAAATATGTGATGTGTTGGCAGTGAATAAACCAACCAAATAACCAACCCATCAATCTCTATGGAGACAAGCAGATAACACCACTAGGCCAAGTTACAGGTCAGATCTGTGAAGAGGCCACCCCGCTCAAAATGAGTTTTTTTTTCCATTTGTTTTTTTTTTTTGGGGGGGGGGAATGTAAGGAATAAAATGATAAACAGACACAGATTTGATTAAACATCCTATATTACATAAAAATGACCTGGAGTGGTGTTTTGTTTCATTCGTCTATCTACATCTGCAACGCTCAAAATGCTCTCTTCCACCTTGTGATGTCATGAAGAGGTAATTTTCAAGTGAACAGCTCCTTGTACCTTTAATTCAGTAGGGATTGGTAATTCTAGGTTTTAAATAATCCACATAATTCCAGTGAAGGTGAACACTGGAAAAAAACAAGGACATTTTACTTTATTTGAGTCGATTCAACTTGACAAGTTAAATTATCTGACACTGGAATAAGTGTTTTTTCCTTAATTCAAGCAACATTCCATTTTGTTTTATTTTAAGTGCAAAAAGTTGTTGTTTTTCTTATTTTAAGTGTAGCAAGATGTATTTTCACATTTTAAGTAGTAAAAGTTTTATTCCACTGGCAGATCATTTTATTTGTCAAGTAAAATTGACTCAATTCAAGTCATCTTAACTTGACTAGATTTTTTTTGTTTTTTTGCAGTGTATGGAGTTTAAAAACACAATGGAGCACTTCCTTCCTGTATTACCATGTGACATCACAAGGTGGAACAGAGTGTTTTCTTTTTGAGGGAAGAACTCAGCCTAAATATGCAGGTTTGTGTGGTAAACATTTGTGAATGAAACAAAACAACACAACTTCAAGTCTGTTTGTGATGAGGAAACTACATCATAACTTACAGTAGATCAGAAAATAGAGTTATACGGGCCCTTTAATGCCATACTGCAGAACATTCCGGACAATGCAGCAACACCTCCATGCAGACAAGTTACATAATGCAGCTTTACAAACTAAACATGTTTGCATATGTATCTTGTTGTATTATTATAGCCCCTTTAGCCTTAAGCCCACTTCCGGCTGTGAGCTCTTTTGTCGACGTTTTACAACACGGAGCGCAGAGGCAGACACTGATACGCTTGAACCCAAACCTGTGGCCAGGGGCGCTACCTGGGCCACAGGAGAGCTAAGCATGCTGGGAGCTGGTGGGTTCATTCGCTGTTGTCTGTTAGGGCTGCACACAAAGCCAGAGTAATGCGCAGGTTTTGTCAGCTCCTGTCAGAGCGCGGGTCGAGTTTCACGTCGTAAAAGCAATCGGTCAATCATCTGAGGAGAGCACCCATGGGATACGTGAAGTGAGCCAGGGCCAGAGCCACATGTGGAGAGAAAAGGAAGGAGGAACAGTTAGAATACGAGATGTTTTTGCTGCTGCTGCATTTAAAGGGGCTATATTACGGTATTTTCACATCTATGTAATAATATTGTTTCCTCATCACAAACAGACCTGGAGTTGTGTTGTTTCATTCACACATGTTTAACACACCTGCTGATTTAGGCTGAGTTCTTCTCTCAAACCGAAAACACCCCGTTCCACCTTGTGATGTCATGTGGTGATACAGAAAAAGCTCCACTGTGTTTTTAAACTCCATACACCTTCACTATAAGTATTTGGGTGATTTCGTCCTTGGAATTGCAGATCTCTTTATTGGACAAATGGTAAAAGTTAACTTGAAAACTCATGACATCACAAGGTGGATCAGAGCGTTTTGAGTCTTGGAGATGTAATAATAAGATCTAATAATAAAAGGTTACTCAAACTCCAGATATGTTTTTGATGAAGAAACAACATTACAACATGACTTAAAGCTCACAAGAGTTAATTCTAACTCAACTCAGACTTCAACGCGAAAACGATGGAAAGAATCGTCAGAAGGTCTGGATGCTGGTGAAGAGGAGGAGATGGAGGGTCTGAGGAGGCTGGTGCAGATGCGCTGAAGGAGGTTTGTAGTAAAAGATGGATAGACTATATGAAGAATGTTCTGTTCCTCTTTGTGATGTCTTGAAGCGGTAGTTTTCAAGTTAACAGTTCTTTTTTACCTTTAGTTCAGTAGAGATCGGCAATTCCAGGGCTGAAATCAACCAAACAATTCTAGTCGGAACATCGTGTAATATCATCTCTTTAAACATGTACAGTATTTGTTAAAGTTGCTGTGTAAAGTGTAGAAACGGTGAGAAATGCCTGGTATGAGAGCAGGAGACTGTGATTTGCAGTTGTCAGTGTGACCTCGGACTGCTCCGGGTTTAAATGGTCTTAATTACACACCGGGACTCCTCACATGTAGAGCTGAGACGGTTACCACAAAATACTGCAATATTCAGTCCAAACCTTTGAGTCACGCAGTACTGGCTCATGCGACCAGCTACTACACTGTTACAACTAAGAAAGAGCAAGGCAACTTTATTTGGATAGCACAATTTGTACACAAAAGTGCTTTACAGAATAAGAAATACATTAAAGTCACAATAGAAATAAATCAAAACATAAACAATCATCATAAAATATGTAAAAACCTTTCGGTCATCGACAGCAGAACAGAACTGTTTGGAATCTGGATTTAAACAGAGTCAGAGTAAAGTTTGTCTCACATGTTCAGACTGTTCAGGTTTTAGCTGCAGGAATCTGAAACTCTGACTCCCCAAATTTAGTCCTGGTTTGGTCTTACTTTGGTCCTGGTTTAATCCTAGTTTAGTCCTGGTTTGGTCTTGGTTTAGTCCTGGTTTGATCCTGGTTTGGTCCTGGTTTAGTCCTGGTTTGGTCCTGGTTTGGTCCTGGTTTGGTCCTCGTTTAGTCCTGGTTTGGTCCTGCTTTAATCCTAGTTTAATACTGGTTTGGTCTTGCTTTAGTCCTGGTATGATCCTGGTTTGGTCCTGGTTTAGCCCTGGTTTGGTCTTGGTTTAATCCTGGTTTAGTCCTGTTTTGGTCCTGGTTTAGTCCTGGTTTGGTCTGGGCTTAATCCTGGTTTAGTCCTGGTTTGGTCCTGGTTTAATCCTGGTTTGGTCTTGGCCAGTGCAGAGACCTGAGCACAGGACACATGTGCTCATACTTCCTGGTTGGAGTCAGGACCCAAGCTCCAGTGTTCTGGATGTTCTGCAGCTCTCACAGTGAGAGGCCGTTACAGGATCTAACCTACTGGAGACAAACGCATGGAGAAGTCTCTCCAAATCTGCTTTAGACTGTTTTTAGATGGTAAAAGGCTGCAGATGTTATTGGTTTGATGTGACTGTTAAAGTTCAAGTCTCATGTTTTTCAAACCACGACATATAATTAGTAAACTGTATTCTGGTACAGTTACTTTCTCATTTAGAGTTATTCAGAATACAGTTTCTTTTCTGAAATAACGAAATACATGGTGGTACAAACTGCACATAATTAATGAAAAAATATAAAACACATTTCTTATGGTGAGTGCATGTGTGATTTTTCAGATCTTCAGTCAGTGGAAAATGCACAACAGTGAAACAAATATAAATATATAAACAAAGAAAAACCCAAATCTAAACTGGGTCTTAACCAGGACTAGATAAAGTCTTTAAACCAGGTCTAGACCAAGTTCTAGACCAAGACTGAGTTTTGAAGAGCTTTCCGCCCACTCAAGCCTCCATTTGACTCAGTCTGAAAGCCAGTTGTCAACAAAGTCAGACTATACCAGGACTAAACAAAGGCAAGATGAGATAAACTGAGTCTGATAAAGTCTAAACCAGGACTATGTCACTTCTAACCCACCTTTAAACCAGGTCTAGACCAAGTTCTAGACCAGTACCATGGGTTTTGAAAAGCTTTCCGTCCACTCAAACCTCAATTTGACTCAGTCTGAAAACCCGTTCTCAACCAAATCGCACTCAAGCAGAATTAAACAAAGACTAACCCAAATCTAAACTAGGACTAAATAAAGTTTAAACCAGGACTATATCACCTCTAACCCATCTTTAAATCAGGTCTAGATCAAGTTCCAAGTTCTAGAGCAGGACCATGGGTTTTGAAGAGCTTCGCGCCCACTCAAACTCCTGGAGTGGTCTCGGTGACAGCGTCGGTGTCACGTTTCTCAGGGCTGGAGGCCACTTTCTTTGTGTTGAGTCTAGCCTCCTCCTCATTTGCATAAAGCCCGCCCAAGCCACTCACTCTGTGCTCTGATTGGCTGTGGTCTCCGCTCTGCTCTGGAATCACACTTCCAAACTTCAGTCCGAGGGAAAGTGTGAGAATGAACAGGACCCCGGCCGCTGCAGCTTGAGTAAGTACAGAAACCAAACTTGGACTAAAATAACACATTTATTGAGACGGAAAATAATGTGAATGTCTTCCTTTGACATACTTGTACTTTTATTCACTTCCACAATTAGTACTACTGTGTACTACCTAAATTATTTGCTACTAATGGCAACTATTAATGCCCCAGTATGTAACTTTTTAGCCAAAAATAGACAAGATAAGAGCTAGAAGCATGTTTTTATTTATTTATTTTTATTTTTTTATTGGACTGAAAACTATAGACATGTATCCTTACACTGAGCCGGCTCGCATCTCCACAAACCTGACTCTTATTCGGACAGGACCTTCTTCCTCCATGGAAATGTTGTTCCTTTGGCTATAATAATCAACCGTTTGGCTTAAAACTTATTTATCTCCATGTTTATCTCTTGTTGTCACAATTTTCTTTTCAAATGTACGATACCTGATACTACTAGAACTTTTACTTCATACTTCATATTTATTACTTGGTACTCAGGTACAAGTACAAAATACTAAAAAAAGATATTACAATACAACAAGCTGCTGGGGTCAACGCTGGTAAATACAGATATTACTCTTGAATCAGAACGCCAAGTTTAGCATTTTTAGGATCTTAAAATCTCCATTAAAGGATCTATCTTACACTATTTTCTGATCTATGTTATAATGTTTTCTTATCAGAATTAATTTAACACACACCCTACACATTTAGGCCAATTTCTTCTCTCAAATGGAAAAAAAGTCTGTTCTACCTTGTGATGTCATGTGGCAATACAGGAACTCCATACACTTTCACTAGAATTTGGATCATTTCAGCTCTGGAATTGCCAATCTCTACTAAACAAAAAGGTAAAAAGTTTGCTGTTCACTTGAAAACTACCACTTCATGATGTCCCAAGGTGGAAAGGAGCATTTTAAGCTTTGGAGATGTAAACAGACTAAAGGATTACTCAAATAAAACAAAACACAATTCCACGTATGTTTTTGAGGAGGTAACATAATTTAACATGGCTTAAAGCTCACGAGAGTCCATTTTGCGTAATATAGAAACTTTAACTAAAAACTGACACTATCCCGAGCTCTTGACTGTTACTTTTATTATTAAGAGATTCATATGCTGTAAATCCAGTTCTTTTGATTAAAAAGTCTGGCATAGTTTCAGTTCTTCAGTGTTGATCCTCTAACATTTTATTTTTCGCTGATAGTGTGATTTGTCCTAACTGAATCCACATGATCTGTTTTATTATTGCAGCTATGTCACTTTGAGTATCTGTAACTATTTAGTGGATTGGTTTTCTAAAAGGCCCATATTACGCAGTTTTCTGATCTGTGTTCTAATGTAGTTTCCTCATCACAAACAGGGTCTTTTCTCAAACAGAAAACACTCTTCTAATTTCAGCCCTGGAATTTCCAATCTGTACTGTACTAAAGGTAAAAGGAGCTGTTCACTTGAAAACTACGGCTTCATGACGTCACAAGGTGGAACAGAGCGTTTTGAGCTTTGGAGATCTAAACTAATAAAGCAGGATTACTTAAACATGTGTGAATGAAACAAAACACCACTCCAGGTCTGTTTTTGAGGAGGTGACAACGTTTTAACATAGATTAAAGCTCACAGGAGTACATTTTCTGTAGTCTTCATTACTGTAGTTTCTCAGTAGATCATGACGTACCATTTAGAGCAGTTCTTATTTGGACAGAAGCTTTTGGACGAAGGCTTAGCAATGGGAAAACAAGACCAGAAAAATGGGCCAATCATCACATTTATGAGTAGTTTTAAAATGTTTTCAATATAACCATAATTAGTATAAAGTTAAGCTGTATCCACTTTATAAAGTTGAAGGTCCTAATTACACAAAATGGACTCTTGTGTGAGCTTTTAGTCAAGTTATAATGTTGTTACCGCCTCAAAAACAGACCTGGAGTTGTGTTTTGTTTCATTCACACATGTTTAAGTAACTCTTTATTATTAGTCTGTCTGAGATTTCAAGTTAACAGCTAATTTTGTTTAGTAGAGATTGGAATGTTTACTTATTTTTATGTTTTATTCCTTATTATTTTGAAGTTTGTTACCATTTTTTATATTTTTTTTACTCTTTGTTATTGTAATATATTGTGATATGTGAGCTGCTGTGTCCAAGTAATTTCCCTTGTGGATCAATAAAGTTTGTCTAAATCTAAGTCTAATTCTAGGACTGAAATGATCCAAATGAATCCTTCTAGTGAAGGTTTACGGATTTTAAAAACACAGTGGAGCACTTCCTGTATCACCACATGACATCGCAAGTTGGAACAGAGCATTTTCAGTTTGAGAGAAGAGTTCAGCCTAAATATGCATGGTTTGTGTTAAACGAGTGTGACTAAAACAAAAAACAAAAGTCCAGATATATTTTGATGAGGAAACATTATAACAGATAAGAAAATAGCATAATATATGCATTCTTACCATTGTCAATCAATAAAAAACAAAACAAAAACAACAACAAAAAAACTTTCTATGACCCACATTTCAAATACAAGTTTAAGTTTTTTCCCCTTTTTTCTAATTAACCTGATTGTTCCTTTTTATTTTTCAGATTTCTGGACTTCACCAGAGATGCTGTCTTAGCCTCGTCACCTCAGCACACCCTCGGCGTCACCATGCTCCTGGCTTTAGTCCTCGTTCTGGCCCTGTTCTGCAATGCCGCCGACACTTTCAACACTTCCTCCACCACATTTCAGTACCGCATTTGGGAGGAGCAGCCTCTGGGAACGCAGGTCGGCAATCTGTCCCATGACCTCCACAAACGGGATGAACCTGGGCGCTGGGAGGGCTTCCAGGTGGTGGAACATGGGAAAACGTTGCCTTTCGCCATCAACGCTCAGGACGGGACCATTTCCACCCAAGGACGCCTGGACAGAGAACAGTTATGTCGGAATTCTGACGTTTGCGAACTTGCTTTCAGCGTTCTCTACAGGAAAGGCGGAGATGTTAACTGCCTGAGGGTTCACGTTGAAATCATGGATCTCAACGATAACAGTCCGAGCTTCCCAAATCCGCTTCAAGAACTGGAAATTTCTGAAACTGCTGCCTTACGGATGAGGATTCCGTTGGAGCACGCCGTAGATCCGGACGCAGGGCCCAATGGACTTCAAACTTACTCGCTATCGACGAACACGCATTTTGCACTGGATGTTACGGTAGCTCCCGGTGGAACCAAGCAAGCCGAACTGGTCATTATCAAAGAATTAGACAGGGAAGTTAAAGATGTTTTTGAGTTAACGCTTGTCGCTTGGGATAAAGGTAACCCTCCCAGATCCGGAAGTACACTGATTCTCATTAAAATTCAAGATTCAAATGACAACAGCCCTACTTTTGAAGACAGCGCGCCGATTTTGGAGATTTCAGAAGATACAGAAATCGGAACGGTCATTCTAAATATAAAAGCAGACGACCCAGATGAAGGCGATAACGGTTTGGTGGAGTATTCGATTAGCAAACACACACGCCCGGAGACAAAAAGACTGTTCACGATCGATCCGGAAACTGGCGACATTACCTTAAAAGCGCTTCTGGATTACGAAGATACGAATTCTCACGAAGTCATCATCCAAGCTCGTGACAAAGGCCCCAACTCCATCCCGTCCCACTGCAAACTCCACGTAAAAGTGCTGGACGTGAACGATAACGCGCCAAGAATCCACGCAATCTGGACTACGCCCGATTCACCCGGTCCGAACATAGTTGAAGGAGCAGAAATAGGAACTTTTTTGGCTTTGGTTCTAGTTTCCGATGCTGACTCTGGTGAAGATGGCGACGTCGTTGCCATGTTAAAAGAAGCGTCTGGACCTTTTCAGCTTGTTCAAATGCAACACAATAATTACAAAATAGTTACAAGCGGTATGTTAGATCGTGAAGAAGTTAGCAAGTATACCATCACGATTGTAGCTCAAGATAGAGGAAATCCACCTCTGCAATCGGCCTACCAAATTCCTGTTAACGTTTTGGATCAAAATGACAATGCTCCCATCTTTTCAATGCCTATTTACAAAGCTGAAATCAGTGAAAACAATGAGCAGGATTACCATGTGTTAAAAGTTGAAGCTCACGACATGGACATAGAGCTTAGCGGTAGAGTTTCGTACAGTATCAACAATGCAAATGAGCTTCCATTTTTGATACAAAGATCTACGGGAGTTGTAACTGTTCATGACTCGCTGGATTATGAGCTAAGAAATTCTTATTCTTTCATAGTTAAAGCTGTTGATCACGGATACCCACCTCTATCAAGCACAGCGATGGTAGAAATTCAAGTTTTGGATGTAAATGATAATTATCCAATGATTTTGGAGCCGAAATCCAAAAGAGGCATCGCACCCGTTAGCGTCCCTGTCAATGCCGAAAAGGGAGAAATTGTTGCCGAACTCGGAAATAGCGAAACCTTCCCGAGTCAAATTGAGGCTGGACGATTTCTCGCGTTGACGATCAAAGCCACAGACATGGATGAAGGAATCAATGGCGAGCTACGTTACGTTATAAGCAAAGAGAGCAATCACGGATTATTTAGTCTGGATGAAGTTTCCGGGAGTTTATACGTCAACACCACAAACGCGACAGAATTAATTGGAAAAACATTTAACGTTGATGTAACCGTCCTGGACAAAGGAACGCCAAGTTTGTCCACAAAGACGACACTCGAAATTACGTTTATCAACCTGAAAGATCATTTAAAAAGCTCTTCGGATGGGAATAGAAACCATCTTAGCTTCACCATGATGATTGCGATTTGCTTAGGCGCGACGTGCTTGCTGTTGTTGCTAGCCGTCGCCATGGTGACTACGTTTTGCCGACCGGTTAAACGAGAAAACCACGCATACAACTGCAGACATGCGGAATCGACGTACACGAGGCACCCCCGACGCCCACAGAAGAATATACGAAAATCGGACATCCAGCTTATCCCGGTAATACGAGGTAGAAAAGAAGAGCCCCCCAACGACGATAGCGAATGCCAACCGCTTTCCCCGCCTTCTACAATGTCCGAAGATCTCCAAAACGAACGCCAATACACCCTGACGCCATCTTGTCTCAACACGAGCTTCCACTCACAAAGCTACCAAGACATCAACAGCTCCCAACCCAGCATACATCACGGAAAAACGCTCTGCAAACCCGGGAACATTGAGTTGGACGGCCCTTTGGTGATAACGCCGGCTTCTTCTTACCGCACGCTTCGGAAGTCCAGGAATCAGTCCTCGTCCTCCTCCGCGTCGCAGACCAGCACGCTAAAAAGGCAAAAAAGCGAGGAGTCCAATGAGTCCCAAGCTACACTGAGGAGGCAGAAGATGGAGGGACAAAGCAGGGATGAAGAGCACCAGAGGATGTGGAGAAACCTGGTCCGACTGTCCATGGCAGCGTTTGGGGACGCCATAGAGCTATCTGCAGCTTCTCCAGATGTTCAAGTAAGACATTATTTTCATATAAACAGTTAAAGGGCCCATATTATGTTATTTTCTGACCTATGTTAGAATGCTGTTTCGTCATCACAAACATAAGATATAAACACTGAAATCTATCAGAAAATGACTTTAAAGTAGTAAAATCAGGCATGTCCAAACTATGGCCCAGGAGCCAAATGTGGCCCTCAGACCAACTGTTTGGGCCCTCAGGCTTCCAGGTGAATTGGCCCCTACTACTGCAAGTAGTACTTTTTACTGTATATTTTTAAAATCTACCTTGATCAAGCGAATTTAGTGTGTCCGTTTGAGGGTCTAAACATGAACAAAGGTCTGGAGGGTCATTTAAACCTGTTATAAATGCACATATTCAAATTACTCACTGTTTTGACCACCAGTCTATAACCCTCGATGGGCCCTCACACTGGTCTGTGTTTTAATATGTGATGAAATAAATTTGGACACCCCTGAGTTAGATTATTTGCCCATGCAGCAAGTTCACTTTTTTACTTGATATGTTATCTTAAAATAAACTCCCTCTAGACTAGAATCAAGCAGTCTCAGAACTAGTAAGTCGATAATAAATCTGAAAACAAGATGAATTACCTCATTTAAGTTTTAAAATCTTGGCCAGATCAGAGAAATTTGCAGTGCATACACATTCACTAGAATCATTTGGAAAATTTCAGCCCTGGAATTGCCAATCTCTGCTGAACTAAAGGTAAAAGGAGGTGTTACCTTCCGAAACTACTGATCCATGAAATCACAAGGTGGAACGGAACATTTTGAGCTTTGAAGATGTAGATAAACTAATAATAAAGGGGTTACTCAAACATGTGTGAATTAAACAATCTCCCCAACCCAACTCCAGGTCTGTTTTTGAGGAAGGAACAACATTATAACATGACTTAAAGCTCACAACAGTCCATTTTGCCTAATATAGGACCTTTAAAGGCTTGATGGCACGATTGTTAACAAAGAGTAGATTTGGACTTTTTAATAGAAGCAGTGCATTCATTAGGATGGTTCATAAAATTTACTTTCACCAAATTTTGCCAGATCGCTTTTTGCACTTTTTGTCTTGTTCCAGTTGATATTCTAAGGAGCTATACAAAAAATGGACACAATTTTGAAATTGTTAAAAGGACAGTTTGGAATCTTGGACATAGGGCCTCATTTCCTGGTGATCCAGAGTGTTGGAGACGTGTGGAGACACTTTTTAAAATCTTCCATCCAGTTGGCAGAGGTTGCTGGTGCTAGGCTAGTGCATGTCAATGGCCATAGTTATAGTTGTCCTGCCACTAAAAACAGTCTGACCCACTCCACAGACCCGAGGAAAACTATTAGAACTCCAGACTGTCCATGTGAACGTCTGTGTCGATCTGTGCGAAATAAAGACCAAAAGCAATTTTTGCTCCGTGTTGTGCAAAGACACAGAGATAGAGTATCAAAGAGAACAAAGTCATACATGAATATAGAGTTTGAACTGTTCTAATATTCTCATCTGTAGCATAAGTACAGGGAGCCTGGGAAAGATTATTAATGAGCAGACTTATCTTTGTATTGTTCAAGTTTCTGTTTCTGCCAAAGTTACACATTCTTATGTAAAACATTCTAAATTGTGATAAAGTATTCTGCCCTTTACTGGCATCCTATTGGCTCAGTTTGTGGTTCACAAGTTCACAATGTCAAAAGAACAAGGCAAAATGCGAACTTTTACTTATAGCATCATCCTGGGACCTACACTAACGTTCACGTTGCATTAGCATCACTGCTGTTTCAGTGAATGTGAATTAGTTGAAGCGTCACTCATCCGTCTGCAGAGTTCCACCATGTGCTCCTGGTTACTGCGGCTGTGATGAAGTAGAGGCCTCCAAGCTCTGAGATTAATGTGAAGAGAAGTCTGTAACAAGTACAAAGACTTAAGATTAGTACCCACAAACACTGCCAAATTTCTTTACCTAAAACTTTAAGGTCCTATATGACACAAAATTGACCCCTTTGAGCTTTAAGTCATGTCAGAATACTGTTACCTCCTCGAAAACAGACCTGGAGTTGTGTTTTGTTTCATTGACACATGTTTGAGTAACCCCTTATTATTAGTCTGTCTACATCTCAGAAGCTCAAAACGCTCTGTTCCACCTTGTGATGTCATGAAGCAGTAGTTTTTAAGTGAACATCTCCTTCTATGTTTAGTTCAGCAGAGATTGGCAATCCCAGGGCTGAAATGATCCAAATGATTCTAGTGACGCCGTATGAATCTTAAAAACATAGTTCCTCAACAATTATTGTCCGTGTTATACAATTCCTAACCCACTTCATTCAGAAAAAAATGGTTCAAACATTCATTTTCAGTCAAACTGACTTCTGTAACTCACTATTTGCTGGTCTACCTAAATATTCAGGTTAACAGAAATGTTTTATGTTGAAGAAAAAGAAGAACTCAGTCTAAATCTGCAGGGTTTGTGTGTTAAACATGTGTGAATGAAAAGAAACACAACTCCAGGTCTATTTGTGATGAGGAAACTACAGAACACATCAGAAATAGAGTAATATTGGCCCTTTAATAGTTCTGTGCTATATATGATTGCATTTTGTATTATAATTCAGATTTCAGATCAAAATGCCTGGCTAAACTTAACCGAGTGTAATATGTGTCTGGCTCTAAGTCAAGAACTATGGCTGCAATAGTTTTAAACCAAGGGAGAAGCAAAAACAGAACTAAAGTGCGTCTCATTCAGTACTAAAAACTATTAAATCAAGTCTAAAACGGGTCTAAACTTCTGGTTTGTACAGTCTAGCCCTGGTTTAGTCCTGGTTTTGTTGCATGTTAAGCCCCACTTTGTCTGGACAATTGTGAACATACCTGCAGTTTGCTCAACCATGTGTACCACTAGATAAGGGCTAAATCTGGACTTAACCAGGTCTACAGTAATTGTAAACCGATGAATGAGGTCCAAACCAACTATATTATGCAGAACAGACTCTTTAAACCATGTTATAATGTTATTTTCTCAACAAAAACACACCTGGAGTTGTGTTTTGCTTTATTCACACATATTTAACACACAAACCCTGCAGATTTAGGCTGAATTCTTCTCTCAAACTGAAAACTGATGTCATCCGGTGATACAGGAAGTGCTCTGCTGTGCTTTTAAACCCCACATACCTTCACTAAATTCATTCGGAGAATTTCAGACCTGGAATTACCAATCTCTACTGAACTAAAGGTAAAAGGAACTGTTCCCTTGACATCACGAGGTGGAACAGAGCATTTTGAGATGCAGACAGACTAACAGACCACACAGCAGAAAGTGGAGTGTTAAAACTGACTCTCACTGTGTGTGTATATTATATCTGTGTAATTCCTCAGTGGTCCAGGTCTATGTGCTCTTATACTTGTTCTGATACAGCTCAAGATCATTCTAAAGCTTCAGGAAAACGTCATTTCTGTCCTATCAAAGGGACTTTCTTAGCATCGATAATTGCAAAAAATGTGTTTCTAGTTTTGATACTCGTTTTAGTATCGGTTAGTGTCTGATTTTCCATACTTTTGACAACCCTAACCTGTGATAAATTCTGTATTCATGATAGTTTTTCATCACTTAAGTGGCAGTTTGAGGGAAAAAAGTAGAGAAGAAACTTACAAAAAGACAATTTATGCACTAGAACAGTGCTTTTCACACCTTAAACCTTTAAACTTACACAGCAAAAAGTGGAGCGTTAAAACTGACTCTCACAGAATCAATCTAACACAGTAACACTGGACCAAAGTTCCTGTTAAACACCAAAATTAAGTTATTTTAATGTTTTGAGAGTAAATGGATAACACTTTGTAGGGTTATCCTGATGTAGCTAAACAACACACAGAGGTGTTTTATTTTTACACTTTATTTTAGTTAATTTAAGATGAAATTATGTACAAAAGTGGTTCAAACTGATCTCATCTCACAGAAGTTTGAAGTGGTGGGTGGAGGTGCCAAATTAACACTAGACAAAGTTGAATTAACTTTAATTACATCAACCCTGGCAAATAACCCCAAATGAACCCCCATTTAACTTTCAAATAGTCAAAATAACACTTTTTATGTTAAAAACCCCAAATATTTCACCCTGAAATTTTAACCCTCCAGTTTTTGCTGCACAGAATTACTGAAATATGTGAATGAAACAAAACCCAGCTCCAGGTAAGTTTTAGGATGAGGTAACTGCACCACTGTATTTCGAGAACCACCCCCATCCACCACATTTTCCCATGATCCCTCGCACCTGTATGTGTGTGTGAGTGATGTTGGCGGCTTTGGCCTGGAGGCTGGAGGCTTGTGCGTGGGTGAGGGATGGTGGTGAAGTCCCGTAGCATTTATTCAGCTGCTCATGTGTCAGAAACAGGCCTTTTAATCAGGATCGCCTTTCACTGACACAGACGAGGCAAGCCCCAAGATCACACTCGCACAAAGGCCCGGACCTGTAATGTACAAGAAGTCAGCAAAATAAGATTAGTCATATGATTTTCGGCTCTTTTATGGGATTCGGATCATTAGGATCTGTTTGTGTCGAAGAGCCGTTCAAAAGATTAGTGCTTTCTATATTTATTTATATGACACACGCCAGTTTTAGAACTCATTTCATCCAATCCAGCTTCGTTTGTGTAGAATTTTTACCAACACAACATCTCCAAAGTGCTGCACAGAATCGGTACAATAGAAATTAATACATTCAATAAAATAAAGCATAAAAAATAAGTAAGAAAGTCAATAAAAAACATAAAAAATACTAAAATTAGAGACAAATATAGAAAATAAAACCAGAAAAAGACCACACAGTTCTCACGCAGGGTGAAAATCCAGTGAGCGAAAGTGTGCTTTTAAACAAGACTTAAAGGTGCATTGTGTAACATTTTGAGCAGAGGGTCTGCTGCATGCCCGTATTCATGGAGATGGTATTGCTTTGTCTGAGATGTTTCACAGTGTGGCATTAAACTTATCCATTTAATTATTGTTCATTTCTGGGTGTTTTTATTGGTCAAAGAACATGCACAAAGTCGGCGGGCCCTCCTCTGCACAGACCTGACCTGTATCTTGGTCTGGCGGCATCTCCTGCTTGTTTCCATGGAGATAGTTAAGTTTAATACCATCCTGTGAAAAATCCCGAGCAAACCAATCAAACCACTAGAAAAGTTACACACAGAAAAATGACCAAGGCCAAGATCTGTTTAAAATGCTTCAAACCGAGAGTGGGAGCGTGTTTACCTTTTGAAGACTTTGAAATTCTCAATAAAATGTTGCACTAAAGTCACAATTATTCAAAAACAAACTGTTATTAAGATGCACACGGCTCTAACTCGTGTCTCCTGCTCTGAATCTGAGCTGAATCTTGTGTTGGTTCTTGGAAAGGTTCTATTTAAAAATGAGATCCTGCTCCACATAAAGGAATCATTTAAAAATGTCACATCACTACAAAACGTAGCTGTTCATGCTGTAGTAATATGTACATTTAGTTTGGTCCTGTTCCAATCCTGGTTTAGTCCTGTTCTATTCTTGGTTTAGTCCTGGTTTAGTCCTGTTCTAGTCCTGGTTTAGTCCTGTTCTATTTCTGGTTTAGTCCTGGTTTAGTCCTGTTCTATTCTTGGTTTAGTCCTGGTTTAGTCCTGTTCTAGTCCTGGTTTAGTCCTGTTCTATTCCTGTTTTAGTCCTGGTTTAGTCCTGTTCTATTCTTGGTTTATTCCTGGTTTAGTCCTGTTCTAGTCCTGGTTTAGTCCTGGTTTAGTCCTGTTCTAGTCCTGGTTTAGTCCTGTTTTATTCCTGGTTTAGTCCTGTTCTAGTCCTGGTTTAGTCCTGGTTTAGTCCTGTTCTAGTCCTGGTTTAGTCCTGGTTTAGTCCTGGTTTAGTCCTGTTCTAGTCCTGGTTTAGTCCTGTTCTAGTCCTGGTTTAGTCCTGTTCTATTCCTGGTTTAGTCCTGGTTTAGTCCTGTTCTAGTCCTGGTTTAGTCCTGGTTTAGTCCTGTTCTATTCCTGGTTTAGTCCTGGTTTAGTCCTGTTCTAGTCCTGGTTTAGTCCTGTTCTGTTCCTGGTTTAGTCCTAGTCTGGTCCCGGTTTAGTCTAGTGTTGTCACAAAGATAAAATTAAAACTTGATTTCGATACTAATGAACAGATTTGATACTGAACGTAGATTCTGACACCACAAGGGAAAAAAAAGAAAAGAAAATCATTGTTTTTGGTTGTAAATGCACCCAAAATTATGTACTTATGTTTGAATACATTAGAAGTTCCATCCATGAGTATTTTTTAATATTTTTTTGCTCATGATATACAGTACTTCATACTCGTTTTTGAAATAGGAGTTAGTACTTTTTACATATACTTGAGTTTTAATACTCCCCTTAGTTAACATCATTTTCACACCTCTGCAGATGAGTTTCGTGTTAAAGGAAGTGTACAAACTGACAGTGTGTGGAGGGGCCCCGGGGTCAGACAGAGTGAAGCCCCAGTGTTTGTGCAGTAACAGTACACCTCCTCCACTCTCCACTCTTTTTTCTTCTCCTCTGCTCTCCTTTCTTCTACTTTCTTCTCCTCTGCTCTACTCAACAAATCACTTTTACCACCGCGACCCTGCAGCTGATCAGACAAACAGAAGCAGGAGAGGGGAGTGAACAGCTGCAGGGAGGAGAAGAGAGAGTGAACAGCAGCAAAGAGGAAAGGAGGGAGAGAAAGAGAGAACTGAACAGCAGCAGGGAGAGGCTGGAACATGGTTTAGTCTAACACCGAAGGACATCTCTGACAGTTTAGAGCCAGAAGAACCATCAGGGACCGGCCTCCTGCTGGGGCCCAGAGTCTGGACTAAACCAGGACCAAACCAAGACTAAACCAAGACCAAAGCAGGACCAAGCCAAGACTATACCAGGACTATATCGTGACAAAACCAAGACTAAACCAAGACTAAACCAGGACTAAAGCAGGACTAAACATGGAGGGAGAAAGAGAAGGAGGGATAGATAATGAAAACTAAACAACAAATTACGTACTCGTTTTATTATAGAAACTAGATCCTCCTTTGAGCAGGTTTAGATCAAAAATATGTTTTATCCTCACAAACAAACCTGGAAAATACCTCCAACTACTACTACTGCAACAACTACTATTACTGCAGTACCTACTACTACTACTGCAGTACCAACTACTACTACTGCAACAACTACTATTACTGCAGTACCTACTACTACTACTGCAGTACCAACTACTACTACTGCAACAACTACTATTACTGCAGTACCTACTACTACTACTGCAACAACTACTATTACTGCAGTACCTACTACTACTACTGCAGCCATGAATACTACTTCTGCAGTACCATCTACTACATCTGTACCTCCAACTACTACTACAGCAACCCCAACTACTACCACTTTGCTACTACTGTACCAGCTACTACTACTGCAAACCTCTTAATACCAGAGGTCAGAGCATATCGTGGACAGTTTGTAGGACACATTCTCGTCTAAACCCTCTGACTCTTTACCTTCCCTGATCCTCCATCAATCAAACTAATGTTCTCATTGTTCTATTGTGCTGTGGGGATGTGTACATGTGTGAGGGGGCGGGGCCCGTCTAGACCCACGCCCTTTGACCCCGGTCTGAGGGCGCGCACAGACCCTGCTCACGTGAAGCCCCTTTAAAGCAGAGCAAGACAGGAAGCTACCCACAATCCTCTCTGTCGACACAGTTGGCACAAATCAGGCGTTTCCTGCTCCCCAGAGGCCCCGCAGGAAGAGGCTCTGAGTGTGTTTCCTACATTTGTGAACGCAGGTTTCACAGAGCTGCAGTAAGGCGAGGCTTTAAAGGGCCATTATTACACTATTTTATCAGCTATTATAATGTCGTTTCCTCATCACACACAGACCTGGAGTGTTTTGTTTCATTCTCACGTTTAACACAACCTGCAGATTTAGGCTGAGTTCTTCTCTGAAAACACTCCACACACCTCCACTATACTGCAAAAAAGGCCTATCAAAAAATAAGAAGAAAAAAAAAAAATGACGTAAAAATGTTCTATTTTAAGTGAAATTTTCTGCCAGTGCAGTAAGAAATTTTCACTTTCCAAGTTTTCTTAAAACAAGATGAAATACGAATCGTTCTAAGGAGAAAACACTCGTTTCAAGTACTTATGGCAAGATTTTTCACCTCATGGGTTTTGAAAAGGAAGTTAAAGATGCTGAACCAGGCTTGAGTTAATATAAAAAGTGCTTAGAATAAGTTGTAATATCTAGATAAGATATATCAGGATGGAATATCTTGAAACAAGTAAAAATCTTATTAAGTAAAAAAAAATCTTAAAATTGATCTTTTAAGATGAATCTGCTGAATTCAAGTCAGTTTAACTATGCTAGAAAATCCTTTTTTGTCGTGTAGAATCATTTGGATCATTTCAGCCCTGGAATTGTCCATCTCTATTGAACCAAAGGTAAAAGGAGCTGTTCACTTGAAAACCACCGAGTTACTCAAACAAACTCAAAATGAAACAAAACAACTTCACAGAGTGTTTTCTGTTTGAAAGAAGAACTCATCTTAAATTTGCAGGATTTGTGTTAAAGTTGCCAGTGTTGGGGAAATTCATTTTCTACATGAACTAGTTCAAAGTTCAGTTCACAAATTTAAAAAGAACTTGTTTGTTCATAGTTCATAATAGTTTACAATTAATAGTTTGTTCATAGTTCCAAAAAATGACTGGTGAAAAAACTAGTTCATCGTTCTTTTTTTCAATACGTTGCTGCGAGTGATTATTTTTCAAGATCATTGCCAAAGTCCATCTAGAACCACAGACAGTGTTCCTGAATCCTTATCCAACCAGAGTTCACATGAGGGGAACTTTTGATTTTGTTTGTGCTTTCAGAAACTTTGACAGTCTCGCCGGGTGCTTCTGTTCAGTGCGTTGTTTTAAGTTTGCGGTTGATGTGACTAAAGTGCAGATTTTCTTTTTTAAAGCCGATGGACAAAATTTGCACATAAATATGAGGTTCTTCCCTTGTCCTAGAGTCTTTTAAAAGGACTGTGCTTATGTTCCCTCAGCTCTATGTTCCCTCAGCTCTATGTTCCCTCAGCTCTATGTTCCCACAGCCCTATGTTCCCACAGCCCTATGTTCCCCCATGTTCCCTCAGCTCTATGTTCCCTCAGCCCTATGTTCCCTCAGCTCTATGTTCCCTCAGCTCTATGTTCCCTCAGCTCTATGTTCCCTCATGTTCCCTCAGCTCTATGTTCCCTCATGTTCCCTGAGCTCTATGTTCCCTCATGTTCCCTCAGCTCTATGTTCCCACAGCCCTATGTTCCCCCATGTTCCCTCAGCTCTATGTTCCCTCAGCCCTATGTTCCCTCATGTTCCCTCAGCTCTATGTTCCCTCAGCTCTATGTTCCCACAGCTCTATGTTCCCTCATGTTCCCTCAGCTCTATGTTTCCTCATGTTCGCTCAGCTCTATGTTCCCTCATGTTCCCTCAGCTCTATGTTCCCTCATGTTCCCTCAGCTCTATGTTCCCTCATGTTCCCTCAGCTCTATGTTCCCTCATGTTCCCTCAGCTCTATGTTCCCTCATGTTCCCTCAGCTCTATGTTCCCTCATGTTCCCTCAGCTCTATGTTCCCTCAGCTCTATGTTCCCTCATGTTCCCTCAGCTCTATGTTCCCTCATGTTCCCTCAGCTCTATGTTCCCTCAGCTCTATGTTCCCTCATGTTCCCTCAGCTCTATGTTCCCTCATGTTCCCTCAGCTCTATGTTCCCTCAGCTCTATGTTCCCTCATGTTCCCTCAGCTCTATGTTCCCACAGCTCTATGTACCCTCATGTTCCCTCAGCCCTGTGTTCCCTCAGCTCTATGTTCCCTCATGTTCCCTCAGCGTTATGTTCCCTCAGCTCTATGTTCCCTCATGTTCCCTCAGCCCTGTGTTCCCTCAGCTCTATGTCCCCTCAGCTCTATGTTCCCTCAGCTCTATGTTCCCTCATGTTCCCTCAGCCCTATGTTCCCTCATGTTCCCTCAGCCCTGTGTTCCCTCAGCTCTATGTCCCCTCAGCTCTATGTTCCCTCAGCTCTATGTTCCCTCATGTTCCCTCAGCTCTATGTTCCCTCAGCTCTATGTTCCCTCAGCTCTATGTTCCCTCATGTTCCCTCAGCTCTATGTTCCCTCAGCTCTATGTTCCCTCATGTTCCCTCAGCTCTATGTTCCCACAGCTCTATGTTCCCTCATGTTCCCTCAGCTCTATGTTCCCTCATGTTCCCTCAGCTCTATGTTCCCTCATGTTCCCTCAGCTCTATGTTCCCTCAGCTCTATGTTCCCTCATGTTCCCTCAGCTCTATGTTCCCACAGCTCTATGTTCCCTCATGTTCCCTCAGCTCTATGTTCCCTCATGTTCCCTCAGCCCTATGTTCCCTCATGTTCCCTCAGCCCTGTGTTCCCTCAGCTCTATGTCCCCTCAGCCCTATGTTCCCTCAGCTCTATGTTCCCTCATGTTCCCTCAGCTCTATGTTCCCTCATATGTTCCCTCAGCTCTATGTTGCCACAGCTCTATGTTCCCTCATGTTCCCTCAGCCCTATGTTCCCTCATGTTCCCTCAGCCCTGTGTTCCCTCAGCTCTATGTCCCCTCAGCCCTATGTTCCCTCAGCTCTATGTTCCCTCATGTTCCCTCAGCTCTATGTTCCCTCATGTTCCCTCAGCTCTATGTTCCCTCATGTTCCCTCAGCTCTATGTTCCCTCAGCTCTATGTTCCCTCATGTTCCCTCAGCTCTATGTTCCCACAGCTCTATGTTCCCTCATGTTCCCTCAGCCCTATGTTCCCTCATGTTCCCTCAGCTCTGTGTTCCCTCATGTTCCCTCAGCTCTATGTTCCCTCATGTTCCCTCAGCTCTATGTTCCCTCATGTTCCCTCAGCTCTATGTTCCCTCAGCTCTATGTTCCCTCATGTTCCCTCAGCTCTATGTTCCCACAGCTCTATGTTCCCTCATGTTCCCTCAGCCCTGTGTTCCCTCAGCTCTATGTTCCCTCATGTTCCCTCAGCCCTATGTTCCCTCAGCTCTATGTTCCCTCAGCCCTGTGTTCCCTCAGCTCTATGTCCCCTCAGCTCTATGTTCCCTCAGCTCTATGTTCCCTCATGTTCCCTCAGCCCTATGTTCCCTCATGTTCCCTCAGCCCTGTGTTCCCTCAGCTCTATGTCCCCTCAGCTCTATGTTCCATCAGCTCTATGTTCCCTCATGTTCCCTCAGCCCTATGTTCCCTCATGTTCCCTCAGCCCTATGTTCCCTCAGCTCTATGTTCCCTCAGCTCTATGTTCCCTCATGTTCCCTCAGCCATATGTTCCCTCAGCTCTATGTTCCCTCATGTTCCCTCAGCCCTATGTTCCCTCAGCTCTATGTTCCCTCAGCTCTATGTTCCCTCATGTTCCCTCAGCTCTATGTTCCCTCATGTTCCCTCAGCCCTATGTTCCCTCAGCTCTATGTTCCCTCAGCTCTATGTTCCCTCAGCTCTATGTTCCCTCATGTTCCCTCAGCTCTATGTTCCCTCAGCTCTATGTTCCCTCAGCTCTATGTTCCCTCAGCTCTATGTTCCCTCAGCCCTATGTTCCCTCAGCTCTATGTTCCCTCAGCTCTATGTTCCCTCATGTTCCCTCAGCTCTATGTTCCCTCAGCTCTATGTTCCCTCATGTTCCCTCAGCTCTATGTTCCCACAGCTCTATGTTCCCTCATGTTCCCTCAGCCCTATGTTCCCTCATGTTCCCTCAGCTCTATGTTCCCTCATGTTCCCTCAGCTCTATGTTCCCTCATGTTCCCTCAGCTCTATGTTCCCTCAGCTCTATGTTCCCTCATGTTCCCTCAGCTCTATGTTCCCACAGCTCTATGTTCCCTCATGTTCCCTCAGCCCTGTGTTCCCTCAGCTCTATGTTCCCTCATGTTCCCTCAGCCCTATGTTCCCTCAGCTCTATGTTCCCTCAGCCCTGTGTTCCCTCAGCTCTATGTCCCCTCAGCTCTATGTTCCCTCAGCTCTATGTTCCCTCATGTTCCCTCAGCCCTATGTTCCCTCATGTTCCCTCAGCCCTGTGTTCCCTCAGCTCTATGTCCCCTCAGCTCTATGTTCCCTCAGCTCTATGTTCCCTCATGTTCCCTCAGCCCTATGTTCCCTCAGCTCTATGTTCCCTCAGCTCTATGTTCCCTCAGCTCTATGTTCCCTCATGTTCCCTCAGCTCTATGTTCCCTCAGCTCTATGTTCCCTCATGTTCCCTCAGCTCTATGTTCCCTCAGCTCTATGTCCCCTCAGCTCTATGTTCCCTCAGCTCTATGTTCCCTCATGTTCCCTCAGCTCTATGTTCCCTCAGCTCTATGTCCCCTCAGCTATAGGTTCCCCAGCTCTATGTTCCTCAGCTCTATGTTCCCTTATGTTCCCTCAGCTCTATGTTCCCTCATGTTCCCTCAGCTCTATGTTCCCACAGCTCTATGTTCCCTCAGCTCTATGTTCCCTCAGCCCTATGTTCCCTCAGCCCTATGTTCCCTCAGCCCTATGTTCCCTCAGCTCTATGTTCCCTCATGTTCCCTCAGCTCTATGTTCCCTCAGCTCTATGTTCCCTCATGTTCCCTCAGCTCTATGTTCCCTCAGCTCTATGTTCCCTCAGCTCTATGTTCCCTCAGCTCTATGTTCCCTCAGCTCTATGTTCCCTCAGCCCTATGTTCCCTCATGTTCCCTCAGCTCTATGTTCCCTCATGTTCCCTCAGCTCTACGTTCCCACAGCTCTATGTTCCCACAGCTCTATGTTCCCTCATGTTCCCTCAGCTCTATGTTCCCACAGCTTTACGTTCCCACAGCTCTATGTTCCCTCATGTTCCCTCAGCTCTATGTTCCCACAGCTCTATGTTCCCTCAGCTCTATGTTCCCTCATGTTCCCTCACCCCTATGTTCCCTCAGCTCTATGTTCCCTCAGCTCTATGTTCCCTCAGCTCTATGTTCCCTCATGTTCCCTCAGCTCGATGTTCCCACAGCTCTATGTTCCCTCAGCTCTATGTTCCCACAGCTCTATGTTCCCTCATGTTCCCTCAGCCCTATGTTCCCTCATGTTCCCTCAGCCCTGTGTTCCCTCAGCTTTATGTTCCCTCAGCTCTATGTTCCCTCAGCCCTATGTTCCCTCAGCTCTATGTTCCCTCAGCTCTATGTTCCTTCATGTTCCCTCAGCTCTATGTTCCCTCAGCTCTATGTTCCCTCAGCTCTATGTTCCCTTATGTTCCCTCAGCCCTATGTTCCCACAGCTCTATGTTCCCTCAGCCCTATGTTCCCTCAGCTCTATGTTCCCTCAGCTCTATGTTCCCTCAGCTCAATGTTCCCTCATGTTCCCTCAGCTCTATGTTCCCTCATGTTCCCTCAGCTCTATGTTCCCTCAGCTCTATGTTCCCTCAGCTCTATGTTCCCTCAGCTCTATGTTCCCTCAGCTCTATGTTCCCTCAGCTCTATGTTCCCTCATGTTCCCTCAGCTCTATGTTCCCTCATGTTCCCTCAGCTCTATGTTCCCTCAGCTCTATGTTCCCTCAGCTCTATGTTCCCTTATGTTCCCTCAGCTCTATGTTCCCACAGCTCTATGTTCCCTCATGTTCCCTCAGCCCTATGTTCCCTCATGTTCCCTCAGCTCTATGTTCCCTCAGCCCTATGTTCCCTCAGCTCTATGTTCCCTCAGCTCTATGTTCCCTCAGCTCTATGTTCCCTCATGTTCCCTCAGCTCTATGTTCCCTCAGCTCTATGTTCCCTCATGTTCCCTCAGCTCTATGTTCCCACAGCTCTATGTTCCCTCATGTTCCCTCAGCTCTATGTTCCCACAGCTCTATGTTCCCTCATGTTCCCTCAGCCCTATGTTCCCTCATGTTCCCTCAGCTCTATGTTCCCTCAGCTCTATGTTCCCTCAGCCCTATGTTCCCTCAGCTCTATGTTCCCTCAGCTCTATGTTCCCTCATGTTCCCTCAGCCCTGTGTTCCCTCAGCTCTATGTTCCCTCATGTTCCCTCAGCCCTATGTTCCCTCAGCTCTATGTTCCCTCAGCCCTGTGTTCCCTCAGCTCTATGTCCCCTCAGCTCTATGTTCCCTCAGCTCTATGTTCCCTCATGTTCCCTCAGCCCTATGTTCCCTCATGTTCCCTCAGCCCTATGTTCCCTCAGCTCTATGTTCCCTCAGCTCTATGTTCCCTCAGCTCTATGTTTCCTCATGTTCCCTCAGCCCTATATTCCCTCAGCTCTATGTTCCCTCATGTTCCCTCAGCCATATGTTCCCACAGCTCTATGTTCCCTCATGTTCCCTCAGCTCTATGTTCCCTCAGCTCTATGTTCCCTCATGTTCCCTCAGCTCTATGTTCCCTCAGCTCTATGTTCCCTCAGCTCTATGTTCCCTCAGCTCTATGTTCCCTCATGTTCCCTCAGCTCTATGTTCCCTCATGTTCCCTCAGCTCTATGTTCCCTCATGTTCCCTCAGCTCTATGTTCCCACAGCTCTATGTTCCCTCATGTTCCCTCAGCTCTATGTTCCCTCAGCCCTATGTTCCCTCAGCTCTATGTTCCCTCATGTTCCCTCAGCCCTATGTTCCCTCATGTTCCCTCAGCTCTATGTTCCCTCAGCTCTATGTTCCCTCAGCTCTATGTTCCCTCATGTTCCCTCAGCTCTATGTTCCCTCAGCTCTATGTTCCCTCATGTTCCCTCAGCTCTATGTTCCCTCATGTTCCCTCAGCTCTATGTTCCCTCATGTTCCCTCAGCTCTATGTTCCCTCAGCTCTATGTTCCCTCAGCTCTATGTTCCCTCATGTTCCCTCAGCTCTATGTTCCCACAGCTCTATGTTCCCTCATGTTCCCTCAGCTCTATGTTCCCTCAGCCATATGTTCCCTCAGCTCTATGTTCCCTCATGTTCCCTCAGCTCTATGTTCCCTCAGCCCTATGTTCCCTCAGCTCTATGTTCCCTCAGCTCTCTGTTCCCTCAGCCCTATGTTCCCTCAGCTCTATGTTCCCTCATGTTCCCTCAGCTCTACGTTCCCACAGCTCTATGTTCCCTCATGTTCCCTCAGCTCTATGTTCCCACAGCTCTATGTTCCCTCAGCTCTATGTTCCCTCATGTTCCCTCACCCCTATGTTCCCTCAGCTCTATGTTCCCTCAGCTCTATGTTCCCTCAGCTCTATGTTCCCTCATGTTCCCTCAGCTCTATGTTCCCTCAGCTCTATGTTCCCTCAGCTCTATGTTCCCTCAGCTCTATGTTCCCTCAGCCCTATGTTCCCTCATGTTCCCTCAGCTCTATGTTCCCTCAGCCCTATGTTCCCTCAGCTCTATGTTCCCTCAGCTCTATGTTCCCTCAGCCCTGTGTTCCTTCAGCTCTATGTCCCCTCAGCTCTATGTTCCCTCAGCCCTATGTTCCTTCAGCTCTATGTTCCCACAGCCCTATGTTCCCTCAGCTCTATGTTCCCTCAGCCCTGTGTTCCCTCAGCTGTATGTCCCCTCAGCTCTATGTTCCCTCAGCTCTATGTTCCCTCATGTTCCCTCAGCCCTATGTTCCCTCAGCTCTATGTTCCCTCAGCCCTGTGTTCCCTCAGCTCTATGTCCCCTCAGCTCTATGTTCCCTCAGCTCTATGTTCCCTCATGTTCCCTCAGCCCTATGTTCCCTCATGTTCCCTCAGCCCTATGTTCCCTCAGCTCTATGTTCCCTCAGCTCTATGTTCCCTCAGCTCTATGTTTCCTCATGTTCCCTCAGCCCTATGTTCCCTCAGCTCTATGTTCCCTCATGTTCCCTCAGCCCTATGTTCCCTCAGCTCTATGTTCCCTCATGTTCCCTCAGCTCTATGTTCCCTCAGCTCTATGTTCCCTCATGTTCCCTCAGCTCTATGTTCCCTCAGCTCTATGTTCCCTCAGCTCTATGTTCCCTCAGCTCTATGTTCCCTCAGCTCTATGTTCCCTCATGTTCCCTCAGCCCTATGTTCCCTCAGCTCTATGTTCCCTCAGCTCTATGTTCCCTCAGCTCTATGTTCCCTCATGTTCCCTCAGCTCTATGTTCCCTCAGCTCTATGTTCCCTCAGCTCTATGTTCCCTCATGTTCCCTCAGCTCTATGTTCCCTCATGTTCCCTCAGCTCTATGTTCCCTCAGCTCTATGTTCCCTCAGCTCTATGTTCCCTCAGCTCTATGTTCCCTTATGTTCCCTCAGCTCTATGTTCCCTCATGTTCCCTCAGCCCTATGTTCCCTCAGCTCTATGTTCCCTCAGCTCTATGTTCCCTCAGCTCTATGTTCCCTCATGTTCCCTCAGCTCTATGTTCCCACAGCTCTATGTTCCCTCATGTTCCCTCAGCTCTATGTTCCCACAGCTCTATGTTCCCTCATGTTCCCTCAGCCCTATGTTCCCTCATGTTCCCTCAGCTCTATGTTCCCTCAGCTCTATGTTCCCTCAGCCCTATGTTCCCTCAGCTCTATGTTCCCTCAGCTCTATGTTCCCTCATGTTCCCTCAGCCCTATGTTCCCTCAGCTCTATGTTCCCTCAGCTCTATGTTCCCTCAGCCCTATGTTCCCTCAGCTCTATGTTCCCTCAGCCCTGTGTTCCCTCAGCTCTATGTCCCCTCAGCTCTATGTTCCCTCAGCTCTATGTTCCCTCATGTTCCCTCAGCCCTATGTTCCCTCATGTTCCCTCAGCCCTATGTTCCCTCAGCTCTATGTTCCCTCAGCTCTATGTTCCCTCAGCTCTATGTTTCCTCATGTTCCCTCAGCCCTATGTTCCCTCAGCTCTATGTTCCCTCATGTTCCCTCAGCCATATGTTCCCACAGCTCTATGTTCCCTCATGTTCCCTCAGCTCTATGTTCCCTCAGCTCTATGTTCCCTCATGTTCCCTCAGCTCTATGTTCCCTCATGTTCCCTCAGCTCTATGTTCCCTCAGCTCTATGTTCCCTCAGCTCTATGTTCCCTCAGCTCTATGTTCCCTTATGTTCCCTCAGCCCTATGTTCCCACAGCTCTATGTTACCTCATGGTCCCTCAGCTCTATGTTCCCACAGCTCTATGTTCCCTCATGTTCCCTCAGCTCTATGTTCCCTCAGCCCTATGTTCCCTCAGCTCTATGTTCCCTCATGTTCCCTCAGCCCTATGTTCCCTCAGCTCTATGTTCCCTCAGCTCTATGTTCCCTCAGCTCTATGTTCCCTCAGCTCTATGTTCCCTCAGCTCTATGTTCCCTCAGCTCTATGTTCCCTCATGTTCCCTCAGCTCTATGTTCCCTCAGCTCTATGTTCCCTCAGCTCTATGTTCCCTCATGTTCCCTCAGCTCTATGTTCCCTCATGTTCCCTCAGCTCTATGTTCCCTCAGCTCTATGTTCCCTCAGCTCTATGTTCCCTCAGCTCTATGTTCCCTCAGCTCTATGTTCCCTCAGCCATATGTTCCCTCAGCTCTATGTTCCCTCATGTTCCCTCAGCCCTATGTTCCCTCAGCCATATGTTCCCTCAGCTCTATGTTCCCTCATGTTCCCTCAGCCCTATGTTCCCTCAGCTCTATGTTCCCTCAGCTCTATGTTCCCTCAGCTCTATGTTCCCTCAGCTCTATGTTCCCTCAGCTCTATGTTCCCTCAGCTCTATGTTCCCTCAGCTCTATGTTCCCTCAGCTCTATGTTCCCTCAGCTCTATGTTCCCTCAGCTCTATGTTCCCTCATGTTCCCTCAGCTCTATGTTCCCACAGCTCTATGTTCCCTCATGTTCCCTCAGCTCTATGTTCCCTCATGTTCCCTCAGCTCTATGTTCCCTCAGCTCTATGTTCCCTCAGCTCTATGTTCCCTCAGCTCTATGTTCCCTCAGCTCTATGTTCCCTCATGTTCCCTCAGCCATATGTTCCCACAGCTCTATGTTCCCTCATGTTCCCTCAGCTCTATGTTCCCTCAGCTCTATGTTCCCTCATGTTCCCTCAGCCCTATGTTCCCTCAGCCATATGTTCCCTCAGCTCTATGTTCCCTCATGTTCCCTCAGCCATATGTTCCCTCAGCTCTATGTTCCCTCATGTTCCCTCAGCCCTATGTTCCCTCAGCCCTATGTTCCCTCAGCCATATGTTCCCTCAGCTCTATGTTCCCTCATGTTCCCTCAGCCCTATGTTCCCTCAGCTCTATGTTCCCTCAGCTCTATGTTCCCTCAGCTCTATGTTCCCTCATGTTCCCTCAGCTCTATGTTCCCTCAGCTCTATGTTCCCTCATGTTCCCTCAGCCCTATGTTCCCTCATGTTCCCTCAGCTCTATGTTCCCTCAGCTCAATGTTCCCTCAGCTCTATGTTCCCTCATGTTCCTTCAGCTCTATGTTCCCTCAGCTCTATGTTTCCTCATGTTCCCTCAGCCCTATGTTCCCTCAGCTCTATGTTCCCTCAGCTCTATGTTCCCTCAGCTCTATGTTCCCTCAGCTCTATGTTCCCTCAGCTCTATGTTCCCTCAGCCCTATGTTCCCTCAGCTCTATGTTCCCTCAGCTCTATGTTCCCTCAGCCCTATGTTCCCTCAGCTCTATGTTCCCTCAGCTCTATGTTCCCTCAGCTCAATGTTCCCTCATGTTCCCTCAGCTCTATGTTCCCTCATGTTCCCTCAGCTCTATGTTCCCTCAGCTCTATGTTCCCTCAGCTCTATGTTCCCTCAGCTCTATGTTCCCTTATGTTCCCTCAGCCCTATGTTCCCACAGCTCTATGTTCCCTCATGTTCCCTCAGCCCTATGTTCCCACAGCTCTATGTTCCCTCAGCTCTATGTTCCCTCATGTTCCCTCAGCCCTATGTTCCCTCAGCTCTATGTTCCCTCAGCTCTATGTTCCCTCAGCTCTATGTTCCCTCAGCTCTATGTTCCCTCATGTTCCCTCAGCCATATGTTCCCACAGCTCTATGTTCCCTCATGTTCCCTCAGCTCTATGTTCCCTCAGCTCTATGTTCCCTCAGCTCTATGTTCCCTCATGTTCCCTCAGCTCTATGTTCCCTCAGCTCTATGTTCCCTCAGCTCTATGTTCCCTCATGTTCCCTCAGCTCTATGTTCCCTCAGCCCTATGTTCCCTCAGCTCTATGTTCCCTCAGCTCTATGTTCCCTCAGCTCTATGTTCCCTCATGTTCCCTCAGCTCTATGTTCCCTCAGCTCTATGTTCCCTCAGCTCTATGTTCCCTCAGCTCTATGTTCCCTCAGCTCTATGTTCCCTCAGCTCTATGTTCCCTCAGCTCTATGTTCCCTCAGCTCTATGTTCCCTCAGCTCTATGTTCCCTCAGCTCTATGTTCCCTCATGTTCCCTCAGCTCTATGTTCCCTCAGCTCTATGTTCCCTCAGCTCTATGTTCCCTCATGTTCCCTCAGCTCTATGTTCCCTCAGCTCTATGTTCCCTCATGTTCCCTCAGCCCTATGTTCCCTCAGCTCTATGTTCCCTCAGCTCTATGTTCCCTCAGCTCTATGTTCCCTCATGTTCCCTCAGCTCTATGTTCCCACAGCTCTATGTTCCCTCATGTTCCCTCAGCTCTATGTTCCCACAGCTCTATGTTCCCTCAGCCCTATGTTCCCTCAGCTCTATGTTCCCTCAGCCCTATGTTCCCTCAGCTCTATGTTCCCTCAGCTCTATGTTCCCTCAGCTCTATGTTCCCTCAGCTCTCTGTTCCCTCAGCCCTATGTTCCCTCAGCTCTATGTTCCCTCAGCCCTATGTTCCCTCAGCCCTATGTTCCCTCAGCTCTATGTTCCCTCAGCTCTATGTTCCCTCTGCTCTATGTTCCCTCAGCTCTATGTTCCCTCAGTCCTATGTTCCTTCAATTCAGCTCAAGGTCCTGGTCCTGGTGGTCCTAGGTTGAAATCCATCCATCTTCTCCTGCTTAATCCGGCTGGGTCGCAGGGGCAGTTTGCTGCCCAATCCTCATAGCACCTGACCCCCCCTATGAACCCTGCAGGTGGTGAGCCCACAGGAGGGTGGACAACATGGTCCTTGATGTTAGTTCATAGGGGAAACCGGAGTACCCGGAGGAAACCCATCCAGACACGGGAGGAACATGCAAACTCCACACAGAAAGGCCCTGGCGACCCGGGGATCGAACCCGCAACCTTCTTGCTGTGAGGCCTGAGTGTTGCCACTCAGCTGAGTAGGTTGAAATTATTCTGAATAATCTCTTTAAATGCGGTGTAAAAATTACTTGACTTAGAGTTTAATTTTGAGAAAAATCTTAAAAATGAGAAAGATCTACAACATCTATAACACAGAGCAGAGAGAACCTAAGACCTAATTTTCAAAATTTTCAGTGAAAAACAAATTCTTAGAAATGAGGGACACTGGGCTGTGGGATCATAGGGCTGAGTTCATCTGCTGAAGTCTTGTTGCTCCTGCTGTAGTTGCCTGGTATATTCGGCGATGTGATGCTGGTGGCTCGTGTTGTTGCTAGATTTAATGTTTTCCACTAAATATTAAGGGTTCTTTCCAGTATGTTTAGCTGGATTTTCACCTGGAACACGACAGAAATCTGGCACTCTATTAACAAAGTGAAATAGAAGCACAGGCCGACCACGTTCAGTCCATGTTCACTACAAATATGAGCACGTTCAGATACAACACTGAAAATTGCACTGTGTAACTTTTTCGTTGGTGGTCCGTCACTTCTACTTGTTTCTATGGAGATGTCATTGCTCTGCCTGGAATGTTCCACAGTGTGACATTAAACAGCTCTACTTTACATTTATTCAATTACAGGTGGTTTTAGAGCTCAAAAATCCCTAGAAAAACAGATGTTCTAACTGTGCGCAAGGTCGCCTCTCCACAGATCTGAACTTGAACTTGGTCTGGTTTGGTCTCCATGAAGATAAAAAGGTTTAAAGCCATACTGTGAAACATTCCAGACAAAGCAATAACTTCTCCACGGGGAAAAGCATTTGACAACAGACTCTCTTGGCCAAAATGTAAGATATAAACACTTAAATCTATCAGAAAACGACTTAAAAGTAGTGAAATGATCTGTCCATGTGGCAAAATCATTTCACTTAAGTTCTCCTAAAATAAACTCCCTCTAGACGAGAATGAAGCGTCTCAGAACGAGTAAGTCGATAACAAATCTGAAAACAAGATGAAGAACCTGATAGAAGTTTTAATGAAACAAAAACACAACTCCAGGTCTGTTTTCTAGAGCGAATATTCGTGTTTTGCTAAAGGTCTAAAGAGATCCCTGAAGCTAATAATGAAAGGTCCCATTAGCCACATGTGAGCTCCAGGCTAACGGCGCACATCCTGGAAGGAAAGAGAGAAGAATGGGTTTTACGCAGAGGCCACTTCCTGTTTCAGTTTTTACATTTGCACGTGTTCAAACAGAAGCATGTCGCCCTAAATCACTCTCTCTTCTACGCTCCCTCTTCTTTTGTGTCTATTTCTCTCTCCTCCTTTTCTTCCACTTTCCCTCCATCTCTCTCTTCTCTCCCTCCTGTCTGTCTTTCGGGTGAACTTTAAGTCATGTTATAATGGCGTTTCTTCCTCAAAAACAGACCTGGAGTTGTGTTTTGTTTCATCCACACGTCTAAGTAGCCCTTTATTATCCGTCTGTCTACATCTCCAAAGCTTAAAATGCTCTGTTCCACCTTGTGATGTCATGAAGCGGTAGTTTTCAGATGAACAGCTCCTTTTACCTTTGCTTCATTGGAATTTCCAGGACGTAAATGATCCAAATGATTTCTTTATTTGTTTATTTCATTCCTAATGTATAAAAAGACATTAGCAGTGTCCTAAGATTAAACATACAAGAAGTGAAGGAAAAGGAAAGAGTAAAAAAGGAAGTCATCTTATGTTCTCTGCTTCCTCTTCCCTTTTCAAGACAAAACATTAACACTTCGTTACTTTAAAACAGTCCGTGGATTGTTTGGTATCGGGGCGCACAGAAAGAATAAATAACTAACATTATTTCCGTTTTATTCATTATCCAAGTCTGAACAATGTTTTATTTTGAAAAATGACTGAATTCTCTCCGTTACAACTGCTAATATTAAACCCACAAGCTGCAAAATGAGTAAAAAACAGACGTCTTTGGAAATGTTTATTATTATATTTACAAAATACCACCGTTTTTGTGCTAGTCGTATCATCTTATTTTGTTGTATTTCTCCGTCACACCTTTTCTGACATTAAACCGGTCCATGGCACAAAAAAGGTTGGGGACCACTGCTTTAAAACATTTCACATCAATACATTTCATTTCAGAATCTTCAATCAGAAATCTTCACTTTTATGTGCAACAATTGATTTAGTTTTCTTTTTCATACATACATATCGCACTGGATTTGATGTGTTTTTAAATGCCGTTATTGGACTCGATTGCAGTTTTTTCAACATGTCGGTTCCTTTTAAATTGTCGTGACTTGTTCTCACCTCAAACAATCTTTGAATTTGCATTACTCTGAGGTGATTTAAGTGAAGCTGTATGGAGCTGAAAAACAGTGGAGCACTTCCTGTATTACCATGTGACATCATAAAGTGGAACAGAGCGTTTTCAGTTTGAGAACTGAGTGTAAATCTGCAGAGTTTGTGTGTTAAACATGTGTGAATGAAACAAAACACAACCCCAGGTCTGTTTGTGATGAGGAAACTACATTAGAATGTCAGAAAATACTGTAATATGGCCCTTTAAATGTGACTATTATTATTTAGTTTAGTCACAAATGTTCACAGAGGAAACGGTTTTAATCTTCCCTAAACTCGTGTTCTGTGTTGTTGTGTTTGCAGCAGATTTCCCAGCTCCTGTCTCTGCTCCGACAGGGTCAACTCCAGCCCAGGACCAACTTCAGAGGAAACAAGTTCTCCCACCGCAGGTAAACCTGTCTGAACACCTGTAAGGTCTATCAAAGCAGATATATGTATCTGACTACCTGTAAGGTCTGTCAAAGCAGATATATGTATCTGAACACCTGTAAGGTCTATCAAAGCAGATATATGTATCTGACTACCTGTAAGGTCTGTCAAAGCAGATATATGTATCTGAACACCTGTAAGGTCTGTCAAAGCAGATATATGTATCTGAACACCTGTAAGGTCTGTCAAAGCAGATATATGTGTCTGAACACCTGTAAGGTCTGTCAAAGCAGATATATGTATCTGAACACCTGTAAGGTCTGTCAAAGCAGATATATGTGTCTGAACACCTGTAAGGTCTGTCAAAGCAGATATGTGTGTCTGAACACCTGTAAGGTCTATCAAAGCAGGTCAGTGAAGTATAAATGTGAACACCTGATAGTTCTTCCATCACAGGTTAATAGGCCTGTGTCTGAGCACCTGTATGGTCTACTACAGCAGGTAAGTAGGTCTATGTATCTGAGCACCTGTAAGATCTATCATAGCAGAAATGTGTGTCTCGACACCTGTAAGGTTTACCACCACAGGTTAGTAGGCCTGTCTGGGCACCTGTAAGGTCTGTCATAGCAGGTATTGCTGGGTTTGAAATGACATCACAAGATTCTATAGGCCAGTCATATTTAATACAGAGGGGGGCAGCTAAAATAAATATTGTTGATTGTTGATGCAGATTTCTGTCGTAATACGAGAAGCGATTGTGTTTGCTCACTGATAGAAATGATCAGGTTCAAGGCAGGAAACCTCATGGGAAAGTCCAATGTAATCAGTCGAAGAAACTGGCTCTTGTCCCCATCTGGGAATATGACATCATCACAATCTAAAATCTGAAAACTAGTCATTTATATCTGAACATCTGTAAGGTCTATTACAGCTGTTCGGACACAGGGGCACTCGGATACAGGGCGGCAGTTGCTCAGCTGGTAGAGCCTTTGTCCTGTGGTCTGATTGGTTGAGCGGTCAGATCCACAGATGAATGCTGACGTTGTGTCCTTCAGCAAGACACTTAACCCACCTCACCCCCAGTGTCTGCGTAATGTGTGAGTCTGAATGGGTGAGTGGTTCCTTGTTGTAAAGCCTTTTGAGCGCCTTGTAGGTGAAAAAGCGCAATATAAAATGTGAGAATATAGCAAATCAGGGCTGTCAAAACAGGTCAGTAAATCTGTGTCTGAACGCCTGGAAGATCTACTACAGCAGGTCAATACTTACGTGTCTGAACACCTGTAAGTTGTATCATAGCTGGTCTTTGTAATAACAATAATATAAATGCGTTGGTTTTATACAGCGACGTTCGAGACTCCTGAAGTGCTTGACAGAGCCCATAAACACCACTTTCACCCTAGCATTTGTGTTTTTAGCATTTCCATTTTAATATCAATGCACCTGAAAGCTTAACAAGTGAAGTACCTCTGTCTGACATTACACCAAACAAACAAAAAACTTTTATAACATTTGTTTGTCATAATAATCCTCAATTTCACATTTTTGCTATTAATCGATTAAATGCCCAACCCAAACTATGATAAGTGCTACAACCTCCTCCACTGTTGAGAATTACAGAGTGTTCCCCGCCCAAAGCCCAAAGTAGAAGCTAACAGTGACCAGACTAACACTAACACTAAACCCACTCTTTTGTCTGTAAGGCTCCTCTGAGTTAAAAACCTTGTTATTGTGACTGGGCTGCAGGAAGAGGAGTGAGCGCTCGGTTCTGTCACTGATTTGGTTCAAGGCTGAAGTCTGGCTCCAAACTCTCCCCTCGCACAAACACGTCCTCCTGTTTCCTCTGAACATTTACCACTGTCTGTGTGAAGATACGGACCCATGTGGGGCTTCTCAACAGCTGGTTAGGCTTTTCTGTTGTTCTTTAGGGAAACTCATGTCCTGTATTATGCAAAAATTGACTCTTGTGAGCTTTAAGTCATGTTAAAATACTGTTTCCTCTTTACTGTTTATTATTGGTCTGCATCTCCAAAGCTCAAACTGCCCTGTTCCACCTTGTGATGTCATGAAGTGGTAGTTTTCAACAGCTCCTTTTACCTTTAGTTCAGTAGAAATGGGAAATTCTAGCAAAGTATTGAGTTTAAAAACAAAACACAACTCCACACTGCAAAAAAGACCTATCAAAAAGAAGAAAAAGGAAAAAAAATACAAATTTTGAGGTTAAAATGCCCTATTTTAAGTGAAATTATTTGCCAGTGCAGCAAGAAATTTCCACTTACCAAGTTTTCTTAAAACAAGACGAAATACAAATCTTGTTCTCAGCAGAAAACACTAGTTTCAAGTATTTATGGGAAGATTTTTCACCTCAATGGTTTGAGAAGGAAGTTAAAGAGGCTTAACCTGGACTGAGTTAATATAAAAAGTGCTTAGAATAAGTTGTAATATCTAGAGAAGATAAATCAGGATGGAATATCTTGAAACAAGTAAAAAAAACCTCATCTTATTAAGTATACAGATCTTAAAATTGATATTTTAAGATGAATCTGATTAATTCAAGTCAGTTTAACTATGCTAGAAAATCCTTTTTTGTAGTGCAGGACTGCAGGTATAAAAACGTTTCAAAAGGAGCACTTCCTGCACCTCCCGAGGATAATCCACAGTAGATAGAAGTCAATTTGAAGATGCAAAAAACCCAAGGCACAAGCAGGTTAAAATAAAAAAAACAAAAAACTTTTTGTCGTCTGAGGAAAAGCGACAGGCTGAAACGCGTACCGTAAATTAATACACGCCGTAAATGAATAAAGGCATTTTATTTTAACCTCTGAGTGCCTTGGGTTTTTTGCATCTTCAACAGGAAACAGCATCGTAATATAGATAAGAAAATACCGTAACGTGAGCCCATTAATATGCTATAAAAAAGCTTGGCCAAAATTTAAAACATAAACACGTAAATCTATGAGAAAATGACTTAAAAGTGGTGAAATAATCTGTCCACGCAGCAAGATCATTTGACTTTTAAAAGTTCTCTGAAAATAAACGACCTCGAGAAGAGAATGAAGCAGCCTCAGAACTAGTAAATTGATAATGAATCTGAAAACAAGATGAAAAACCTGAGAGAAGTTTTCAAATCTTGAAAAAAATCTGAGAAACTTGCAGTGTATTCCATGAACCTCCTCTGTGTTTTTAAAGTTCACCCCATGTAACTAATTAACTTCGGTGCTAGCACGCTTTAGTTCAGTCTTATTCACTCCACTCTCTTTTGGCATTTCAGACTCTTTCACAGAACTTTCACATCAGGGCGATAAGACTGTATTTTTTCTTTGATATCCAAGGCCCAGTGATCTAAAGGTCAGAAGTTCAAATCCCATTCTCTGCATAAACACTGTCGGTTGAGCAGCCACATTCACAAGCATTTATTGGTTTGTGGCCCAGTCCTTGAGCAAGACACTTAACCCCCCTCACCTCCTGAGCCTGTGTACACTGGTGGAATGTGTGTGAACGGGTGAGCGATTCCTTGATGTAAAGTGTTTTTTAGTCCCTTTTTTATTCTTTTTTTTAATTTAGGAAAAAAAAAACACTTGTATACAATGTCCTGTATTACAAAATTGACTCTTGTGAGCTTTAAGTCATATGATATTGTTGTTACTTCATCTAATTTAAAAAAAAAAAGAAGCTTTTTTTGCAGATCCTGCAGCCTAAATCTGCAGGATCTGTGTGTTAAATGTGTGTGAATAAAACAAAACAAAACTCCAGTTGTGTTTGTCATGAGGGAACTACATTAAAACATGACTTAAAACCATGAACTGTATAAAAAAGTGGAGTGAGTGACTGTGACGTCACCACAGTGTTCAGCTCTAATGTCCTGCAAAAAAGGCCTATAAAAATTTGAAAAAAATAACAATTTTGAGGTAAAATGCCCTATTTTAAGTGAAATTATCTGCCAGTGCAGTAAGAAATTTTCACTTACCAAGTTTTCTTAAAACAAGACAAAATACGAATCTTGTTCTAAGCAGAAAACACTAGTTTCAAGTATTTATGGCAAGATTTTTCACCTTATTGGTTTCAGACGGAAGTTAAAGAGGTTTAACCTGGACTGATTTAATATAAAAAGTGCTTAGAATAAGTTGTAATATCTAGAGAAGATATATCAGGATGGAATATCTTGAAACAAGTAAAAAAAATCTCATCTTATTAAGTAAAAAAAATCTTAAAATTGATCTTTTAAGATGAATCTGCTTTATTCAAGTCAGTTTAACTATGCTAGAAAATCCTTTTTTGCAGTGTGAGGCTACGGTTACAGGAGCGACTCGGGAAATCCGACCGCGAGTATCGACCACAAGAGTCAGCCATGACTGAGGTGGTTAAATGTGGCTGCTCTTCTCACCGGAAAGCGGAAAAGGGACTTACTTAGCAACGAAACGCACAAGCTGTCAATCAAACCTGTTGCCAACGCCAGTGGGAGGGACCTCGGGGTATGAAGGCGTCTGATTGGTCCGTTATTTATGTTCATATCTTGATTTAGGGACAAAAGACTGAAATAAATAAATTCAGGATCATGTAGAGCGGATCAATACTAATATTTTAAGAGCAAAATGACGAGGCCACAGCAGCAGGTCCGGCGAGAGGGACGATAAGATCTCAATGTGAGTCACTGGGAAAAAGGAAGAGAAGGAGCCGGAAGAGTCGCCTGAAGCACTTCCTGTTTGGAACGTGGCGGCTAAGTCATTAGTATCTATGATTAGAACACAGATCAGAAAAAAGCCAAATATGGGCGATTAAAATCAAATGTAAGTAGTGATAGTTTTGTTTTAGTATCATAACTGTACACTGAAATATTCACAATATGAAGTTTTTAAAATAGTAACGTGATAACTGATTTAATAAAGCTTCAGAGATTCTTTCTTATTGGATTCCTCAGCACAGACTCGATTTAACCCTGACTCAGGCTCATTTCAGTCTCAGGCTCTACCACAGAAATGAGAAGAATGCTGCAGATACAGACACAACAAAGTCATTTTAATCACAGAAGTTTTGTTTTGTTTTTCCAAATTCTCACACTGGGATGATTCTCCTGTCATTTGCTGCAGTAGTAATAGAAGTTCTGTGGTTTATTTTGAACTGAGGCTTGTTAATGTCTGTATATAATATTCCTGACCCTGGGGTAATGTGCGTCTGTATTAGTTTAATGAATGAAGAGCAGGAGCTGGGACAGATCTGGGACAGTGGCTCTGTTCAAGTTTTATTAGATTAGCGTCAGATGACATTGTGACATGGAATAATTCATCCACTAATTCATATTCAACTGGATTTAAAGGCAGACGTTTGGGACCTCAGTTAGTCTGAAGTTTGGAATTTAAAGTTGCAGTAAAGGTACATTTTTACTGTGGACCAAAGGGCTGCCACATATTAAAGAATTTTTCAGTCTTAAACGATTATTAAACGCGCGACAGAAAGCGCACATCACAGACACGAGGAGAAACTTATGAGCTGTTTCCTGTCTACAGTAAAACCAGTCGCTCTGAGACTCTGAAGTGTTCAAAGATCAGAGCTCTGCACTTCCAGTTTAGACACAAGTCAAAACGGTGTTATTATTATTTGTGAAATGTGGAGCAATACTTCAGATCCAGGAATTTTAAAGCAGAAAAGAGGAGATAAAGTCCACAGGAAGTAGAGTGACTGTCGCTAATTTGCAGCTTCACTTCGATCTGTGCGCTGTGTGGATGGAAACAGACACACGTGAAGAACTATCTCCACTTTTTACTTTTAAAGAACACCTCAAACTGGATTAACAGAGCAGTTTTGTGGACTGGGGTCATTATTTGCAGTGGACGAATTATGGATAATGTGGATGACACGCTGCACTTTAAATGTACAACTTTACAGAGGGGATGTTACAGTCCCAGGCCTCCAGTTTTTTTATTTGTGTTGTCTGCTTTAATTTCTTCTTTTGTCATTTGGATTCTTGCTGTCAGAGTCCTGGTCCCTGATTAGTGGGAATTTCAACCTTTGGTCACTCCCACCTCACCTTTAGCCTCCTCCCCCTATTTAAGAAGATTCTGCTGACCTTTTCCAGGCTGCTGGCCTTTGTGGCCAGTGCCATTTTCTGTTCGTGTCTCATTAGTGTTGTTAGTCTAACTTTGTGTGTGAGACACTAGTTTAGTTTAGTCACTTGATTCTGTTTGTAGGTTTATGTGACTTTTGTTTAGGGACATTTGTGACTTTGTTATGTGTCCCTTAGTCTGTCACTTTTGTTTTGTATAGACCTACGTGACCCGTTTTGGCACAAAACTGGTTATATTTCAGTCCCGTCCTTTTATTTCTTAGTTTAGGTTATTTTATGTACATATTTTAGCCTGTTTTGTTTAATTTACCTTGTACATTCATTTTAATTAAATTATCTTATTTATTCTATTCTTGGTTATTTTGTTACTTCCCCCGTCCCTAGCAGAGCTGGGTCGTAACAGGAGAGTAATACATCTTTCCGTTGTTTCCTGAGTTTGTATCTTGTGTCTCTGTGTCCGTCAGTCCTCTGACCCTGATGCTCTGTTTTATTGTCCGTTACTGTATCGTTGCTGATGTTTGGTGGTTACGATCTGACACCACACACGAGGAGCAGCAGCTTCAAAATGGCACACAGAGACACAAAGTCACGCCTCCCCAAACTTGGAGAGAAGCCAATCACAGCCAAAATCCTCCTGTAGTGTGTGGCGGCCTTCAAAAAATCAGAGCATTGCCTCTTTAATCCAGTGGCGATGTTTGGTCATATACGAAATACCCTCCATGTCCCACAATAAAGCATACATCGGGGAAACAGGGAGGGTGTTCAGGACGTGCACACGACCAACAAAACACAAAGCAGAACAGGAACAACTCACATGGGCCATTTCTGACCACTGTAAAAGAGATGTAACAATTCACCCGTTCTTGAGGAAGCTACAAATGCTCATTTAAGGGTACTGGACCTATTCACGCCACCAACAGGCCAATACACTCTACTGAGTAATGGTACATACATGTAGAGGACCACACACAGTAATTCATATTAACAAGTACGTTTTCATGGCAGCTGAGTGAACTAAGTTATTATTACGGTGTTGCAGCTCCTCCTCTCAGAAAATGTGTTGCTTTGAGCTCAGAAAAAAAAAAAAAAACATGAACCACTCAATCCACCTCAAGAGGAGAGTGTGTTATTCCAAAATGTAAAACCTCTTTTGCTAAATCAGCCTTTTCTTCCATTGCAACAAGTCAATGGAACTCATTACCAACAGAGATTATTACATGTACTAATATAAAAACATTTGCCCAGAAAATGGCTTTTGGAGAAGCAAATCTGTCCCCATGTGTAATGAGTGATGAATGAGTGAACACTTGAAACTTGAGAGAGTGAATGTTTTGGTGTGTGTGGTGGCTCAAAATGGTTTTATTAATGTTTGATTCAGAAGCGGATCACTTGTTTTGTAAATGAAATGTTAGTATATTAACCTCCTGAGACCCGAGCTTTTGTCTGGTGTGCATTTTTCATTTCTTCTTGCTATTTGGGATAAGTAGGACCTACTAAGTAAGTCTTCTGTGTGACACCATTGGTTAAAAAATGTAAAAACATTAAAATGTATAAATAAATTACAAAAAACAAACAAACAGCAATTAGCTGTTTATTTCAAGCCCTAAACCTGCCAAATGTGACGTAGGTCGACCGTGAGCGGGTTGGGGTTCAGTGAGTGAGGTTAAAAACACACAAAAAGGCCTGAAAATGTGGTCCACAGTTTTAATTTTTTCTGGTTTTCAATCGTTACAAAAAAAAAGTAGAGGTGCAAAAAGTGGAGACAGGCAGCAGTTTCCCTATAGCAGCAGAAACGTCCAGCAATTTATAACTGTAAACTCATCTAAATATTCCCAAGTTTACCTAACAACATGTACAATCAATAATATAACATAGTCCCAATGTCTTCAAACGAGGACATGACATTTACTGATGCTCTCGTCTGCTGTGGTCAATAAAATGTGTCAAATTTTAATGCCAAATGAAGATACATTAAGATACATGAAGAGACATTATTGTACATAAATACATTGGTTTTATTCATAAATTTTGCATCTAAACTTTACCATGCAGTTTTTTTTTTACTTTCGGGAGCTGTTGTAGAGGTTTTTAGTTGATTACAGGTGAAAGTTTAAAATCATTGAAAATCATGGTGCTAAGAGGCAAAAATGTAATGTCCTCGTATGGGGCCACAGGGTCTCAAGAGGTTAAGAGTGTTAATGTGGGGACATGGTCATAGATCCATTTAATTCTACTGTCTGAACATTTTTACATCAACCTGCCGAGGGACGACAGGTGGAAATGAGCTTTTCTTGCTATAACCTGGTACAATGCATTTTTCCTTTTGGTCAGTGTTTGTTGTACACTGTCCCTGTATAAATAAATACCATAGCGTTAAAAAGTGGTGAGGACCTAAGTGGTCTTTAAAGAGAGAACCACATTATGGACCAGGACAATAAACATTGTCTCTGCATTAAAGAGACAATCAAAATACAGAAACACACCAAACTGAGAAGCAAAATGCAACCTAAATGGGTAAATTCTCCTGTAGTGTGTGACGGCCTTTAGGCACATTCCAGGCAAAGCAATAAAATCTTAATGGAGATAAGCAGGTGATGAGTCCAGACCAGGGGTGGGTGATTATTTTTTCCTTGGGGCCATAGAAGAAACAGAATATATTGTGGAGGGCCAACTCAATTAACTCAATTCTGTGTAATATGAATTATATTTATAAAAAAGCAGTAAATAGTGATGTTTTGACACGGTGGTAAGACTGTTAAGAGTTTATGTTATGTTGCCTTACAAAAAATGTCATAAAAATATAATCGAAAATAAAAGTAATGCAGCTTTACCATGCGTGAGGTAAAATGATAAAATATGTTTTTTTTTATTTCAAATGAGCTTAAACGGGCCGGACAGAGTCAACCAAAGACCCGTATGTGGTGCTGGACAATGCCCAGATCTGGTCCAGACAGTACGTTCAGTCTTTAAGTCACAGTATGTAACTTTTTACCATCTAAGTGATTTTTTCCCCCATTTTGGTTGTTTTTATTGCACTGAAAAACAAAGAAAATCGTGTCCTTACAGGAAAGTTACATACTGTACTTTAAGAATGACAACATATTTTAATAATTAACACAGCCTCATCTTTCGACAGAAAGGATTTCATGATAACAAGAGCCTTTTTAGGTATTTATTGGGTGAAATCTTATCCAAATGTTTCTCTGATGCTGTTTCTTAAAAGTGTTGCGTTGTGTTTGCAGGTGCGGGGGTCAGGACTGTGGAGACTGGCAGAGCACCAAGGACAGTGGACACGGGGAGAGCGAGCCCGGGGACGGAGACATGGGCTGGGACACTGGACCAGACTGTCCCCTGGACCCTCAGCTGGAGGAGGGGCTCACCAGCCTCATCAACAACACTGGTACAGAGCTGATATTCTGAGTGAACTGTGACTTTTGGAAGACTTTTCAGAGCTTTAGGCTATTATTGTTGATTTTCCTCATCATTTACTCGAAGTTGCGAGGTAGCTCAGTTGTACGGTGGCTGACGGGGGCCAAACGCACTCAATGGCCCAATGTTAGAGAAAACAGCTTCAAGTACAGAAACGATGCAAATTCCCAAACTCAAACACAAGTTTAAACAAGGTACAAAGAACATGGAGCAAATGAATAAAACCTACTGCAAGAAACAAAGACAAAAGCATCATCATCAAATGCACCGCAAAGCACAAAACCATGAAAACCAAGAAAACACAGAAAAACGACAAAAGCTGCATCAAGAGTCCTGACAACGAAAGTGCTCCACACCTGCAGGGGGCGCTCTCAGTGTTTGCCTTTGCACCACGTTCTTTGTTCATACCTCATTTAAACTTTGTGTTTGAGTTTGTGAATGTGCAGTGCATTTGACCCCATCTGTGGAGATAGGTTCAATTCAATTCAATTTTATTTCTATAGCCCAGAATCACAACAAGAGTTGCGCCAATGGGCTTCACAGTGAAAAACATGGAAACATAATCTAACATAGACATCAGCAAAAACATTGTCCCATCCTCAGTCTCTCGATAAACACACGATCCTTGGTGCCAGAGCAAAAAACCCACCGGCAGGTGCAGCATGGGAAAATTCTCTCCAGACACTGTTGCCAACCAGCTGTCATCATGCGGCACCTTCAGACCTGAGAGCTTTGAGGAACCAGTCACTTTATAGAGAGCAGACGGACGGGCAGACGTGTGGGGGACTGGACATCGGCTTTATTTGGGTTGAGGGCTTCAACCAGGCAGGTGGGGCTCCATCCAGGCAGGTGAGTGGAGAGGGGCAGAGCTAAGGTCTGGTCAGAGTCTGGTCACAGGAGGACATCTGAAACATCTGAAACAGCTCCACTCACCAAGGGGAGCGGAAGAGAAGAAGAGAGAGACACTGGTGAACAGCAGTGAACTGATTTGTCTGTGAAAAACATGAGGTTATGGGACAGAGATGAAGGAGAAGGAGCAGTTAGAATAAGAGGACAGAGGCTCAGGGCACCATACTTCCCCCAGCATCAAACTGCTAGAGCAGCCTGACTTCAGCTGTGGAGTTAACCCTGCTCCTCTAGCCTGGCCATAAGCTTTCTCATAGAAGAAAGTTTTAAGCCTAACCTTAAACGTAGAGACTGCGTCTGCCTCTCTGACATGAGGTGGAAGCTGATTCCATAAAACAGGAGATTGGTAACAAAAAGTTCTACCTCCCATTGTAAGTTTATTAAATCTGGGGACCACTAGTAGCCCTGCATTTTGTGAGAGCAGTGTTCTGTTTGGTTTGTAAAGTGCTATCAGGTCAGTAATATAGGATGGGGCTGTCCCATTTACAGCTTTATAAGTGAGAAGAAGGATTTTATATTTGATTCTAAACTCGACCAGGAGCCAATGAAGTGAAGCTAACACCGGAGTAATGTGTTCTCTACTATTTGTTCCTGTTAATAATGTTGCTGCTGCATTTTGAACAAGCTGAATGCTTTTTAGTGAGCTTTTAGGGCAGGCTGCCAGCAGGGAGTTACAGTAGTCTAATCTTGATGAAATAAATGCATGGACAAGCTTTTCCGCATCATTTTTGGATAAGATATTTCTAACTTTGGCGATGTTGCGGAGGTGGAAGATGCTGTTTTACAGACTTGGTTTATATGGGCTTTAAATGATACGTCTTGGTCAAATATAACCCCCAGGTTCCTCACGGTGGAGCTCGAGGTTACACTGATGCCATCCAGGGATATTATCTGATCTGATAGAGCCTCTTTCAGGTTTTTGGGGCCAAGTATAATAACCTCTGTTTTTTCAGGGTTTAGAAGGAGATAGTTAACTGTCCTCCAGGTCTTTATGTCTCTGACACAAGCATTGAGCTTTTCCACATGGTCACTGTGACCAGGTTTTATTGATAAGTACAACCGTGTGTCATCTGCATAACAGTGAAAGTTAATGCTGTGCTTTCTGATTACATTTCCAAGGGGCAGCATGTAGAGCATAAACAGAATGGGTCCAAGTACTGAACCCTGCGGCGCTCCGTAGTTAACATTAGAGCACTCTGAAGATTGACCATTTACATTGACAAACTGGTACCTCTCAGATAGATAGGATTTAAACCAGCACAAGGCCACTCCTCTAATCCCTACATCACATTCTAATCTTTGTAATAAGATGTGGTCGATCGTGTCGAAGGCTGCACTGAGGTCTAACAAAACCAGGATTGAGAGCAGCTGATAACAAACATAGGTAAGATAGGTTAGTGTAGTAATAATTTTTTTGGTCCAGAAACAAATATAATGACACACATATAATTCATGGCTTTCAAAAACTTCAAAAAGTATTTCTCCACTCAAAAGAAAATGTTATGCGATTCACAAATTTCCGTTACATTTATGTGCAAATCGATGAACCTGCATTTACAAAACACCGTACAGATTTGTGATGACCGCTGTATTTATTTGTGGACACATTTGTGCATTGACCACTGTCCGGAAGGTCTCAAAAATCCACAAATAAATGCAGGGGTAGTCACTAATATGTACGGTAGTTTGTAAATGCAGGTTCATCGATTTGTGAATGTAACTGCAATGACATTTGGAGTCGAGAAATGCTTTAGTGAATCTTATGTTTATTTGTAAGTCATGAACGTCGTTGGTCATTTGTTTCTGGACCAAGAAATGTTTTTGTGAATGGTGCGATGGTTATTTGATAATAAAGACACTAACCTATCTCCATACCACCACCGTACAGTTGGTGTTTGTCCATCGATCTGAAGGTTTGCGGTTCGAATCCCGCTCTCTATATAAACATCACTGGTTGTTCAAATTACTTTATTTGATACCGACATTCAGAGCATCCTAATTATTCACTGCAACAACTTTCAGAGGTCAGAGCAGAGTTTTGCGTCACAGTAATGCTAATAAGTACTAGCATGCTACCAGCGCACTTCCTGATTCTTGGACAATACAGCACAATACAGAAGTAATTAGATGCAGGCAGTACACAGTGAGTTTATTTTCAAGAGCTGCTTATACCATATATACGCACTGGGACAAGGGGCACTACGCAACTTTCTGCTTATCGCTATGGAGATGTTATAGCTTTGCCTGAAATATTCCACAGTATGGCATTAAACTTATCAATTTGCATTTAATGAATCACACGTTTTATTGCTCAAAAGTACATGCGTTCTGACTGTGATCATGGCATAGTATCATCACTTGCTTGTCTCCAGGGAGATGAATAAGTTTTATGCCATACTGTGGAACATTTCAGCCAACTAAGGCAAAGCTATAGCATCTCTATGGAGAAAAGCAAATGGTAGACCAGTGCAACTTTAAATAAGACAAAATAAAATAATAAAAAACGACTGTGCATAGTTACCTTCAACATTTAAAAAGGAAGCAAACAGTTTGAGGACTTTCTCTCATTCAAAAGAGGTAATATTCAGTTTGAAATTGTTAATCGCCATGGCAACAACGCTAATTTCTCATCACTCTTCAGTCGCGTCTCTAAACCGCACCTCCTGCCGCAGCGACATAAGCAGGTCTTTGTATCTGATAATGTATTCCTGCGGCTCTCCGGGGGCGCCGTCGATTCAAAGTGCCCGTATGCTTTTCTCTTCCCACAATTAGCAGGATCAACATTAGCCCGCTCCAGCTGCAGGTTCCAGCAGTGTGGGCCTTCACGCCGCTCGCTGTTTGATCACTTATTGACGGATGCTAACGTGTACGCTAGCGGCCCATCTGTGCCTCAGCTGGGCCGCCGCACACTTTGTGAATATGATTAATGTGACGGCGAGTGTACAGGGAGACGGATGAGGCGCTGATATGACGACCAAGGCTGCCAGGGTGAGTTAGTGAACATAGAGACAGCTGTTTTTAGCTTTTGAACAAATGACTCCAGATAAATTGAAAGTGGAAATACACTGTGGCTTTGTAGTAGTAGGGCTGGATGATGTGGGGATGTGGGATGAAACTGTTTTTAACATCATATCATGGGATTTTAACCAACTAAAAGTGCAGCATGTGCGGCTCAAAGGACCCAAGTAAGAGACTGTGGGATTGTGTGAAATGGTAAATGGTACGAGTGTAACGTTATCCAAGTCTCACGGTACGATATTTATTGTGATGTCGTGGGAAAGCTCACGATATGGTGGGGAAGCTCATGATATTACAATATTCTACATAATAACAAGACTGACATTCTAAAATGCTTTGAGCAGTCATTTGGTACAACATTTATTGTCATTAGGGATGGAACGAAATCCACATCTCTCTGTACGATAATTTCACCATAAACATCTCACTGTACCAGATTTATTGATATTTTGTGGAGGCACAAAACTGTGAATCTGCTCCTTTTTCCTCTAAAAATGCTTCACAAGACTTAATCCAAAGAATGAAGATTTCAAAGTGCTTAGAACAGTTATTTCTTCATGTAGTCTGCACTGAAACGGAGCAAAGGATCATGGTCCATGTGGTTCCCTCTGTCTTTCTTTAGCTATTTCTGCATCAGAACTATTCATTTAAGCAAAGACACTTGTGATTCGATATATTGTGATGGTCCACGATATTATTGTGAGACCTTTGAGACCTGCTGTGACAGGACACAGAGGAAGGAGGGACACTTCTGGCTCTTCCTCTCCTCAAACTGCCCTGACACAGATCTGCTGGCCCTCCCTGACCAGTCCTCCTGCTAAACTGACCTGAGACCTTTAACTGAGACACAAAGGGACCGAGAAGAGCTGTTGAAATGTTCCTCAAGCAAAACGTGAATTTCCCTCCAGATCAATAAAGTATCTCTCTTTCCATATTCCTATTCCTTTGTTTCAGTTTCTCCACAGAGGAATAACTACTATGGACCTGATTCCAAATTGGCTCTTATAACTCCTAGCTTCGGTGAGCTTCATTTGCCTGGAGCCAAACACTGTGGGCGACGTCACACTGCTTTAATCCACTTCTTTATCCACTCTATGGTCCAGACACGTTGGCATTTCAAGATCATAATCTCCAAACCTTTATACTTCTCCCGACTTCACCCTGCCTGAATATCTCTGTGTCTGATTCATCGCTCGGTGAAAAGAAGTAAGTTGAGCTGAGTGTACTTGGGGCCTGCGGCGGGTGAATCACCAGCGCTCGGCTCGGGGTCGGTGAATACAAAGACCTGGGCTCCCTGTCATCTGCTGCGGAGCCCTGTGTGAGCCTGAGGGCCACAGAGACAATACCAGGGCATACCAGGGCCCCACTGGCACTTTAAAGGGCCCACATTACACTATTTTCTGACCTGTGGTATAAAGATGTTTCGAGTTATGTTTTTTTGTTTCAGTCACACATGTTTAACACACAAACTCTGCAGATTTAGGGTTTCTTCCCTCAAACTGGAAACACTCTGTTCCACCTTGTGATGTGGTAACACAGGAAGTGCTCCACTGTATTTTTATTTTTTTCCTTTCTTTCTTTCTTTCTTTCTTTCTTTCTTTCTTTCTTTCTTTCCTTTCCTTCCTCTTCTTTCCTTCTTTCCTTCCTTTCTGCCTTCTTTCCCTTTCCCTCCTTTCATTTCTTTCCCTTCCTTCCTTCCTTTCTTTCCTTCTCTTTCCTTCTTTCTTTCTTTCCTTCTTATATTCCTTCCTTCTTCTCCTTCCTTCCTTTCTTTTTTCTTTCTTCCATTCCCTTCCTTCCCTCCTTCCCTTTCCTTCCTTTCATTTCCTTTCCTTCCTTTCCTGCTTTCCTTTCTTTTCCTTCCTTCCTATGTCTCCTTCCTTCCTTTCTTTTTTCTTTCTTTCATTCCCTTCCTTCCCTCCTTTTCCTTCCTTCCTTCCTTCCTTTCCCTTCCTTCCTTCCATCCTTCTTTCCTTTCCCTTCCTTCCTTTCTTCCTTTATATATTTATCCATTTATTTATTTGTTTTATTGTGATACAAGAGACAATACGATGACTAAAGACATTGGAGTTTTTGTCTAGAGGGAACAGGGAGCACACACGTCAAGGTTTAAAGGTTTACAAAACCACAGTTAAGATCATTATATTTGAGATTTATGTCAAACATTCACGCTTGTTTTCCCAATTTGTCAGTTTTTTAGGTTTAAAATGTGACTTCCTGGTTGGAAATCAGACATCACACCATCGAGTCTCCAACTGTTACCTCACAAAACTCCTCTAATGTACACAGAAATAATTACCTGGCAAACACAAAAAAAATCCTTAGAATGTCTGTCTTTACTGAACTAAAGGTGAAAGGAGTTGTCAACTTGAAAACAACCTCTTCATGACATCACAAGGTGGGATTTTGCGCTTTGGAGATGCAGACGGACTAATAATGCAGATTTACTCATTGTATTATTATAAAATGTGGCTAAAGCTCACCAGAGACAATTTTGCGTAATATAGGACCTTTGGAGCTGTACTCAGATCAGGAGTCTAACCCACAACCTCCTTTGCTGAGAGGAGGAGACAGTCTGTATTTAACATTCCTGCAGTGAATTATGGGAAAAGGTGTGTAATCATGTGGAGGGGATGAGCTGTTTTGAGACTTTGGTTTGGATTGGAGGAGACATTTAGTTTTTTATTTAGTTTGATTTATCTTATTGCTCTGTACAAAACGTCACAGAAGCACAGTTGGGCCGAGTAACCAAAAAGATAAAGGTGCAACTTGATAAACTGATAAATTGCAATATATCATCCATTGTTTTAGTATCAGGATATATCCTGATATATCAACTCGTGACATGCGTCTTATGATATGTATCATATTGTCAGACTCAGACTGCACAGTCCTACTCACTCTACACACAATTTATTTCACACAGTTTATGTGAAGTTCAAAGTCAAGAGTCAAAGAGTTAAACCAACAACCCTTCAAAATAAAAAATGTCATTTTGTTGAACATGGCGACATATTTGCCCATTAAACAACCACTGCTTTAAAGCTTTAGAAAATTCTGCCAGGGTTGAAAGCTCTCGTATGTGAGCAGTCTGTGGATAGTTTTGTGCATAAACGAGTTCAAAAGAGCACGTTCATTTTTCAGTGAACTTTGAACTGAACGCAGCACATTTGTAATTCAAGAACATGAACATGAATCAGATTATGTGAGATGAACGACGTACGTCACTGTTGAGGTGCAATTAAACGTCGGAATTTGTTTTCACTTGATGAGTCGAATGACCAGGTTTGCTCGCTCTTGTTAAACTGCATGTTGCCCAGTCACTCATTGCCCACAGGCTCCTCCACTTGAAAACTGCACAGCCTCATCAGAGAGCGCTTGTGTGTGCAATGCATCTTGGGTAACATAGTGTTAATGGGTGGGCATGATGAGTCAACTAATCGATAATTGATTAAGAATTTCGTCAATCACGTTCATTTTTAATCAACAAACCAATGTAGATGCGTAGAATGCTGTGTGTAGTGTAGAGTAAGGAGACAAGGCTGCGTCTGACAGCGCAAACACTGGAGCTGTGGCCTCACGGCTATGGCACACCTCACTGGAGTATCACTCAGTATCCCGGGTATGATCGGGTTTTTTGAGTATCCCGGTTTTGTCATGGTGCATGTATATGCAGTATCCCGGTTACTGTGCTAAACTTGCACATGTACAGTCTGCACATGTATGACCTGCACATGTATGATCTCTGAAAACATGAACCATCTCCAACGTGACACACGCACAGAACAGACTCACCATCAGCAGAACATCCTCTGTCACAGAGAGAACACTCATATTCCACTGAGTCGTGTCCTTTAGTCCAACAGAAGCTGAAGCATCAGTGCACAAGGAAAGAGCTGCTTTTTTAGCGTTTACAGTTTATGCAAATGAGCCATGTGGTTTTAAGTTTAGTTTCTGTAAAATGCAAACAAATGTTTAAAGCCGCATTAAACACATTCTGATCTCACACTGATGTGGCTCTGTAGTGGTGATGGTTTACATGTTTTAAAGTTGAGTTTATTTATGCAGATTAGTAATAGTAATAATAAAGATAATAATTTTAATATAAAAACATGAATGATTCATCGATAATCAATCATTAATTCTCCCGATGATCGATTAAGAAAATTTAATCAAATGCCCATCCCTAGTTAATTCCATGTTGTAACAGTAATGGGACATAGCAAAATAAGAATGTTTACTCAAAGTTTTGGAGTATTCACCTTCCCACTACAGAGGGATTCGTAGTTTACAGAGGTTTGTATAGTTGTTAAAAAAAAAAAGAAAAGTTAAAAGCAAAGATGCCCTTCTGTCACACTAAAATTATTTACTATGTTTTTTTTTTAAATGATAGATTTTTTTTCCGGTCCTTTTCTAGAGAAATGGTCACCTCCAAAGCCTGCTCTTGTACGATTTGAATTTCTTTTCACAAACTCCTTTAGAGGAAGTGGAGCAAAATTATTAAAAACTTTGTCCACAGATCTGAGCTGTAACCTGCTTGTCGCCCTTGTGATAGATACTATAGGTTTAATCTATACTGTGGAACATTCTAGACAAATGGAGATAAGCAGGTTTCGGACTTTTCCACCTTTCAATAATGATACTAAAGGACATGTATTTCTGCTTTATGAACATTTGGAAACCATTTTGATTGGATGACATTTTAAAACGTTGAAAAGAAAAAAAGATACATTTTTCAGAGTTTTTGCAGACGTGAGTTTTGGCATCTCCTCTGGACCGAGTGTGAAGGCGGGAAACACTTCCTGATAAAACTGCAACATCACTTCCTGTTCCCAAGTGTTACTTCCTGTAGACGGTCGTCAGGGGAGATTTCTGAACCAAATCAGAGATCCAAAAAGATTAGCTCCAGTGTACAGAGCGGAAGATCAGGAGGTGATGACGGCAGCTTCCTGAAGAGGGCGATGTAGAGGAAGGGCTTATCAAAATAGGTCAAAGGTCACTCAGGCAAATGGTTTAACACATGGGTGTCGTTTGAAAACGCCCTGAATTTGAAGTAACGACGAAATAAAATATGACCAAACGAAACTAAAGAGAGTAGGAAGCTTGACAATTTAAGGACTTAAGGATCTGCTTTGACGAAACTTTACAATGGCCACGTCTCAATCCTCGCTTCCTTCTCCTTGATTCAGTCGTTGAACGGAAAATGAAACACGAGGGGGGCTTCAGGAGGCAGACATCAGAGAAAAGAATCAAACGTTATTCTCAGTGATAAGTTTATACTGTAATTTTTAGACCATACGTCATACTTTTTTCATGGTTTGGGTGGCGACTTATACTTAAGTGCGACTTATATAGTAAAATATACAATATGTTCATAAGTACAGGGAGACTGGGAGAGATTATTAATGAGCAAACTTATCTTTGTATTGTTCATCTTTGTATTAAGGGTGCCACCCTTTACTGGCCTCCTGTTGGGTGTTTTTGGTACAGATGTTCACAATGTCAAAGGAACCAGGCAAAATGTGATCTGAAAGAATTTAGAAAACTTTGACTTATACCATCATATTGTGAACTACCCTACTCCTGAGTCTGTATGTAGATCTGGAAGTAACGACTAAAATATGACCAAATGAAACTACACCGTAGGGGAACTTTGCTAATTTAAAGACTGCATCTTGTGTTAATTGTCCAGCCAGAGTCACACACTTTCACAAAATTTATAAAGATGAGTGGATCTGGAGCTGTGTCCTGTCTCCCTGATTTCAGAGGGCGTGATTGACAGACTGATTAACCAATCAGAGAGACGCATGCTCTGTTTACACCAAAAACAGCTATGGCTGCTTAACAAAGGAAGAAAAAGAAAAACCTAGATAAACGACTAAGAAACAATGCAATTTTTTTTACAGAATCTGCAATCAAAAGACAAAACTGTCATGTATTTCAGGTAAAAGGAGTTGTTCTGAATGTTACGAGAACTTTGTAGAGGATTTACACATACAAATTAGTGGCTGTGGTTGGATCTTCTCGAGTTTGTACATATCTTTCATGTTCTGTGTTGTGTTTACAGATGAGGTCTTCTCTGAGGTCCCAGATCCTGCCTGGATGGCCCGACTCTCCCTGCCGCTCTCCAGTGATTACCACGAAAACGTTTTTGTCCCCAACGGGCCGCCGTCCACAGACAGCGAGCTCCTCCCACCGGACAGACTGGACTCCTCCTCATCCTTCTCCACTTTCGGTAAGTCCAGTACGAATACAGTCATTTCACTCAAGATCTTTGGGTTGGACTGAATCAGTGGTTCTTACACTTTTCACAAGTACCACCTCAGATACACTAAGGCTTTCCCAGTACCGTCAGATCTAAACCTGAACTACATCAGGTCTAAGTTAAGGACATAAGAAAATATAGAAGTAACGTGGACCCTTTAATCCTTGACTCCGCCCTCTCTTGCAGGTAAATCTCCGGACAGGGAGGAGCCGGTGAACGGGGCCCTGCTCTCAGAGGTCAGCTCCCTGTTCGAGATGCTCCTGACCCAGAAGGGAGGCTCCAGGCTGGGCCCCCCTCCGGACGTGCTGTACCGCCTGTCCAACGCCTACCGCCAGAGCAGCCACAAGAGGGCGGCACCGCACTCTTGAGCACTACACTGGAATGGACCGTAGGCTGTGTAAAGAAGTGGACGACGGGAGTGTGACGTCACCCAGTCAAATGAAGCTCATCGAGGCTGGCAAATAGAATATAAGAGCGAATTTGGAGATGATTTCCAAATTAGGAATAGAAATTTATTTTACGGACCAAAATAGTGAAAGAAAAACACCAGGATCACGTAGAACGGGTTAATACGAACATTTAAAAAGGTGCTTTGTGTAACTTTTCTGGAAGCTCCGTCAAACCAGACCAAGTTACAGGTTAGATCTGTGGAGAGGCGACCACGCTCACAGTCAGAATGTCTGTTTTTATAGGTATTTTTGACCTATAAAAGCAAATGTAATTGAATAAAAGTAAAGTGAAGCTGTTTAATGTCATACTCCACCAGAAAAGAAACACAATGCAGCTTTGAGACCAAAATTATGAGAGGAGGGACAATTTTTTAATGTAAAGTCAATCGGAGCCAGCGTCGATGGAGCTGTGTTCACTTCCTGTTTGGAACACGGCAGAATAGCTATGTCCATTTCTCTAAACAGTCTATGGAACAGACACGAGGAGAAGTTAAAGGCATTATCAGACTAAGAATGTACAGATGTTTATGTCGAAGATGTTCAAATGTTGTGGACTGAGCTCCTGAACTGAGAGGAAATATTTAGAGACGCAAAATAGTAAAAACAAACTTAATAACACATTTACCATTAAAGGTTCACTGCGTAACTTTTCTGAAGGAATACCATGTGCTTGTTGCCATGGCGATGTTAACTGTTTTGCCGGGAATCAGAAATCAGTACAAAAAAACATACATTTTTGCAGTTTTCAGTGAACAAAATTCGCAAACTAGGAATGGGACACAGTCTGATCTATCTCCATAAAGAGACTAGCAAAAAAGTTGCGCAGTGCTCCTTTTCGTAGCCACGAGAAAATGCTCAAAGCGACTCACTCTCTCTTCTTTTCGTTCGTTTCGCTCGCTTTTCCTCCAAATTTGTCTCTATTGTCCGACTCAGGAAGTGGCAGAAAATGGCGGCTGCAGGAAACCCACTTTTCCTTTTGTTTTTCCTCTGAAGACTTTAAAGCTCCAAACAGGAGAAGAGACGAGCGTTGACCAAAGACTACTTCCTGTTTATGTTTTTGAAGGGAAAAACGTGAATGTGTTACCTACGTGTTATCTCTGACTGAATGTTGTGAAGCACTTTGTAAATAATGTTGTGTAAAACTGTTTTTGTTGACTTTTTAAAATAAAGATTTTTTTGTATATAAAAATGTGTCCGTTTGAATTGTTTTGTCTTTCTACATCTGTCACAGTCAGTGTGAGGATTCTGTGCTTTTAGTAGTAGAATAGTCAGGATTTTAGCATTTTTCTATAAACTGATTTCTTGTCTAATGTTGACTACTCAGTTATTTTGAATATTCATTGCCGCCTATACTTTTACTGCTACTGCTACTACTACAACAGCTACTACTATTATTACTACTACTACTACAGCTACTACTATTACTACTACTACTACTGCTACTACTACAGCTACTACTACCACTACTACAAATACAACAGCTACTACTACTACTATTACTACTACTACTACTGCTACTACTATAGCTACTACTACCACTACTACAAATACAACAGCTACTGCTACTACTACAGCTACTACTATTACTACTACTACTACTACTGCTACTACTACAGCTACTACTATTACTATTACTACTACTACTACTACTACTACTACTACTACTACTACTGCTGCTACTGCTACTACTACAGCTACTACTATTACTATTACTACTACTACAGCTACTATTATTACTACTACTATGACTACAACAGCTACTAATACTGCTACTACTACCACTACTACAAATACAACAGCTACTACTACTATCACTACTACTACTACTACTACTGCCACCACTATTGCTACTACAACTCCAACTACTACTAATATACTACTAAAACTGCTAATACGCCTACTGCTCCTGTAATTACCACTAGTCACGCGACTACTACAACTGTTACTCCTAATGTTACTACTGCTAATATACTCCTGCCACTAGTACTACTACTGCTAATACTACTACTAATACCACTGTTGTAGTAATAGTTCTAGTTCTGTAGTACTGCTACTACTTATGCTACTATTACTACTACTGCTACCTCTCCAACTCTTGCAAATGTAGTACTCCTACTCCTGCTACTACTACTACCACTACTATGTATTTTTTACAAGCAACTACTGATAATATACTGCTAATATTACTGCTACTACTACGTCTATTACTTAAGGACTTATGTTGTGTATTTTTCATAGTTTTCAGTCAGCAGAAGGCGCAAGGACAAGGACATTTTTACACTCTGATATTTGGAGAGTTCAGCTCCTCTCAGTCACCGACAACAGCGCCCTCTGCTGTTTGTCCGACAGCAACACAGGGTTTGATATTATTAAGCTCATTATGTTGAGAATCAATAATAATGAAGCGAAAATATAGTAATTAATACATTTTGTAACATTACTGATTATTCTGCTAGTGGAAAATGAAAACAGAAAACATTCTACTCCACCTTGTGATGTCATGGTAATACAGGAAGTGCTCCACTGTGTTTTTAAACTCCACACACCTTCACTGGAGTCATTTGTTTCATTTCAGCCATGGAAATGCCAACCAAACTAAAGGAAAAAGGAGCAGTTAAATTGAAAACTACCACTTCCTGACATCACAAGGTGGAACAGAGCATTTTGAGCTTTGGAGATGTAGAGTAAGAATAAAAAAATTAATCAGACATGTGAAAGAAAAAAACAACACAACTCCAGGTTTGTTTTTGAGGAGGTAACAACATTATAACATGACAAAAAGCTCACAAGAGTCAGTTTTTCCTCGTGTTCCCTTTAATGCCAAAGCAATAACATCTCATCTCCATGGAAACAGGTGACAGAAGGCAGCCGCATGTTTTAACATTAACAAAATTTAACATAAATCATTTGAAGAACTTTTTCATAACCGCTTTATTTGAAAACCATCTCCAGCTTTAACTCTCCGCGGAGTTGTTTTTACTCTAGCTGAATTTGTTCCTGATTTAGTGTCTCATTTAGTCCCTTATCCCCCATCCCTCCAGGCTTTTCTCTCGATACATATTTATAAAGTTCCTCATTGTGGCTTTTCTCCTGGGACACTGTACAGCAAAGTCCAATATAAGCTGGGACCGGATTGTGTTTGTGAATGTAATAACACGGAAGACGGAAAATGCATTTTTGGAGTTTGGTCTTTCGAGGTTTTTGTTACAAGTTTGAAAAATATGTGAGTCCGTCCCAGGAGACGCAGAGGCGCAGGAGGGAGGATTAGAGGGACAAAACAGAACAAGAAGAAATAAGCGTAGAAATAAATAAATAAATAATGCCCCACTGTGTAACATTTTTGCCCAAGAAAATAGACGAGCAGCAAAGTTTGTTTTGGTTGCTCTAAACAGTAAACATCAATGAAAACAGGCTTGCAACTGCACAAACCTGACTCTTATTTGGCCTTCTCCCACTTGTCTCCATGGAAATGCTGTTCCTTTGGCTGTAATATTCCACAATACAGCATAAAACATATTGAGAAATCAGAAAATTACACGTTGTTGCTTTAAAGAGCCCATATTATGCTATTATTTATGTTCTAATGTAGTTTTGATATCACAAGCAGAGTTGTGTTTTTTTGTGTCATTCACACACAAACACACCGGCATATTTAGGCTGAGCTCTCCTCACAAACTAAAAACACTCTGTTCCCCTTTGTGATGTCATATGGTGATACAGGAAGTGCTCCACTGTGTTTTTAAACTACATACACCTTCACTAGAATCATTTGGATCATTTCAGTGCTAGAATTGCCGATCTTTAATAAACTAAAAGGTCAAAGGAGCTGTTCAGCTTGAAAACAACCAAGGTGGAAGAGAGAATTTTGAGCGTTGGAGATGGATACAGGCTAATAATACAGGATTACGCAAACATGTGTGAGTGAAACAAAACACAACTCCAGGTATATTTTTGAGGAGGGAATATTATAAAGACTTAAAGCTCACAAGAATCCATTTTGTCTAACATATGAATATTATTAACAAACAACAGACGCATATTCAAAGCATATTCAATTTGTGTGAATCAGTTCTATATTTATGTATATGTATTTAGTATGTATGTTTAATTTTGCAATATTTAAGGAAAATGTATTCTTTTAACGTCAGTAATTCTTATGACCCTTTTTTATCAGAGTTTTATTGAATCTGTTGCAATGACCTTGCATTCTGTATTCTCTGTTGGTTCGGCGCCCTCTCTGTGTCTAGTAGAAATCGTCTGGCTCGATTGGTCAAGGTGGCAGGTAAAATTATTGGCGTACAACAGTCCCAGCTGCAGGACATCAATAACAGCAGGGTGATTTGCAAGGCCCAGCAAACAATGGAGAGCCTTGTCCATCCGCTCTGTGAGGAGTTTAACCTCCTTCCTTCTGCGCAGCGTTTGAGAATGTCCCGGATCAGAACGCAGAAAGCTCGGATATCTTTTATTTTTGAAGCCATAACCAGGATGAATGCTCTTATAGCTCGGATCAGCCGTGGTGAATTGTGGGTACATATCTAGTCTCATCGAGTTGTATTCTGTACATTGTTTTCATTTTGTTCATTCTGTACAACAACTCAGCCTTATGTAACAGATAATACTCCCTACAACTGTACAACAACTCAGCCTTATGTAACAGATAATACTCCCTACAACTGTACAACAACTCAGCCTTATGTAACAGATAATACTCCCTACAACTGTACAACAGCTCGCCCTTATGTAAAGTATGTAATTGCCATTTTTATATTAAGTTTATTTTATAGATGCTTCTTTTACGCATGTATTATTTATAGTTTGCGGCTTGTTTCCTGCAGTTTCTTTAATCCACTCTATTGCCGTTTTCCATTATAATTATCCAACATAAATTATACAAAATACAGAAAAAAATGACTATCCACTAATTCTTGTGCTTGGAGTTGCAGTCTTTCGACCCCAGATGGCGCCACAGGACCATGAATAATTGATCCCAAATAACAGCATCCTGCCTAATACACGCGTACAAGGCATTTTCAGGACTAGGAATCAAACAGAATGTTCCTCAGTACGGCATTAAACTCTCGCATTCATCCAATTACAAGAAAATAGAAAAACATCCATTCTTACTGTGAGTGGAGTCACCTCTCCGCAGATCTTACGCGTAACCCGGCCTGGATGTGTCACCTGCCGCTCCTCTCTGTGAAGATGGACACGTTTAATGCCATACTGTGGAACATTCTTGGACATCGATGTATTTTACGCCGTGCTGTGGACTATTAGAGTCAAAAGAACAACATGTCCATGGAAACAAGCAGGCATACAGGCCAAATATGAGTCAGGTTTGTGGAGATGCAAGCCCGCTCACATGTTTTTATTCGTGTTTCAGTGCATTAAAAAAAAGAACTAACCAGCTTTTTGTCTTTTCGTTTATTGGCTAAAAAGTTACATAATGTGACTTCTATTTAGATTCTAAGCTATTAAATCCAAGATAAAGATATTACTTTGTTTTAGCGGTTTTAAAAAAGACACATTTGCATAATTTCGTTTCCTGTTCTGTATTAGATATTAAAATTTGCCTGCACCTGGGAATGTACACAGAAAAGTCAAGAGGGCTGTTGGTGCTTTTGGGCCTAAGGGTTTGCCGTAGGCCACAGTTTTGCAGTGTTTTCATGTTTTATCTCTGAAATTCTTTCTTAAATTCTTAAAGGTGCACTGTGTAACTTTGCTCTACCTGTCTCCAAGGTGATGCTATTGCGTCGCCTGGGATCTTCCCCATTAAAACAAGTCAATTACAGGTGTTTTTTTTTTTTTTTTTTTTCAAAACTACAATCAAAACATGCATTATTACTGAGAAGGCATGCTTCTCCGCAGATCTGACCTGTAACTTGGCCTGGTGATGTGGGCTGCTTGTCTCCGTGGAGATTTGACTTAAATTAAATGCCATACTGTGGAACATTTCAGGGAAAAAAAACAACACACAGTTTAGCAAATTATGGACTTCTACCCAAAAACGTATACCGTGCACCTTTAAACATTTACATTTTAAAGGCGCATTACGCAACTTTTCTGGTGGAGGGTTCGCTACCTGCTTGTCTCCCTGGAGATGTTATGTTCCATGGTATGATATTAAACACATCTATCTTGCATTTTTTCAATACAATTGTTTCTATTGCTCAAAAACACAATAATTCTCTCTGAGAATAGGGCGCCGCTCCATAGATCTGACCTATAATAGAAAATAAGGGTGTGCATTGCCATGAATCTGACGAAACGATACGCATCACGATATGTCACGATGCAATATGTCCCGATATATCCTGATCCTAAAATAAAGGAAGATATATTGTGACTTATCAATAATTATGTATAATATTTTGGTCGAGCACATATTCACAAGAACAAAATTGAATGAAATACAGTTTATTTAAGATTAAAATCATGAGAACAGTAAATTGAACATATGAATTTTTCATGAATAACATAACTTTATTCAGACACATTTTGACTCAATATAAGAATCGCGCAATGAAGTATCATGATATAACACTGAATTGATATTTTCTTACACTCCTAATAGAGACTATAGTTGTCTACCTAGCGACAGACAGGTGGAACATTCAAAGCAATGGGGACTCCATTGAAACAAGCAGAAAAGTTAAGCAATGCACATTTAAACAGTGAAATAAAAGGTTAATTACGAAATTCAATGTGCTACAAATCTGATAGATCAGGAGTCTAACCCACAGTCTCCTTACTGAGTGAAGGAAAAGCATGAGCACAGAGTAAAATACACATTGTAGTTGCTTTAGTGACCACCAGGGGGCTGTATTAGTCCATGTTTATCGAGTATTTTCTAGGAAACCTTTTTGTGGAGGGGAGTGTCACAGTAACAACAACAGAGTCTATAGAACAATCCATTAAACTCTGTATCGACTTCCACGGCACTGCTGCTTAAAGGCACAAAACAAAATTAACGCTTTTTAAATTTTCACAATCTTATAATGTTGTTTTCTCATTAAAATTGTATCTGGAGTTTTTTCATTCGCACATGTTTGAGTACAGTGATTCTGCACAGTGGGTTTTGTTTTGCCGAGCTCCAAATGCTGCCACTGCCGCTCGTTCATCCTCATCCACGCAGCTCCTCTGGGTTTTTAAAGAAGGGGGTATTACACTTTTATGGGGTTTTGACTTCTAACACATAACATAATGAGGACACGTGTCACCTTTTATTGTTTTGAAAATTCTGTAATCGCCCAAAACAACGTCTTGGTGATGACGTCACAGCATTTTATAGGTCCAAGAATTAAAGAATGAGGAGCTGTGTGTTTTGCATTTTTAACACATGCCATAGAGTCATAGAACCGCGAAGTGCGTTAAAACTGCAAAACACACGGCTCCAAGTTGTTTAATGTGCTGTTCTCATGGCTACAAACTGAAATATCTCACCTGTGCATGTCTCAAATTTGTTATTTCAGTGTTTTAAATGAAATTAGTCTTTACATTCTCCTCATTGGATGTTTTTAACCGTTGCCATGGTGACGTCATCGCAACCGTGGCAGAGCAGTGATGTGTAAAAGCGTTCAAAAACGAGGAGCAGTGTCTTAAAAATGCAGAACGCACATCTCCAAGTTGTATAATGTGCTTATACCACGGCTACAAATTGAAAAGTTATGCTTGTGAATGTGAAGTGCCTGTTCCCGGTCTGTAAATGTCCAAAACATCACCAGTTATTTCAATGTTGAGTTCAAAAATGTTTTATTTACCTTTAAGTGTTTGCATGGCCTAGCGTCCTCATATCTCGCTGACCTGATCCACCTCACGCCTCCTCTCGCACTCTTAAATCAGCAGAGCAGCTCCAGCTCGCCGTCCCAAAGACAAAACGCAGACTTTGTGGGGACCGTGTGTTTTCTGTTGCTGCCCCACGGCTCTGGAACCAGTTGCCATAAGAGATTAGACAAGCGGAGTCTGTAACTGCTTTTAAATCACTCCTAAAATGCACCTTTTTCCACTGGCTTTTGAGAGAGATGTGCATTTCCTATTGTTGAGTATCTTATTGTTTTCTATTTTTAGTAGTTGTATTGTGACTTTGACTGTGATTGTCCTTGTCTGTTCTCTATTTGTGTGCAGAACTTTGGCCGACTGTAAAGTTTTTAAAGTGCTTTATCAATACAGTTGCTATGGTTTTAAATGAAGCTAGTCCCTACATTCTACTTGTGCGTTATGCAGTATTAACGCACTGCAGTTAGACATTAGAATCCTCCTCAGGGACCAGTGTATAATGTAAAATATTTTTTAAATTCCAGTTTTTGTTGTAATCCAGTGAGTTCTTGGTTTTTGATGCTCTGAGTTTCCCCTCCCTTTTGCTCTTCCCCTTCAGAGTTTACAATCACTAACCACTCTGCCAGAGTGACACAGGAAGGACATGGATGTAACAATAACTGAAATATCATATCGTATCGTCAAAGGTCTCACAATAATATCGTGGCCCATCACAATATATCGAATCCCAAGACTCTTTGCTTAAATGAATAGTTCTGATGCAGCAATAGCTAAACAAAAAAAACGGACGGAACTACATAGACCATGATCCTTTGCTCCGTTTCAGTGCAGACGACATGAAGAAATAACTGTTCTAAGCACTTTGAAACGGTGAGATGTTTATGGTGAAAATATGGCACAGAGAGATTTGGATATCGTTCCATCCCTAATGACAATAAATGTTGTACAAATGACTGGTCAAAGCATTTTAGAATGTCAGTCTTGTTATTCTGTAGAATATCGTAATATCGTGAGCCTCCCCGCAATATCGCAATACATATTGTGCCATGAGGTTCATACCGTGACATTATCGTTTCGTAAGACTTGGATATCGTTACACCCCTATTTATTACACAAAATGGATTGTTGAGTTTTAAGTCATTTTATAATGTTGTTAGTTCATCAAAAACACACGTGGAGTTGTGTTTTGTTTCATTCACATGTTTGAGTAACTCTTTATTATTAGTCTGTCTACATCTCCAAAGCTGCAAATGCTCTGTTCCACCTTGTGATGTCATGAAGCGATAGTTTTCAAGTGAACATCTACCTTTCACCTTTAGACTAGTAGAAATAGTAAATTCCAGGACTGAAATCATCCAAAAAAGTTCCTAAGATGTATGGAGTTAAAAAAGACAGTGAAGCGCTTCATGTATTACCGCATGACATCACAAGGTGGAACAGAGCGTTTTCTGTTTGAGAGAAGAACTCTTAAACCTTAAATCTACAGGGTTTGTGTGTTAAATGTGTGAATGGAACAATAAAACACAACTCCAGGTCTGTTTGTGATGAGAAAACTACATTAGGACACAGATCATAAAATAGGGAAATATGGGGACTTTAAATATATAACCTTTACAAAGAAATTTATACACATCACATCAGATTTGTGAAGTTGTTTCGTATTGTTTTTGTAAATTAAATCATATGTGCAGGAGCGTGGGCGACTCTTCAGGCATGTTTTTGATAAGGTAACAACGTCAGAAAGCGTAACACGGTAGAAAGCTTCAAAAAGTCGATCGTTTTTTGCTTGGGGGTGGAGCCTTGCACAGAATCTTACATCTAACCATAAAAACCGTTTGAATAGGGCCCAGGAGAGATCACTAAATGACTCAAACATGCATGGATGACATCTAAAACCGCTTCAGGGATGTTTTCGATGAGGGAACGTTATATGATGGTAGAAATTGATGGCGTCTCAAATGCAGGAGAGTAAAAATGTCTCAGGTGTGCACTTTCAGACCTTTTAAAATCTGTTTTCGTGACTGAATCGTATAACTTTGTATGAGTCACCATCGCACCGGTCTGCTGTATATTTTCGTACACCTCTAAAAACGCAGCTAAACTCGGCCAAAGAGAAGTCCTCAAACCAAAAACCTAAATGTGACTCCAGATCAAAGTGAGCGTGAGGCTTTGAACGCTGTCGGGGAAACGGACACGCTCCGTTTGTCTCCTTTTGGTCAATAAATAAATAAATACATCAATAAATAAATGCAAGGCCATGATCAAAACGGTTTTGCTTTTCATTTTCATCTTTCTATTTCCTCAGAGACTGTGGAACGGTCACACTTCCAGTTTATTATCTCTCATAAATTATAATTCTGATCTAGTGAATAGGCAGATACTTGTGATAATTCAGGTCAGGGAAGTAACAAAAAAACAAGGTTGAAAATGGTATAAATGAAGTAATCTTTAATTAACAGGAATGTAATAGGTAACAAAACAAAATATGTACCTAAAATAACCTAAACTAAGAAACAGAAAAACAGGACTAATGGGTTTTATGCTAAAAAATGAGTCATGTGGGATTATACAAAAAAACAAGTGACTAAACTAAGGGACACAAACAAAACCAAATCACAAGTGTCCCAAAGTAAAATAACATAAACTCAGAAACAGAATCGAGTGACAAAACAAAAGGCACAAAACAGAACTAAACTAACCGAGTGTCTCAACAGACACAAAGTCAGGCCAGTACAAACAAAGTGACTGACACGAAAGAGACACAGACCCACACAAAATGGCCACAAAGTCCAGCAGCCCCAAACAGGTGCTGGGAAAAAGGGACAGTTGGGAATTGTGGACATAGGGCTCATTTTCCTCAGTGTTGGAGACGTGTGGAGACACTTTTTAAATCTTGTAGTCCTTGTATTTGCAGAGGTTGCTGGTGCTAGGCTAGTGCATGTCAATGGCCATAGTTGCCCTGCCACTAAAAACAGTCTTACCCACTCCACAGACCCGAGGAAAACTATTAGAACTCCAGAATGTCCATGTGAACGTCTGTGTCCAGAGAATAATGTTTAAAATAAAACTAACCTTGTATCTCATGAATCGTCGCATGTTGAGGGACTATTTTTTCATATATCAGACCGCCGCTGCCGAGCTTTCTATTTTTTATTTTTTTTTATTTAACCCTTATTTAACCAGGAAGTCCTTTGAGATACAATCTCTTTTATAAGGGAGACCTGGCCAAGAGGCATTGACACATAAAATATAAAATCATGAAGATAAGCCAAATTTACAGTCAGCTCAAGAATCTTCAGTTACACACTCAGAAAGAACTGCTTTGAAGGAACTAAGGGAGATGTGTTCCTGCAGCCGCAGAGAGTTCCGAGTGTTCAGGAAATACAACTCACTGCTGCTGCTCAGACATAAATGCTTCAAATGCAACGGTTGGTTTTACTTCTAAAATTATTCTACCAACACAGACATTCACATGGACAGTCTGGAGTTCTAATAGTTTTGCCTCGGGTGCTCTGTGGAGTGGGTAAGACTGTTTTTAGTGACAGGACAACTATGACCATTGACATGCACTAGCCTAGCACCAGCAACCTCTCCAAATACCCTATGTCCAAAATTCAGACCTGACCTTTTAAAACACACAAAACACATCAGAACTGGAGGCCTGGGGCTGTTACACCCATTTTACACTATTTTCTGATCAATGTTAAAATGTTGTTTCCCCATCACAAACAGACCTGGAGTTGTGTTTTGTTTTATTCAGTGTTCTTCTCTCAAACAGAAAACACTCTGTTCCATTTTGTGATTCCATGCGTTAATACAGGAAGTGCTCCACTGTGTTTTTAAACTCCACACAACTTCACTAGAATCATTTGGATGATTTCAGCCCCAGAATTGCCAATTTCTATTGAACTAAAGGTGAAAGGAGCTGTTAATTTGAAAACTGGAACAGAGCATTTAGAGCTTTGCAGATGTAGACAGACTAATAATGAAAGGTTATTTAAACATGAAACAAACACAACTCCAGGTGTGTTTTTGAGGAGGAAACAACATTGTCATCTGGCTTAAAGGTCACATGAGTCAGTTTTGGGTAATTATATTAACTTTTTTTGTTTTTTCAAGCAATGTAAAATATTGCTATTATTATTTAATATTTTATATTAGCCTATTTATATTTATGAATATGGTTATTATGAATGGTGAATAGTCTACTTGTCTCCATGGAGATGTTATTGGTTTTTATGAAATGTTACATGGAATGGCATTAAAATAGTGTGTCTTGTGTTTTTAGTACAGGTGTTTGTGTAGCTCAGGAATATTGAAGAAAACTAATTTGCATTTTTACTGTGAGTGAGGCCACCTCTCCACAGATCTGACCTGCAGCTTGGCTTAGGGTGACACCTGCTTGTCTCCATGGATATAAATAATTCAAAATGCAATACTATAGAGCATTAAAAACAACAATCCCAATCCCATGCACAGCTGCGTAGTGAATCATTAAAGGCCCCATATTGTGCACAATGGACAATATGGACTCCAGGTCCTCAAAAACAGACCTGGAGTTGTGTTTTGTTTCACTCACACATTTGTGTAATCCTATTAGTCTGCATTTTTAAAGCTCAAAATGCTCTGTTCCACCTTGTGATGTCATGAAGTGGTCGTTTTTAAGTTAACAACATTAAAACACAGCTCAGAAAATAGCATAATATGGGCCCTTTGCAAAGATAAAAAGAACAAAAGGAAAAGCTAGCATGTTTGTGTGTGGCCAGCTAGCGTCAGGTGGTTTTCAGGAGAAGCACAAACAGATGAGAGAAGAAGGGGCCAGAATGTGCTCCCTGATCAGAACAAGCAGATGTAAAAGGCTGGAACAGGTTTGAGCTAACGGCGGCTACGCTCCACAGACCGCTAGCATCTGTGTGCGTTCAGCGCCAGCACCACAGCGGCTAACGCTAACGTCAGCTAAACAAGAAACTACTCTGGCAAATCACACCGGCTTTGTACAACTTTCGGAGACAAAAAACAGTTCCAATAATATTTCACTGTTTAAAGGGCCTGTATTTTTTTCCATGTATTTGTCTGTAAGTTTGTCTCGTCCCAACACTTTTGTTATTTTGTATTTATTATTATTTTTTATGTTTTCCACTCTGGCGGGTGGTTTCAGATTTTCGCATTTTTAAGCCCTAAAAACGCAGTCACCGCCTAAACGAAAGGCACTTCTGCTAAAATATTTTGTCTTTTTACCCGCAAGTGTTAGACAGACTCTCTACCAGAAAGTTACACAATGCACCTTTACATTTACTTATTTTTGCTGAATCAAGCTTATGTAACTTTGTAAATCCCATTTATTTCCCCATTTATTTTGGGAGGTACACTTGGGGCTAAGAGGTTCACAATTCTCAAAACTCAATCGATGTAGTTTAACAGTCTTTTTACCAGGTTCACTCTGGTTTTGCAAAAGTGAATTCTGTTTTCCAGCAGAACTGTATTGTGAGGGCTTTAGTGTACACCGGGGGCCTCCAACCTCATTCACCCGGAGAGCTCCTTTTACAAAACAGAAATGTTCGAGAGCTGCTCCTGTTAGAGACTGCAAGAAATACTGTCCATGGCTATATACTTAAACGGGGAACAGTTTGATACCTATAAAACATGCTTCGTTTATTCCTGCTACTACTGTTTACAACTGAAGAAGACATCTACAAAAAAGGCCCTTATTACGCTATTTTCTGATCCATGTTATAATGTTTCCTCATCACAAACAGACCTGGAGTGGTGTTTTGTTTCATTCACACATTCCAATAAGCACGAGAACTAGAGCTCCCACATAAGCGTATCACCGTTTTCAGGTGTCCACACTGTGCCGTATCAGATTCATGCTCAGGTGAATACATCGGAGCTGGTGGCACCAGATCGTTCCGTCTCTGGAGCTGTTTTCCATCGGATTAGCGTGGACGAACACTGCATCCGCAACGAAAACGACTCGAATACATACTAGTGCGGATGGGGCCATATACACTACAAGATGTCATAAAAACAGCATGAAATCACGTGAGGTAATGCTATAGAAAGATCTAAACTGAAATAATTACCTGGGATATCAAAGGTGAGAAAAGAACAAAGAAGAAACTCGTCTTAACAGTGACCTGACTAAGATACCCAAAGAATAGTAATGACACCAGCATGTGTGAACATAATACAGAAAAGGTCACCAATTGTTAACGACCCCTAAACCATAAAAGTACAGTTTTAGCTTGAGTAGGCCACAGGAGCCAGTAAGGTGAGAAGTTTCCACGACATCTCAAACATGTGTGAATGAAACAAACCACCGGGTATGTTTTTAATGATGTGACATTTACATTCTAAAGTTTAATGATGTAACATTCTAAAGTGTCTAAAAGTTCACAAGAGTCATTTTTGCACATTACAGGACCTTTCATATGTAATTCATGGATTACCAGAACCAGAACTAAACCAGGACTCGAGTGAAGTCAGTGATTCATCTCCAAACTGGGCATCGCGACAAGATAAAAACATGTTCTTTTCTCAAAACAGGTGGTGAATACTTCTGCGTGGGATCCAGAACACACACTTCTCCAAGACTTTCTGAAGAAGTGAGTCCAGATGGCTGTGACTGACAGGAGGATTAGCCAATCAGGGACACGCACAGTTTGTCTGTATCAAAACAAATATGGCTGTGGGAAAAAGGCAAGAAAATATAACCGAGGGGACTGACAAACATCACAATTTTGTGTTCTTTTACAGTGGAACATAATAAAATCCATATTGACTTCAATGCGGTCGTATCAACAGAAATAAGAAAAGCAACAAAAATAGCATGCAAGTAATCTGCATAGTAATCTTTACTTATGCCCAAAAAAGAGGGAGAAGAAGAAAAGCATTACTTAAAAACTTTTCTGCAAAATCAATGAGTGAAGCACTAAACTGTTGATCTGAAGTGAGAGAAGAGAACCAAGCCCGGGGGTCTACACATGGCCTTCCATTCGAGGCAATGGGCTGAGCTCAATGGTGCATGTCTTCAGATTAGTCTATCCTGACTAGGTACTTCCAGTGGCTCCATGCCCATTGAACATATGCAGTAGTGCTCTTTTCTCATGCGGGCACTCGCCAGTGCACGCGAGCGCATGTATAAAGCACGGGCTCTTGGATCACATGATACAAGACCATACCGGCTCGTCAAAGCCTGAACCCGTCAGATCTCAGAAGCTCAGCAGGGCCGGGCCTGGTTAGTACTTGGATGGGAGACCACAAGGAATTCCAGGTGCCACAGTGGGGCGCCAGTTGCAAAAACTGTCGTTGTCTCCTTAGGCAAGGCACATCACCCACATTGCCTAGTATGAAAGTGGTGCGTGTGTGAGTGTTGGTGGTGGTCGGAGGGGCCGATGGCGCAGATTGGCAGCCTCGCTTCCGTCAGTCTGCCCCAGGGCAGCTGTAGCTACAATAGTAGCTTACCACCACCGGGTATGGAGTGAATGAATAATGCTCTGTAAAGCATCTTTGAGTGTCCTGAAAAGCGCTATATAAAACTGATGCATTATTATTATTATTAAGACCTAGAGCGGAACCGGAGCTAACTAAAAATAGGTAAAAAATTGCCACAAAATTTGACCTTTTTGAAAACTGTGGCTGCCCTGTCAGCCAAACACGAGCAATTTGTGATTACAGTCGTCCCTCACTATAACACGGTTCATTTGTCGCAGCATTGCTATTTCGCAGATTTTTTTTGTGCAATTTTGCATGCTTTTTTTTCTACAGCTATGTATGCTCATTGTGTTCTACATTCTGATTGGCTAAGGGAGAACCCACGCATTGTGTTCTGTATAATCAAAGATGGAATATCTGTTTGTAAGAATCTTCTCGCCCAGAATAAAAAACAGCGCCAAAAACGACCCATAACTATGGGCACTCGGCACCAAGACCGTCAGTGGAAAAAGACAGACCTCAGTTTAGATCGCAGAACGCCCCCTCCTCACACCCCCACTCCTCAGTTTAGATCGTGGAGCCTGTCTGAGAAAAGTGTATAAAGTTTGCAGATTACACCTATTGCGGGTTATTTTTAGAAGGTAACCCCCGCGATAAACGAGGGACCACTGTGCATTGTAGTTCCAGTGAGTGGCCACTACATCAACTGGAGACAGCTACAAGCAGCAATACTCTATCCAGTTATTTTAATAGATCCATGGAGGTGACCAATGAGCTCTTTTGTTTCACTGAAATACACTAATCTGATTGGACGGCCATGTTTGGTTCTGGCTCAGGGCAGGAGCTTTGACCAGACTGATATCTCTCTGTATTTTTTATACATTTATATCGCTGGATTGGATAACAGCTTCTAAATTCAGTCGATCTCCTGGTTGGACACTCTCCTCATCCTCTCATCTCATCCATAAAGCCTCAGTTTTTATCATCGATTCAGTGCATAAGGTGAACTCACAATAAGCGATGTGGACATTATCTGCCTCTTCTTGCCAAGTTGCAGATTTCTTGTTGTTCCACACGTGACCCCTGACCTCCGAGTGAGCCGGCGTTGATATGGCGACACAGCAGAGGGCCTGGGGTCAAAGGTTGCGTCGTCTCCGGCCGCAGTGTCTTGCTTAAGCCGCACAAACATCCCATTATTTTCCTGCTGAGCTCTGAGCAGCCGCGAGGTGAAGATGACTCAGTGTACGTTATGTTATGTGAAACTGTCCAGCTAAAAATAAAACGAGTTAGAATAGCATTTTTCCCTTTCAAAAACATAGAGGTTTGACAGCTTCTTATTAAAGGTTGGTAGTTTGATTCCAGGTATGACCAAAGCATATAACTGCTGAGACACTTTCAATGAGTGATGACGAGCGGCCGATCCAAAGGCTGCCGTGTGCTGATACTTTGCAGCTGATGTCCTCAACCTTCCCTGCGGGTGTGATGCTAACTGAAAACACTGCTCTGTGTGAAGCTCTATAGACATTTTCCCAACGGAAGGAAGTGCACTGCTGTGGGTTTGCAGGACTTCTGGTTAATGGTTTTCTCTGGCAAAATGTCTGTGGAAATGTCTCGCCTACTCTCCAGCTTCATAAATCTGCCCCGTCTCCAAATCTTCAACCAACAAAGGAGAAACATTCTTCATGAAGATTTTATCCACAACTATCAAGGTAAGAAAGACAAAAGCTTAAAGGAAACAACGGCAAGCATTTATGAAATACTGAGCAAAACTAACATGGTAAGGATTAAAACATAACTTGTTCACTCAGACTGATTCTACAATTAAACTTAAAAATTGATTTCATGATGTCGATAGTTGCATAGATAGATTTGTGCAATTCAAATGCCAGACATCTCTAGAATACCATAATTTTAGTTTTTGGGTCGCCAGCCTATTCCAACATAACTTAATTCCGACATGCCTATATTTAGACGTGCTGGTTTTCCAACACTTTTTCGTACTTCCGTGAAGTTGGCCCCATCAAACGCAAACCTGCACAAAAACTATGTCAATCGTTTGCGCTGCAACAAGTTTTGTTTGTGCAATTCTGGTTCTTAAGATATTTGCAGTTTTTTTTTCGGTCGTTGACGTCGTCCAGCCTCTCAGAATGTGAAACAGCTTCAAAACAGGAAGAAAATTATGAAAAACGTTTGTATTTCGTTTGCGCTGTGACCATTTTCATTTCGTGCAAGTTTATTTCTAAAATTATTAATTATTATTTTTGTGGTAATCATAGGATATCAGAAAAGTATGTATCAGTCTTTAGTAAATTGCTTTTGATTCATATTTTATACAATAATACAGACTTTTCCACAGCCTGAGATCGTTTAGCTGCACTAGTTTTGTGGAGTTTGCCGCTATCAGATGAGCAGAAATGACGTCCTATAATTACAGCAGAAATAATAATTAATCATTTTAGAAATAAACTCGCACAAATGAAAATTGTGACAGCACAAACAAAATACAAACGTTTTCTATAATTTTCTGCCTGTTTTGAGCTCTATTTAACATTTTGAGGGGCTGGATGACGTCATCGACCGAAAATAAAACTGCAAATATCTTAAGAACCAGAATCGCACAAACAAAACTTTTTGCAGCGCAAAACAGCACAAACGAAGCACAAAGGACTGACACCATTTTGGACTGTTTTAGAGCATTTTGAAGCTTCCTGGAGCTGACCCCAGTTTGACCTATAAAAGAATTGTTAATTTCTCAAAAATGAAAGAAGCACAAACAAAAATTTTGCAGCACAAACAAAGCACAAACGATTGACATAGTTTTTGTGTAAGTTTGCGTTTGATGGGGCCGACTTCACGCAGGTCTTTGTGGTATCACTATTCTGACACATCATTTATTTTTTTGAAAGAGTTGCGATCATCTACCCAGGTGCGTCTCTCGCTGTCCATGGTGCTGGGTGGGTCTACAGTAAAACCTCTCACTTTGAGTTTTCAAAGATCAGAGCGCTGCACTTCTAGTTGAGATACAAGTCAAAACTGTGTTATTATTATTTGTGAAAAGTAGTGCAGCACTTCAGATGCAGGATTTTGAATGCACAGACAGTGGGAGATAAAGTCCACAGGAAGTACAGTCACTATCTCTTATCTGAAGCTTCACGGCACGCTGTGTGGATGTAAACAAATACACATGCTACTCTCACCTTTTTACTTTTAAAAAACACCTCAAACAGGAATAATAGCGTGGTTTTGTGGACTGGAGGTTATAATTTGCGGAGGACAAATTCTACGAATAATGTGGATGTTGTGAAAAGTGAGTAATAAAGTCTTCTCACTGAGCTATGAAGTTGATGGCTGTATGGTGTTCTCCGCAGATCACCTACATGATGAAATGAATGAAGCACAAAGGGCCCATGCAGCCTCAGTTTTAGATGAGATATTTTCCCAAAGGCATGTGCTCTTTTTTAAAACGTATGACGGTTTCCCATGGCTCTCAGTGAGGACATTTTCCCATTGTCTGATATCCTCTGTGGGCCAAGTATTCTCTGATCAAGTGAGTCACACCAGCCCAAGCATCATCGTCAGTACCACAGCTCCTTACGCACATTACGCAGTGAACCACCATGTGAATCCTCGCAAAACTCCTGGCGTCGTGTGAAACCAAGCGATGAGAACGCAAGAGGCAACAGGGAGGCAACAAAATGGACTCCCACAGCTAAAAACCAAACTTAGGGCAACTCCAACAGAAGCAACACCTTTTCACTGTACTGTCCTCACTGAGACGTTAGAAGTTCCAGCTTGACAGCGATCTAAACTCTGAATCAATGCTGAGACAGATGTTGTAGTTTTCTGCATTCATTAGATGAGAATTAAATCAGAAAACTACAACATTGTCTCGGCATTGGATCAGAGTGTAGCTCGCTGTCAAGCTGAAACTTCCAACGTCTCAGTGAGGACAGTACTGTTGTAGTAGTGGGACGCTTAAAAAAATGTCTATGTCGCTACTTTGACAATTAGACGTCAGTGTCTAAATAGCGGGATGGAGGAATAGCAGGGCGTAACCATTAGTTTTGCTCAGTAGTTCACTAATGCTAGCTGCTGTTGTGCAAATACAATAAATTGTTAAAGCCAGAGGGGATAAATACATATACATACATACTAAAAGTCTTTGGATTGTTACGGGTGGAATAGTTTTAATGTACATTTCCATTTCTTCGTAAAATACACTGAATGCAGGTTTCTTAATAGCAAATTTACATTTATGTAGGTTTGAGTTCTTCTCTCAGATGGAAAAGACCTTTGTGCTGTCATATGGTAATACAGGAAGCTCTGCACTGTGTTTTTAAACTCCATCCACATTCACAAGAATCATTTGGATAATGTCAGCCCTGGAACTGTCCATCTCTGCTGAACTAAAGGTAAAATGAGCTGTCACAAGATGGAACAGAGCATTATGAGGTTTGGAGATGTAGATAGACTAATAATGATAAAGTGTTACTCAAACATGAATGACACAAAACACAACTCCAGGTCTGTTTTTGAGGAGGTAACAACATTATAACGTGACTTAAAGCTCACAAGAGTCAGTTTGGTGTAATATGGGCCCTTGAAGCGAACATTTCTGCACATTCCTAAGCACAGAACATCGTATTCATAGAGTGACAGTTGTAAATCTCCAGAGCTCCGATGCAATAACAGAGTGGTGCACTGAGAGACCACAGACAGAGAGACTGAGCCACACATAAGCAGATGTTATAATGCTTATCACACCATCTCCATCTCTGTGTTATTTCCTCGTCTGTGCAATATTAGGCTGCGGGATTCTGAACGAGACGAGTTGACGTGAGGTGACAAAACAGCAACTTTCTTTACTAAAAACAGTCTCTATCTATAAGCTCAGAATATGCTCAGAAAAGATAAATATAAAATGCATAAAGAGACAAGTAGAAGAGCTGCAGACAGCGCATCCTTGGTGTCTTGTGTTTTAAGAGAAAATAATTCAGAATGAGTTTAAATGTCCTGTATTATGCAAAACTGACTCTTGTGATCTTTAAGTCATGTAATAATGTTGTTAACTCATCACTAACCGACCTGGAGTTGTTTTGTTTCACACATGTTTGAGTCACCCTTTTTTATTAGTCTGTCTACATCTCCAAAGTTCAAAACACTCTGTTCCACCTTGTGATGTCATGAAGTAGTAGTTTTCAAGTGAACAGCTCCTTTAGTTCAGTAGAGATGAGCACTTCCAAGACTGAAATTATTCAAATGATTCTAGTGAAGGTGAATGGAGTTTAAAAAACACATTGGAGCACTTCCTGTATTGCCACATGACATCACAATGTGGAACCGAGTGTTTTCTGTTTGAGAGAGGAACTCTGAGCCTAAATCTGCAGGGTTTGTGTGTTAAACATGTGTGAATGAAACAAAACACAACTCCAGGTCTGTTTGTGATGAGGAAAATAGTGTAATATGAGCCTTTAAGACAAACTGAAGATGGTTTTAATAAAAATAATAATAAATATATAAACAATTTTATTCATTAGGTGTCTTTCTGGACACTCAAGGTCGCCTTACAACAACATAAACAAATGAAATACGATTAAAACATACAGTTAAGTTTATTGTTTTTAAACCAAGTATGGCCACTCATTTTCAGTTTAACATGGGCTCTTTTCAACAGTACACTAAACCTACAGCTACCAACCTTGGTGTGTTTATCGATGAAGATTTTAAGTTTGATGAGCAGAGAAATGCAGTGGTTAAATCCAGTTTTTATCACCTGTGGCTTTTATCCAGACTCAAACTGGATATATCTTCCATGGTTTTATCTCTACACGTCTTGACTCCTGTAACGCCCTGTACACTGGTATGAGCCGAGTGAACCTGTCACGCTTACAGTGAGTCCAAAACTCTGCAGCACGTCTTTTCAATTCTTTTCAAAAGTTGTGTGAGTGAGTGTTGGTGGTGGTCGGAGGGACCGTTGGCGCCGCTTGGCTTGTTCGCCGCGCCTCTGCCAGTCTGCCCCAGGGCAACTGTGGCTACAACAGTAGCACCACCACCAGGTCTGGAGTGAATGAAGAATGCTCTGTAAAATGCTGTGTAAAGCACTTTGGGGACATGTGTCTGTGTAAAGCACTATATAAATAAACCTTACCTTACCTTACCTCAATTCAATTTTAATTCAATTCAATTTTATTTCTATAGCCCAGAGTCACAACAAGAGTTGTCCCAATGGGCTTCACAGTGAATAAACATAGAAACATAATCTAACATAGACATCAGCAAACACATTGTCCCATCCTCAGTCTCTCGATGAACACACGATCCTTGGTGCCAGAGAGCAAAAAACTCACCGGCAGGTGCAGTATGGGAAAATTCTCTCCAGACACGGTTGCCAACCAGCTGTCGCCGTGCGGCACCTTCAGACCTGAGAGCTTTTAACCAGTGCACATTGTAGAGAACACATCACACCTATTTTATCCTCATTGCACTGGCTTCCCATTCATTTTAGAGCTGATTTTAAAATTGTATTGTTTGTTTTTAAGGCACTTCATGGACGGGCCCCAAGGTACATCTCAGACCTCATTGTTCCTACACTCCTCTGAGATCTGAGGGCCAGTGCCAACTTTTCATCCTAAAAACGAGACTCAAAAGTTGGGGTGACCCTGGGTGACCAGGCCTTTTCTGTGGTTGTCCCCAAAGTTTGAAACACTCTCCCTCCTCACATTAAAACCGCCACTTCAGTTGATTCTTTTAAGTCTCGTTTAAAAACACACTTTTACCTGCCTTTTAACACAGCATAAGAATTATGTGCTTCTCTGACTGTTTTCTTATTGATTTTATTTGCTATTTTTCTATTTGCTAATTTAATATTTTAGGGTTTTTTTATTGACTTGTGTTTTATTTATTTTATGCTTTATATTAATGAGTGTGTTAATTTAGATTATACCTTCTCTGTGCAGCATTTTGGAGACTTTGTGTTGGTAAAATGTGCTGTACAAATAAAGTTGGATTGGATAAAAGCCACAGTTAAAGTGGGATAGTATTTAATTGATTGATTGTATTTAGTATTATATTTAGTATTGTATTTTATTAGTATTTAATATTTACTGTTTGTGTTTAGTAATGTATTAGACAGTAATTTAATTGACTGATTGTATTTAATTGATTTATGTTCTTTGTGAGTATCTAAAAGTGCATTAGGTAACTTTGTGGTGATGTTAAGTTTCTCTATGGTTCCCTGGAATGTTTGACAATATGGCATTAAACGTATATCTATTCTGCATTTATTTAAAAATCGGTGTTTTTCAATGACGGAAATACATATTCTTAAAATGGACACATTGTGCTTGAGCCTGGTATACAGTTCTATGACACTTACGGATCATTATGTTCGAATTTGAACCTCCTCATAAACGTCATCACAGCAGATTCCTCCTGTGGATAACCTCACATCACACTAGTGCCGGAATGTGCTATCTATTTTCAACCTAAAATTGGATAATGGGGTAAGTGCAGAGCAGTGTGCGTGTACTGGTGACGATGAAAACGGGTGTTGATCGGCAAAATGGTGTGTTGAAAAAAGGCTAAAGATGACTCAAATATGCACTAATCACTTCAAATACAACCTCAAGAGGGTAAATAAGAAGAAAGCAACTATAACATGGCCAAAAGCTTTGAAAAGTGGATTTTGCAGAATAGGTCTAATTTAAGGTGTATAGAGAGAAACTGAATTCTACGATTGGTTAGAGCAGGTTTAACAATATTTACAAAACAAACAGAACCATTCAAGTGACGCAAATAAGATGAAACCCGCACTTGTCCATAACCTAAACATTTTGCCAACAATAGGACCTTAACTGCCCCGTTTTAGGCAAGTAATAATACTTTGTCATCTCATCACGCAAGGGGCGTTCCACATGTATTTTTACATAGTGGAATGTTCTTCATTTACCATGCAGACATTAGCAAACACAAAAAAAGCTTTGGTCTTGTTTAGGAGTTTGAGTTTCAACAAAAATGGGTGAGAGTACTTAAATGAAAAACTGTTGAATAATGGTAGGTAGCTGTAATCTTGAGAATTTGAGATTGTGTTAAAACAAAGCTCAGACTAAAGGAAATTTGCCCGATTTTGGCTGCGTTTTTTTTTCTCCCTCAGTTCAGGGAGGCATGACCCGACTTTTTGTCTCCGTGTGCGATTTTGAAGTCGCTGTTCCTTGGGTGTGGAGTCACTGTCAGATTGTAGATCGTAACAGCCGATAAAACAGAGCGTCAGGGCCAGAGGAGTGGCAGACACAGAAACAGAGGAGTGGCGGACACAAGATGCAAACTCGGAATACAGCGAAAATAAAGACTTTATTCCTCACCTCTCGTAAAGTGGTAAATGTTAAGTGCAGCATCTCACCCACATTATCCATAGAAATTGTCCTTCGCAAATAATGACCCCAGTCTACAAAACAGCGCTATTAAGTTTGAAGTGTTCTTTGAAAGTAAAAAGGTGAAAGAATTCCCCCAATTGTGTCTGTTTACATCCACACAGCGCACGGATCGAGGTGAAGCTGCAGATTAGTGATTGTGACTCTGCTTCCTGACTTCCAGACTTTATCGCCAATCTTTTATTCTTTAAAAATCCTGTATCTGAAGGATTGCTCCACATTTCACAAATAATAATAACACAGTTTTTATCTAAACTAAAAGTGCAGAGCTTCAGAGTCTCAGGGCGAGTGGTTTTACTGTAGACAGGAAACAGCGGACGCCATCGCGCTCACAGCTTTATATCCTGTCGTCCGAACACAGATCCCGCTGCAGTCTTTGAGATCGGAGATTTTTAGTCTCATAAGATTCTCCTCATGTCTGTTGTGTGCACTTTTTGTCGCACATTTAAAAATCATTTTAGACTGAAAATCCTGTAGTGTGTAATGGCCTTTAATCTAACATGAGTAGCAGTGCTCCCTCCTGTGGGCTCACCACTCACAGAAGGGTTCATAGGGGGGGGTCAGGTGCTATGAGGATTGGGCATCAAGCTTCCCCCGTGACCCAGCCGGATAAAGCAGAATAGATAGATGGATGGATGGATGGATGGAGTAGCAGTCCTTCAGCAGTGTTTTCAGATAGCATCACACCTTCAGAGAGCGTTGATGCCATGAGCTATCAGTACTGGTCACGAGTATTGGGCTATTTCTCCTCCTTTTCCTCCTGCTCTGTCCCATGTTTTGTCAGACCAAACCCGTACTGAAAAAGGGCTAAAAGTTCATCTAAACTTAGACCTAAACCTGGACTTGAATCTTATTAGACTAAAGAGAAGCGCCAATTAAAAGTCCTGAGTCTTAAAGGGCACGTACGTAAAGTCTACTTTTAACAGCTAGAAACAAAGTTATAATTGTTTCCCTTCTCAGTATGTCTTTATATTCCATTTTACTTGAATGTTTGCACTGAGGTGGGAGAGAACAGTAATTTCATCTGTGCTATGTACAGTGAGGAAAACAAGTATTTGAACACCCTGTGATTTTGTAAGTTCTCCCACTTAGAAATCATGGACGGGTCTAAAATTTTCATCATAGGTGCATCTCCACTGTGAGAGACAGAATCCATCCATCCATCCATCTTCTTCCACTTATCTGGGGCTGGGTCGCGGGGGCAGCAGTCTAAGCAGGGGCTCCCAAGCTTCCTTCTCCCCAGCCACTTCCTCCACTTCCTCCACCCCAAGGCATTCCCACGCCAGCCGAGAGACATAGTCCCTCCAGCATGTCCTGGGTCTTCCCCGGGGCCTCCTACCGGTGGGACATGCCCGAGCCACCTCAGCTGGTTCTTCTCGACGTGGAGGTGCAGTGACTCTACTCCGAGCTCCTCCCGTGTGACCGAGCTCCTCACCCTATCTCTAAGGGAGCGCCCGGCCACTCTGCGGAGGAAACTCATTTTGGCCGATTGTATCTGCGATCTCATCCTTTCGGTCACTACCCAGAGCTCATGACCATAGGTGAGGGTAGGAACGTAGATTGAGGTAAATCGAGAGCTTCGCCTTTCGGTTCAGCTCCCTCTTCACCACAACGGTCCGATACAGTGACTGCATCACTGCCGACGCTGCACCGATCCGCCTGTCAATCTCACGCTCTCACGGCAGAGACTCCCCCACCCACACGGAGAGGGCAATCCACCTTTTTCCGGTAGAGAACCATGGCCTCAGATTTGGAACAGGTGATCCTCATCCCTGCCACTTCACACTCGGATGCAAACTGCCCCAGTGCACGCTGAAGGTCCTTGTTCGATGAAGCCAACAGGACAACATCATCCGCAAACAGCAGAAATGAGATCCTGTGGTCCCCGAACCGGACCCCCTCTGGCCCCTGGCTGCGCCTAGAAATTCTGTCCATAAATACAATGAACAGAACCGGTGACAAAGGACAGCCCTTACTGCCGGCAATGCGAACACAGCTCCTGCTCCGGTCATACAGGGACTGGACAGCCCTTAGCAAAGGGCCCCGGACCCCATACTCCCGGAGCACCCCCCACAGGGCACCATGAGGGACACGGTCGAATGCCTTCTCCAGGTCCACAAAGCACATGTGGACTTGGCCTCCTCTTCGAGGACGTGACGGTGGGATTGAGGAGATCCTCAAAGTATTCCTTCCACCGCCCGACAACATCCCCAGTCGAGGTCAGTAGTACCTCCCGCACTGTAAACAGTGTTGGTGAAGCACTGCTTTCCCCTCCTGAGGCGCCGAACTGTTTGCCAGGATTTCCTCGGGGCCGTCCGATAGTCCTCCTCCATGGCCTCCCCGAACTCCTCCCAAACCCGAGTTTTTGCCTCTGCAACCGCCCGGGCTGCAGCGCGCTTGGCACGCCGGTACCCGTCAGCTGCCTCAGGAATCGCCCGTGCCAGCAAGGCCGGGTAGAATTCCTTCTTCAGCCCACGTGGGCAACGACAGTGACACTTGGAGAGGGGTGATTGGGAGGAACGGCCTCCCTGATCTGAACCCAAGAGACAGAATCTAAAAAAGAAATCTGGAAACCACATTGTACGATTTTTTAACAATATTTTTGTATATTACTGTGTCAAATAAGTATTTGATCACTTGCTTATTAGCCAGATTTCTGACCATCAAAGACCCGTTATTCTGCTTTTCAATAGTCCAACTCCACTCTGCTCATGATTCTAATTTAGTAGCACCTGTTTGAGGGCGGTAGCTTTCATAAAGACACCTGTGCACCCCACAGTCAGTCAAGAGTCGAATTACCAACATGGACAAAACCAAAGAGCTGTCAAAAGACACAAGAGACAAAATTGTAGACCTTCACAAAGCTGGAAAGGGCAACAGGGCAATTACCAAACAGCTTGGTGAAAAAAGAACAACTGTTGGAGCAATTGTCAGAAAGGCTATAGATAACTGTCAGTGTCCCTTGGACTGGGGCCCCACGCAAGATCTCACCTCGTGGGGTATCAATGATGCTCAGAAAAGTGAAGAATCAGCCCAGAACTACACGGTGCTCAATGATGTGAAGGGAGCTGGAACCATTGTTTCCAAAGCTACTGTCAGTAATACACTAAGACGTCCTGGTTTAAAATCATGCAGCACATGGAAGGTTCCCCTGCTTAAGTCAGCTCATGTCAAGGCCCGTCTGAAGTTTGCCAGTGACCATCTGGATGATCCAGAGGAGTCATGGGAGAAAGTCATGTGGTCAGATGAGACCAAACTAGAACTTTTTGGTCTTACTTCTATTTGATGTGTTTGGAGGAAGAAGAAGGATGAGTATCATCCCAGTAACACCACACCTACAGTGAAGCATGGGGGTGGAAACATTATGCTCTGGGGTTTTTCTGCACAGGGGCCAGGACGAATGCACAGTATTAAGGAGAGGATGAACAGGGACATGTATTGTGAGATATTGGGCAAAAACCTCCTTCCCTCAGTCAGAGCATTGAAGATGGATCGTAGCTGGGTCTTTCAACATGAAGCACACAGCCAGGAAAATAAAGGAATGGCTCCGTACGAAGCATATCAAGGTTCCGGAGTGGCCTACCCAGTCTCCAGACCTAAATCCAAGAGAAAACCTTTGGAGGGAGCTGAAACTCCGTGTTGCTCAGCACAGCCCCAAAACCTGACAGATGTAGAGAAGATCTGTATGGAGGAGTGGACCAGAATCCTGCTGCAGTGTGTGCAAACCTGGTGAAGAACCACAGGAACCGTCTGGTCTCTGTAATTGTCAACAAAGGCTTCTGTACCAAATATTAAAATGGTTTGACTCAAGTGATCAAATACTTATTTGACACAGTAATATACAAATAAATTGTTTAAAAAAAAATCGTACAATGTGATTTCCGGCTTTTTTTTTTAGATTCTGTCTCTCGCAGTGGAGATGCACCTATGATCCTATGATGAAAATTTTAGACCCGTCCATGATTTCTATGTGGGAGAACTTGCAAAATCACAGGGTGTTCAAATACTTATTTTCCTCACTGTATGTTCAGTATGTATACGCACATGTGACAATAAAGATGATTGGTTGATTGATTTACGCTCTTGATTCGGGACTCATGAACAGCTCGGCATTTCATCCGGGGGCGGGGCTTAATGTTCTGTTGTAACCATGGCAACACACTTTGAACAGCGTTTTCCTTTTCACCTGAGCTGCTGCTGCCAAATCTAAAAACACAGACTTCAGACAAAACAAAGTGGATTAGACCAAAAACATATCCAGCTTTTTTTTTAACTTTCCATTGATGCGTCAGGCTCCATTTTCCCTCAAACAGTCAATCAATTTCAGTGTTCGCCTGCAAATGTTTAGTTAACTTGAATTAATTTTAGTTGTCAGATGAAATGAAAAACTTGATCAATGGAACAAGATGTTTTGTACTTAATAGGAAAATACATCTTGCTACACTTAAGATAAGAAAAACAAGTCTTTGCAATTAAACTAAGAAAATCTAAAGTTGCCTGAATTAAGAAAAGCACTGGTAGATAATTTTACTTGTGAAGTTGAATCTACTCAAATAAAATAAAATGTTCTTTTAAAGTCCTTTTAACTTGCCTAGACATTGCTTTCTGCAAAATATACACATTTTGTTCACATCAGATTAAGGTTAGAGTTAGGATCAGGGTTAGGTTAAGGAACGGGTAAGTTTAGGGTTTTTGGTTAGGTCTGCTAACGAGGGCTCCATCCGAAAATGGACAAAAATGCCTCCATTCATCCTGCTTCTCGCTGACCTCTGAGAACTACGTCATGAAGTCAACTATAAAAACCAAAGAGGAAGGAGCAGTGAGGAAAAGGAGTTATTGGATCTGGGTCCTTCTAACCAGTAGCAAGAACTACAGGCAAAACTACAACTCCCAGAAAACGGACTACAACAAGCGCACCATCCTCCACTTCTGCACTGAGTCTGTTTATTTAAACATTTCAGTCTTTTCATCACAATGGTATCCAACATAAATAAAAGTGACTGTACATGAGTGAAATGATTGCGTTAAATCTGCACTCATATGACCTGCACACATAAGATCTCTGAAAAGTTTAACATGAACCTTCTCCAACACAACATACACACAAACAGACCATCAGCAGCACATCCTCTGTCACAGAAAGAACACTCATATTCCAGTGTCCTTTAGTCCAACAGAAGCTGACAGCATCAGGACACAAGGAGAGAAATGAGCCATGTGGTTTTAAGTTTAGCTTCTGTAAAACATAAACAAATATGTGCAAAGCTGCATTAAACACATTATAATCTCAAATGGGCTGATGTGGCTCCATAGTGGTTATGGTTTATATGTTGTAAGGTTTAGTGTAATGTAAAGAAGATTTTAATGAATAATATGCTGCCTAATATGGGAGTGTGCCTATGTTCCCTAAGTTTTTTTTTGTATGTTGGTTCCTTTCCAAAATTAGGCCCTATGTTCCCACATTTACTTTATCATCAATTTCCATCAGATTTTATTCCCATTTCTCCCAGTTTGTTACAGTTACACACAACCTATTATCCAACAGCAGTTGGGCTACAGATGTAGAGTAGAGGACCCAAGGTTGAAATTACTCTGAAATATCCCATTAAATGTGTTATAAAAAATAAAAATGGCTTGCCTTAAGAGTTTAATTTTGAGAAAAATCTTAGAAATAAGAAAAATCTTAGAAATGAGGGACCATAGATCTGTGGGAACATAAGACTGCCCCAGCTGCAGTGTATAACATGAACAATAGGATTTAAAAACTTTTGATTTGACCTCTGCACGACTGTGGGATACCTCATAGCTCCGTACTGCTGGTTAGGAACCTCCCGAGCTTCCTATGCTAAAGGAGCTATGAAAGGAGGCATGTCGTCTCCTTTTCTTACTCCTTCCTAACTTTATTGATCAGTCCCTGTCATGCCTGATGATGACACACATCCGGGTCAATGAGAAGAAAAAGGAACTTCCTAAGCACATTTAACCATTTCCAGATGCACCACAGATCTTGGCAAAACTGAGCTGCAAGTTTTAGACAAAAGAAATGTATGAATTAATAAAAAGGTATTAGTTAAGCTCTAGTTTAATCCACTCTAGAGTAGTTTAATCCACTTATATCATAGTCCCACCAACTGAAAATCGTTCACTTCTTCCAATTGTCCATGAATGTTCCATGTTTTGGTCATTTCTGTTTTAGTTGAGGCTAGTTTTTCCTAACAGTAGTTCCTTTGTTGACTATGGTGATACTCATAACATAGTGATATAATAGAAGGAACTACCCATGCAGTTAGCCACAAAATTCTCACTGTCTGTGGTATAAATTTATTTAACGGATAACAAACACTGTCCTTGCTGAACCTTATTAGGATAAGATATTATAAAATGAACTCACTGGTTGTGGAAAATACAGCACGCAGGAGGTAGTTAGCTTTGACTGAGGAATCAGGCAGCCCCTTTTGATTCCTCCATGTTTGAGTTACCTCCCAACCATTCCCATTCTTTGGACTTTGTTCTCTTCTTCTTTTTCTTCTTGTCCGACATACCAGATAATAATCCACGGGTGATTAGAACTATAGCAGACAAAAGCACAATGTCTGTTTTGAAGCCCCACCTCGGAACTTTGTAGCCAAAGACGGACTGAAATAGAAAGAGTTAATATTTTTTGTTAGTTCTTTTCATAGTTTTTATTTCACTGCACAGAAAACATGCAGCTTTACTCTGAATGTCCTTGCATCTCCACAAACCTGACTCTAATCTGCTCTGTTCCTGCTGGTTTCCATGGAAATTTTGTTCCTTTGACTATAATCTTCCACAGTACAGGCATAAAATGATCTATATCCATGGAAAATGTTCCGAAGTATGCTTTTAACTTTTTCATCAATCATGCAGATGACTGCTTTATGCTAATTACAGATCTCGTGACAGATCAAGATCCGGCACAGAAGAGGAAAATGGTCTTGTGAAATTTTTTTCGTGTTTTGTTAAGTTTGTATTGAAAAATACAGTACATTTTTTGAGAATATGTAATCCCAAAGCAGAGCTACAATGACAGAAGAAATTAAATAAAGTAAATAAAAAATACTGAGTCTAAAATTGGGAACTGAATTACACAATGTTCGAGAAATGAACCCTTTCTTGAACCAATTGGCTCAAGTGGTTCAATGTCTCATGAGGCTTCATCTCACCATCACTAGTACAAGGTAAATTTAACAAAAAAGGGGATCTAAAATATTTACAGAAAATATGGACACAGTTTTACACAAAAGGGTAACAAAGGGCAAAGAAGAAAACAAAAAGTCTACAGTAAAGAACTAAAACACAAAGTCAGTCCTGACTAAAAAGAGTCTCAGAAACACAGTCACCACAGTGACAGAAACAAGAGACATCACAAATTAACGCAGAAGCTTGGAAATTGCAGACACACACTGACCTGTTCAACAAAACTGCAAACAAAAGCTAAATCTAAAGGCCTGGGGCCGTAACAACTTCCTGTATTACCCCATGACATCACAAATTGGAACAGAGTGTTTGAGGTTGATAGAAGGACTCAGCCTAAATAGACAGGGTTTGTGTGTTAAACATGTGTGAATGAAACAAAACAACTCCAGGGCTGTTTGTGATTAGGAAACTACATTAGAACATACAGTAAATCAGAAAATAGCTTAATATGGTCCCTTTAAGCCTAATTATGGCGGTGATGTTGATTAGAATTATAAGAGACAAAAGCATTATGTCTTCTTTAACACTTAAGACTAATAGAGAAATTCAGATGGTTCTATTTAAAACACTCACATATGGCTGAGATATTCGGTTGGCCATTTTGCCGGTTTTGGTTTTGTGGTTAAAAGTGGGAGTCCAAATCCTTTCAGCTGTTCGCAGTTTGGTCTAATTTGGATCTGGCAGAGAGAGCCCCATTAGCCGTAAACTCCCAGTACTACAGTGGGGGTCTAAGAATAGCCTATGGACTGGACATCTGCACGGTCTCTGAAGGTACACGCATGGGCTTTGCTTTGGTGCAGATGGTCAAATTGTGGTTCACTTTTTGCATTTTTATGAAGGTTTAAACCAAGACTTAAGTGGGACTATTGGGTCTACATCGGGATTTTCCAAGGACTAAACTAACCAGGACTAATCAAACAGGTCTTGAATCATGACTTCCAAGTGAAATTTGGTTTGTTGTTTAGGGAGGATTAAACCAGGACTAATGGGACTACATTGGGTCTGAATGAAGACTTCACATTTAATTTAGGACTATACTAGGTCTGGACCAAGACTGATACAGGCTTGAATCAGGACTAACTAAGATCTAAACCAAGACTAATCTAGGACCAAGTCCTGAACTGATGACAATTACACTTGCACCTGGACACCTGCAAATATTCGGAAATATATGGCACTTTATACATACGCGTTTTTCAGAATGTGGCTCCAGAAATGTTCGTTTGCCAGGGCCTTTCCTCTGGACACCTACATAGCCTCTAAAAGTACATGCATTGATTTTGCTTTGGTCAGACTGAGGTTAACTCTGTATTTTTAGGGAGGGTTAAATCAGGATGTCACCACATCTGGACCAGGATTACCAGGTCTGAACCAGGATTAATGCAGGTTTTAGACCAAGACAAATCTAGGACCAAGTCTTGAAACGTGATAATTACACTTCCAGACACATTTACAATTACATATTCAGAAATATATGGAACTTTATATGGTTCCGAAATACAAATTTGGCTTTGTAAATGTCCTGCCAATGAGGCCTTTCCACACTTGCATGGTCACTGAAGATGCATACATGGAGTGTGCTTTGGTCGATATGGTAGATGGTCAAATTGTGGTGAACTTTGTGCATATTTATGAAGGTTTAAACCAGGATGAAACTAGGTTTAAAGGTCTTATATTACACAAAATGGATTCTTGTGAAGTTCGAGTCATGTTAGAATGGATTTAGCTTTGGTCAAATTGTGGTTAACTTTTTCCATTTTTAGAAGAGTTAAACCAGGGCTAAACCTGAACTATAATATTTAAATGAGGATTTCACCACATCTAAACCAGAACTACTAGGTCTGAACCAGGATTAAGATAGGTTTTAAACCATATATAGGTTTGAAATACACTTTTGTCCAAACTTGAGCTATAGAGCTTTGAAGAAGTCACTTCTTTGGCTAATTATTGCTTCACACAGTTATTTATTTGTTGCAGTTTAGGCCTTTTATGATGCTGTCTAATTAAAATGGTTCACTGAGATTATCCTGCTTTATTTTAAATGGATCAGTGGCATAAAATAGTATCAATATTATCATTTATTTCAATATATCGGGCTTCAAAATGTGTTATTGTGACAGGCCTATTAGGGTTTCAACCAAGGCTAAAGTGGGACAACACTGGGTCTAGATGAGGACTTTTCATAGACTAAACCGGGACTTAACTAGGTCTTACGCAGGACTAATCAAACAAGTCTTGAATCATGACGATTGCACTTCCAACTGACCACCCGCAAGTATTCAGAATTTGGTTTGTTGTTTAGGGAGGATTACACCAGGACTAAACTAGGTCTTAACCAGGACTAATCAAACCTTAACTTTTATACTGCAAGTATTCGGAATTTGCTTTGTTTAGGGAGGAATAAATGAGGACTAAACTGGAACTATATTAGGGCTAAATAAGGATTTCACCACGTCTAAACCAGGACTACAAGGTCTGAAAAAGGATTAAGACATGTTTTAGACCAACTTCCAACTCGACACCTGCAAGAATTTGGTTTGTTGTTCAAGGAGGATTAAACCAGGACTAAACTAAGACTACATTTGGTCCAGATGAGCACTTTCCTTAACCAAAGCTAATCAAACAAGTCTTGAATCTTGACTATTGCACTTAGAACTGGACATCTGCAAGTATTTGAAAATATATGTGATACTATATATAATGCAGTTTTAAATTCTGCTTTTCTCATTTTCAATAATGTATTTTTGTTGCCGTGGCAGAGTTATCCTGTCTCCTCCTCTCATTAAGGAGGTTGTGGGTTAGACCCCTAATCTCTCACAGAGTTTACATATTCCCCAAAGAACAATATACAGGCCAATTTGAAACTTGAGAGCAATTTTTATTTGAATTTCGAGTATTTTTCAAAATTTCTGGTGACTCTTTTGTAATTTGAATCTCATTTGAGTGTTTTTAGTCTCGCTCCAGAACTTTTCGTTCACAGTAATTGTAGCTGTGTCTCCTTCTCTGCTTTGGGATCACTGTAAACTCATTAAAGGACCAAAAGTAGTTGCGCTGCGGTGGTCCCTGCTCTAATAGTGCTCTGTTATTTCCATTGTGCCTCTGAGCCACACATCACCCTAATTAAACCTGTGTCAAAGAGAAAAGTTAGCTGTTTTTACTCTCTGCTTCACTAAAATACACACTGTTTTACAAAGAAAACTCACACTGTGTTTTTGTTACTTGTTAAAGGTCCTAAGTTACACAAAGTACTCTTGTGAGCTTTTAGTCATGTTATAATGGTGTTCCCGCCTCAAAAACATATCTGGAGGAGACAATTCCAGGGTTTAATTTATGTAAAAGTGAAGGTGTATGGAGATTAAAAACAGTGGAATACTTCGTATATGACATCACAAGGTGGAACAGAGTGTTTTCATTTTGAGAGAAGAACTCAGCCTAAATCTGTAGGGTTTGTGTGTTAAACATGTGTGAATAGAACAAAACACAACTTCGGGTCTGTTTGTGATGAGGAAACTACATTAGAACAGAGATCAGAGCATCGTGTAATCTGGGCCCTTTAATCAAGACTCTTACTTGAGTAGTCGTTTTTACTCCATTCATGTCTTGGAACATTACTCTGTACTTCTATTGGAGTAATGTTATTTTTAGGATTCCTACAGGTTTCTTTAAGTTAAATTCAAGTATTTTTAACACCTTTTTAAGACCATTTATATAAAAACGTAATCCCTATTTCACGGCCTATAAACCGGTTCATAAACCTACCAGCAAAGAAAAAAAAATCTTGAATTTGTGTTAATTTATTTCTCAAACAAATCAGTTAATCAGTTAATATAATTAACGTAGGTTCAGGAGCAGGACCACGCCTCAACCGCCCTCGCCTCCTCTCCAGCGAATCACAGCTCACTTCTATCACACCTCAATTTCCCAGAAGCCTATTTGTAGCTGCCTATCCCGGGAACCCATTTTGTCCCGAATAACTCGACCCCACCCTCCCAAGCCCAATCTGTTCACTTCCAGACATAAGACGCCTACGAGGGGGGCCCCGTTTCTGCTGGGCCATGTTAAGATTGAGACTGAACCCCCACCCTGAGTCTCAACCCAGCCGACCCCCCTCGTCTCCCTATAATAAACTCTTTTCGCTTCACACATGTGTTGTTGGCGTGGTCCTTGCTAGTGAAAGGAATATGGGGGAGGAGAGACTCTTCAATGACAACACAACGGAGTTAATCAAACTTTGTTCTGCTAAGATTTTCTTCTTCTTCTTTACACGTCTCTGCTGAGCTTGTTGCTTGTGGCGCTGTAGCTCGTGATCATCTGTAACGTGTCTGGAGTATTTTGAAGCACTGTGAAGCACTTCAGAGATTCTACATTTAATACATTACTAATCATGAGTTCAGTCCCTGTTCCTCACTATTTCATCCATACGCACCAGAGGCACTATTAACGTCTTTTACCCCGCTCTCCTCCGATAATTTGCCAAAAGTGCGCACTTCTCTCTTCTCACAGCTCTTACCTGTTCACTGACGCCTTTCTCTCTTCCGACACACAGCTTCCGTTTAGCTGAAATAAGTGCTGTTTTGTAACCTGGTTTTAACCTACTTTTAAGCCCGTATTTTTGTGGGCTATTGTATATTATTAGTGTTTGGTAAATGAAGAATGTACCACACAGGTTTGTTCTGAAGTTGTTCCTCCAGTGACGTATACTGTATATGCTGCTCAGTGGGAGGAGCAGGTGGGGTATAGAGGGGAGTGTTTCTGTCTGAGTCCGTACCCGTCAGAGTCGGTCACAGTGAACCTAAACTTAAAGAGAACCTGAGCTCAAGTTGAGCTCAACCTCTTTCCTTTTGCTGTAAATACATTTTGGACATTTTTGCACACAGTGAATATTTTTTTGCTGTTAGGGGATTTTTGACACTTTGGACATGAGCACAATAAATCCACCTGCACTTAAAAGAACCCCCTGGCATACATGTTTTCACAAACATAAGAACGGTATTAAACTGTCAGAAAGTCGCCTTTAAAGTTACTTGATTAGCATGTCTGTGTATGAGGCGGGCTGTGGCAGCTGCCGGGGCCTGAGTGCAGGATTACACAGTTTTACCACAAAGAGAGTGGGTTCTACAAATGAATTATTCAAAGTGTCGCACCCGGCTGAAAAACTGACACCTTTACTGGACTCAAAGGTGCATTGCGTAACTTTTCGGGTGGAGGGTCCATCAAATTCTCTGCGTTATCTCCATGTTATAGACCCTTTTAGGGAAGAAGTGATAAAAAAGCTGCACACACATTTTGGCAATGGAAGTGGCATCATTCCCCGTTCATTCCAGTTCCTTCAGACTGAACACGGACATAAGAAAACGGAGATAAAAACATTTCCAGCACCAAAATGTCTGGTTGTTCTGTGTGTGGTTGTCAGAATCGATATTCTACCGGCGGACTAAAATTGATCGCTCAAGGACCTGGCAGTCGGACACCATGTGTCAAAGTCGCTTGTTGAGGAAATATTCTCAATCTTTTGACCATAATCCTTTCACAGAGCCCGACAAGCTGCTGAGTTCTGCCATACGTCTGTTGCCAAAATTTGTGCGCAACCGAGCCTACGAAACCACTGTTTAGTAATGGGTCTATTACTTTGTCTGGAATGTTTCATAGTACGGCATTAAACCTTTCTATCTTCACAGAGACCAAACGAGACCAAGTCACAGGTCAGATCTGTGAAGAGGCGACCCTGCTCACAGTCAGAATGCCTGTTTTTCTCAGCATTTTTGAGCGATAAAACCACCTGTAATTGAATAAATGTAAAGAAGAGCTGTTTAATGTCACACTGTGGAACATTGCAGGCCAAGACAAAAAGTTACACATTGCACATTTAACTCTTGTTTCCATTTTCCTTTTAGGCTAACTTAAACATGCACTGTGTAACTTTTTGTTGGAGTCCGTCACCTGCTTGTTTCTATGGAGATGTTGTTGCTTTGCCTGGTTCCATCGTGTGACATTAAACATCTCTACTTTACATTTACTCAGTTACAGGTGGTTTCATAGCTCAAAAATACCTAGAAAAAACAACATTCTGACTGTGAGCGGGGTCACCTCCCCACAGATCTGATCTGTAACTTGGTCTGGTTCGGTCTCAATGGTGATAGAAAGGTTTAATGCCATACTGTCAAACATTCCAGACAAAGAAATAGCACGGAAGAAAGAATTTGAGGGACCCTCCACCCGAAAAGTTCCACAGTACGCCTTTAGATCCACTTTTTCAGCCGGGCGTGACACTTTGAATAATTCATTTGTAGAACCCACTCTCTTTGTGGTAAAACTGTGTAATCCTGCACTCGGGCCTCAGCAGCCGCCGCAGCCCGCCTCATGCACGGACTCGCTAATCATTCATTTGTCTCCGCTCACTTTGGCGCGGGTCGGAGGCCGATGACTTCCCATGGTGCATCTCTGCTCTCCTCCCTCTCCCTTCACTCCCTCCGTCTCTCTTCCTCTCTCCCTCCACTGTTCGTCTATAATTACAATAATGCATCCACCTGCTTCCACCGCTTCGCTCGGGGCCCCTGACGCCATCTTGGATTTTAATGGGGTCTTTGTCATGCAGGCCGCGAGCTCCCTCATGCGAAATGCACCGTAGTGATGATGAACATTTGCCGGAGTGTTGATTCACCACGGAAACGTACTTCTGAAGAGTACTTTTCTGACACTGCGTACTTTTATTTCTACTTGGATTTCAGCTTTAAAGGCGAACTGTGAAACCTTTCTGGTCACTCTGGAGTGTTTCACAGTATAGTTTTAGTATTAAACCTTTCTATCTTCACAGAGACCAAACCATGTTACAGGTCAGATCTGTGGCGATGCGACCCCGCTCACAGTCAGAATGTCTGTTTTTCTAGGTATGTTTGAGCTATAAAACCACCTGTAACTGAATAAATGTAAAGTAGAGCTGTTTAATGTCACACTGTGGAACATTCAAATTACATAGTGCACCTTTTTAAAGTGGAACTAAACACTAAATCCACTTTGGTGTTTCAATACCATTGCACACTGTCTGCAGTCCTTTTTACTGGCAATTTGAGCACAAACTAGGTACATTTATAGCTTTCTGGTCAAAAACAGCCAAAAAAAAAAAAATAGTGTGTATGTGCTGCCTCTAATTTCAAGTACCATGTGACATTACACAGGACTGCCCTGATTACAGCACGGTGTTTCTGATACAAACATCTGGCTGCAGGGGCGGAGTTGGATACCTGTGGACACCTGTTAGACCAATCACACTGTTCCTTATACCTCCAGACCCCGCCCCTTCACACTCATGATGTTTATGCAACTTTATTATTAACAAAAAAAAAAAAAAAGCAAAAAGCTAAATCTATTTGCTAGAAATATTAGGCCTTAGGCTGTATGCATGTATATGTATGGATCAGGGATGTGCACAGGGGGGTTCCTTTGGTTGCCCTGGCAACTGCCCGCATGGCCTTCTCGACTGAAGTTGCCCTTGCGAGGGAAAAAATAATAATAATAAATTTAATCGGTCAAAGCATACAGGTTTTCATGTATGAAAATGCCTTTGCCTAGATTTGAAAGTGAAAATAAAATAGTCGCCTCATTCACTTACATTAGGGCACTGCGCGAGTGCGAGTCTGGAGGGAGGGGCTCTGTTCTGTTTACAGAGCCACAGAGCTGCACGCGACCAGAACCTGAGCCTGCGCGCAAAGTAAAAAGAGATTACCCACAAGCCCCGGCCCAGCGGAGCGAGCCCCGGCCTGGCCGAGGGACGGTCCGTGCCCTTTCTTCATGTCAGAGCAACTGCCCCTCAAAATTCCTGTGCACGTCCCTGGTATGGATGGATGTTTCATTGTATTTGAATCCATGTTTGAATCAAATGTAAGGTGTGTAAATACATATATATTTTTTATTAATGCACAGCTGTTATGTTCAATTTCATAAGCTTTAATATGTGCCCTTTTGGGTTTTTGCAAGGGTGTAGGTTTGGTCTCAGCTTTGGTAGGGAATTAATATTTTTGTTTACTAAAATAAAATGTCAAATATTGGTAGGGACTATTTAGTCTTTCCCCAAATATTGGTTGTGACATGTCCCCACCGGACCTATGCAAATCTACGCCCGTGCTTTTTTATCTGGTGTGTTTTTTTATTGTTATATAGGTGCAAAATAAATAAATAAATAAATAGATATCCTCACATAAGTCTCAGTTTTTGCTGGCAGTTCCAAAGCTGAAATCCAGTGTGTTTAAACCTCTGAATGGTCTCTACCTAAACCCCAGCACCCGTCTGCAGGTTAAGGCTCTGGTGACACAGGTTAAATATTTGATTATAATGCCATTTTAAAAGGCTATATATAGTCTCTTCAACCCCTTCATGTTTCGGCCTATTTTTTCCTAACATGCCCGACTAAAATAATTCAACTCAAACTGAATCTGTTTCTGAACACTTTGAAGCTCAGACAAATAGCTGGACTCTTTGTGAAGCTGATGCTCTGTAGTTTTGGCGTCTGTTGTCCTCTCATTGGACTCTGAACTCTACTTTTAATTGGGAACAAGCTCTCCACAGTGAGGTGAGTCAGATTTCAAATTCTGTCTGCATTTTTGGGATAAATATGAGAATAAGTATAGCTGATGTCCCTGGAGATGGTCTGAGAAACAGCAGATGGTGCATTTGTTGGGTCTTGATAATTCCCATCTCAAAACTGAAGCATATTTCACTAAACATGAGATTTAGGGACTTGTAATGAAGTGGAATTCATATAAAATTCCAACCTAAACCACACATTATATTTATGGTTTTGGAGCACAAATGGGTCCAGATTCTTCTCAAAATGGTTGATTGGACTGAAAATAAGTGGGATACAGACTTCCATTAATGTTTTAAATGAGGCTGAGAGTTCATTTTCATCAGAAACCGGACAAACAGAACTTGATTAAGAAAAAGTACAAGTGTCCTCATCAGCCCCCTCAGAACATGAACAGGTTTTAAAAGTAACGCGAGTACATTATGAGCTTAAATCATTTCTACAGCTTGTGGAGTAATACTTGTATATTTGTATTTCTCACGAGCACAGCCTTTAACACTCCCATATGAGTGTACTACAACAACATTTCTGGCTCGTCTCCGGTACGCGTACTCGCGTGTACCTGCTGGAAATATTCTCTGCGTTTAATTGTGCATTTTTAGCAGGAGTCCATTAGCGCTGTTCGGCTGTGGCTGCTAAACCGGCGCCAGATCGGCCTCTTCACTGAACCTCTGGAGAATGGAGAGTTTGTGCAATTGTCACTCAATCTCAGGACATTTTAACACAACATTTTACTCACTGTGAAAGCTGGAGTTTGGCACACTACAATGGCCCAGATGGACAAAAGATATTCAAACATTATAATCTTATAAAAAATTGACTGAATACACTGTTTAACTGGACACATTATGCATTAGTGCTTAAGTTAGAGGTTAGTTAAGTGCCGTAGTTGCCCTGAGGCAGACTCACAGACTGAGTGGCTCCTCCAACCTGTATCATAGAAACTTTTTGCAGTTTTAATAGTATAAAGGAGCACTATGGAACTTTTCCGGTGAGAGGGGTCTGCCACCATGTGATAACAGTATATAACAGTAATACCTCATAGACGTAAAATACCCCATTGTCTTTAATATGTGTGTTTTTATTGCTAGAATTGTCCAGAAAAAAAAAAGCCTTCGGTCTGTGAGAGGGCTTGCCTCTCCACAGATCTGACCTGTAACTTGGTCTTAATATATCAGACATGTTATGCAGTATTTGGATACTTTCTGTTCTGGTTTAGTCCTGACAATCCTGATTGAGACCTGGTTTAGTCCTGGTTTAGTCCTTGTTTGGTCCTGGTTTAGCCCAAATGTAATCCTACAGTAGTTTGGTCCTGGTTTAATTCCAGTTTAGTCCTAGTTTTGCTCTGGTTTAGTCTTGGTTTAGCCCAAATTTTGTTCTAGTTTGGCCCTGGTTCAGTCCTAGTTTAACCCTGGTTTAGTCTTAGTTTAGCCCTGGTTTAGTTCTAGTTTAGTCTTAGTTTAGTTCTGGTTTAGTCCTAGTTTTGTTCTAATTTAGCCCTGGTTTAGTCCTGGCTTAGTCTTTGTTTAGCCTTGGTTTAGCCCAAATTTTGTTCTAGTTTGGCTCTGGTTTAGTCCTAGTTTTGCCCTGGTTTAGTTCTGGTTTAGTCCTAGTTTAACCCTGGTTTAGTCTTAGTTTAGCCCTGGTTTAGTTCTGGTTTAGTCCTAGTTTAGTCTTAGTTTAGTATTGATTTAGCTCTGGTTTAGGCCTGGTTTCGTCCTAGTTTAGTCTTTGTTTAGCCCTGGCTTAGTTCTGGTTTAGACCTATAGTCCTGGTTGATCCCATTCGAAATTATGAGTCGTTCTTGTCATAAATGTGACCAAACCCCCAGACTGAAGCAGAACTGAACAATGCAGAGGGTTTGAGTCAGAATGGGTTGAACTTGGAGAGAGGAGCAGTGCAGTTTTAATGATGTCTGACAGGGAAATGCAAATGTACGAAGAGGTGAAGAGGTGAAGCGCGTACTCATTTTAAACTCCCCTGGAACAGTCGTGCAACGCCAAAATGAGTCAGAAACTTTGGTAAATGTACTTAATGGGTCCCCTGGTGTGTTATGGCATGAACAGAGCTGTTTGGGCTCTAAAAAGACAACATATTTATTAGTTTAAAAGTGCACCATGAAACTTTTCTGTTGAGGGTTCGCCACCTGCTTGTTTCTGAGAATTTTGCTTCGTCCGGAATGTTCCACAGTATCGCATTAAACGTATCTAAAGGCCGCCACACACTACAGGAGAATTTGCCCAATTTTGGCTGCGATTTTTTCTTACGAATACAAAAAGTCCCGTGTTCGCCTCTCCCCGAACACGGGACTTTTTGTATTCGTGTGCGATTTTGAAGCCGCTGTGCTCCTCATGTGTGGAGTCACTGTCAGATTGTGAACACCAAACTTCAGCAATGCTACGGAAACAGTCATTAAACAGAGAATCATGGGCAGAGGAGTGATGGACACAGAGATGCAAGATACAAACTCAGGATATAGTGAAAATAAAGACTTAACTACTCACCTAATGTAAAGTGGTAAATTTAAAGTGCAGCATCTCATCCACATTATCTGTAGAAATTGTCCTCCGCAAATAATGACATTCAATCCACAAAACTGCGCTATTAATCCAGTTCGAGGTGTTCTTTAAAAGTAAAAAAAACAGTGTTTCCTCATGTGTGTTTGTTTACACCCACATGGCGTGCAGTGAAGCTGCAGATTAACGATCGAGGCTCTATGCCCTGTGGACTTTATCACCAATCTTTTGCACTTCAAAAATCCTGTATCTGAAGTATTGCACCACATCAGTGCATCGCATGAATCGTCGCATGTTGACGGACTATTTTCTCATATATCAGTCCGTCACTGCCGAGCTTTATATCAGGAAGTACAACTCACTGCTGCTGCTCAGACAGAAATCCTGCAAATGCAACAGTTGGTTTGACTTCTAAAACGATTCTCTGGACACAGACTTTCACATGGACAGTCTGAAGTTCTAATAGACTTCGGGTACACTGTGGAGTGTGTAAGACTGTTTTTAGTGGCAGGACGACTATGGCCATTGACATGCACTAGCCTAGCACCAGCAACATCTGCAAATACAAGGTTACAAGATTTAAAAACACATTACACACGTCAACTACACTGCCGTGAGCCCGGTGAAGGAAGCCTAAATAAACAAGGTTTGTGTGTGTGAACAACTTTCTATGTTCTAATGTTGTTTCTTCATCACAAACAGACCTGGAGTTGTGTTTTTTTTCATTCACACATGTTTAACACACAAAACTTTAGACTAAGTTCTTCTCTCAATCTGAAAACACTTTGTTACACCTTGTGATGTCATGTGATAACACAGGAAGTGCTCCATTGCGTTTTTAAACTCCGTACATCATCACTAGAATCATTTGGATCATTTCCGTCCTGGAAGTGCCCATCTCTACTGAACTAAAGGTAAAAGGAGCTGTTCACTTGAAAACTACAGCTTCATGACATCATGAGGTGGAACAGACCATTTTGAGCTTTGGAGATATGGACAGATGAGTAATAAAGAGTTACTCAAACATGCAAATGAAATAAAACTCAACTCCAGGTCTTTTTCTGAGGAGCTAACAACATTATAACATGACTTATACCTCACAGGAGTCCATTTCATTTGTAATACCATGTAAACCTTTAATTCATGGTTTATATAATATTTAAAATGTAATGTAACTCGGTAGAGGTTGTAAAATATAAAATGCAATTCATTATTCATAAACGGAATGCGGTGTTGTTTTTACCTGAAGCCAACAGTACAAAATCCAGTTTGAATAGATTGCTGATGGAGTGTGAGGAGAGTATGGATCTGACTGAATCAAAATGCAACAAAAGTGGGAGTAAGGCCAAAGGCTTTATTTGAGGAATGGTAAATAATAAGCATCGAGTGAACATTTTGTACTCACAGCGGATCTTATTACAGAAAAACACTGCAACTTTGCTCATCTTTAAGGCCCCGTACCTGATTTTTACTGTCTTAAAACAATACAAGTAGTTTTTCAGTGGTCCAAAGTTCCTCACTTAGCCTACTCAATACAATCTGAACGTCTTTTAACAACTCAGAGCCCAGAGAGGGAAATCAAAAACTAACATGCTAACCTACACTTTCTGATTATCAAACAGTACAAGAACAAACAAAAAAATCTAAATGTTTGTTGCGATAATTTATGATGAAGTCAACTCCCATTGGGCACCACACCTTCTTCACCCTGGCCTTCTTTACCCTGACCTTCTTCACCTGGGCCTTCTTCATCTTAACCTTTTCATCCTGACCTTCTTCACCCTGACCTTCTTCATCCTAACCTTTTTCATCATGACCTTCTTCACCCTGACCTTCTTCACCCTAATGTTCTTTATCCTAACCTTCTTCACCTTGATCTTTTCCATCCTGACCTTCACCCTAAAATTCTTCACCCAAACCTTTTTCACCCTGACCTTCTTCACCCTAATGTTCTTCATCCTAACCTTCTTCATCCTAACCTTCTGTTACGACCCAGCTCTGCTAGGGACTGCGGAAGTAACAAAATAACCAAGATGTAAAATGGAATAAATAAGGTAATTTAATTAAAAGGAAGGTACAAGGTAAATTAAACAAAGCAGGCTAAAATACGTACAGAACAGGATAACAAGTTGTGCCAAAAACGAGTCACGTGGGCTTACACAAAAAAAAAACAAGTGACTAAACTAAGGGACGCAAACAAAACTAAATCACAAGTGTCCCAAAGTAAAATCACATAAACCCACAAACAGAATCAAGTGACAAAACAAAAGGCACAAAACCGAACTAAACTAACCAAGTGTCTCAACACACACAAAGGCTGTGTCCCAATTCAGAAGGCTGCAGCCTCCGGAGGCTGGTTTTAAGGCCGCATACGTCACTTCCGGTAAACCAAGGCCTGTCCCATTTCATTTTATTTCGTGCAGCCTTCAAATGCGGCCTTAAAACCGGCCTCGTTTCCATGGTGATCGGGCCGTGAACGAAGGCTACACCAGAGTATCCTTCGCGGCCTCCAATATCCCAGCATGCACCGTGTGCTAGTTATTCGCGCGCTACTTCATTCTCGCGCTACTTCATTCGCGCGCTACTTCATTCGCGCTGGTTATTGCGGTGGACAGTGGAGCGGGGTATTCCAAACACCCACATGCCAGAAGAGGAAGACCAGGACCTCGATCTCAATGCCCCATAATCAATAATTATAATACATGTTAACTATAATAATCAACGATTATAATAAATGTTCATAATAATTTTTTAGTACTACCTACATAAATACCGATTAATATAATAATGGATGAAGCAAGCGTGTGTAGACTTTATCCTAACTGTAACTTTATCCTCTAGTGGTACTAAATCATATATAAATTAATAAATGTATGTATATAATCGTCATCACAGACAAGAAAGTAATAAAATTATAATTTTATTGGTTTTATGAAGGCATTTCTTTTGAAAAGTTATGTAATTGCCTACTATCTACAGCAGTAACGAAATGCCGTGATACGTGAATAAGGAAATACGTGTATAATAGGTTAATATTCAAAAGGAAAGATGAATTACTTACTTCATTTAATCTAAGCAGAACTGGGCGCCTGTAACGGTGTTGCATTGCCTCTTCCTCCAAAATTAAATAAATTATCATAAATAAACAAGTCAGAACCTCGGGCTCCATCACTTCTCGTGGCTAATATTTCTGCGCAATTTATACACCTGTGCCGGTTGCTAGGTGACGACGTGTTAACGTGACATCACAGGCACCTGTTGATGTACGGTCCGTGGGCTGGACCTGTCCCATTTCACCATGGTCATGCGGTCCGCGGAGGTGTGTTCAAAGGCTACAGCCTATGCGGCCTCCGGAGGCTGCAGCCTCCTGAATTGGGACACGGTTATAGTCACGTACTAGTACAAACAAAGTGACTGACAGAAAGAGACACAAACACAAAATGGCAGACTGGCCACAAAGGCCAGCAGCCCCGAACAGGTGAGAGGAATCTTCTTAAATAGGGGGAGGAGGCTGGAGGTGAGGTGGGAGTGGCCGAGGGTTGAAGTTCCCAGCAATCAGGGACCAGGGCTCAACCAGCAAAAATCCAAATGACAAAACAAGAAATTAAAGCACACAACACAAATCAAAGAACTGGAGGCCTGGGGCTGTAACACCTTCTTTACTCTGATCTTCTTCACCATGACCTTCTTCATCCTGACCTTCTTCACCTGGGCCTTCTTCATCCTAATGTTCTTTTTCCTAACCTTCTTCACCTTGGCCTTCTTCACCCTAACCTTTTTCATCCTAACCTTGTTCATACAAACTTCTTCATCCTGACCTTCTTCACCTTAAAATTCTTCACCCAATCCTTTTTCACCCTAACCTTCTTCACCCTAAACTTCTTCACCTTGAACTTCTTCACCTTGAACTTCTTCATCCTAACCTTCTTCATCCTAACCTTCTTCATCCTAACCTTTTTCATCCTGACCTGCTTTACCCTAGCCTTCTTCATCCTAACCTTGCACAACAAGATATTTGTGAGTTCACAAACTCAAGAGAATCCATCTTGGCTTTTGTTAAAGGGCTGACAGGTGGTGGGCGACAACCACGTCCCAGCATTGAGGTTTGGGCGGAGCAAAAGCTCCCAAACAAAACTAACATGGCGACGCCGACAGACAAACTTCAGCCTAGTTTAGCGTCAGTACAACAGGACTGCTGTTTGTTGAAAAACCTGCAGATTTAACTAAAGTCTGATTTTCTGTCTTGTTCTGCTGTTGTGAAGCTTCAACCGATCAGATTCAAACATTCGTCCTGACGTGAGAGGCATTTCAGACTGAGAATGTGAAGAACTCATGTCAGAGTGACACACAGATCAGTCTGAGGTGAGCCAGGTTACAGTCATCCATCCTCCCACATGACGATCCTCGGCAAACATCAGAAACATGACACAAAACAATACACAATGAACTGACGACCTCTGAAGAGCAAAGAGAACATGTTAAAGGACAACTATTATGCAAAATCGACTTTTTAGAGCTTTTAATCATGTTATAACTGTTCCCCCTCATCATTCACCCTCTGGAAGTTGTATTTGGAGAAAAAATCTGCTGCTTGCTTGTTGATATGGATATCACATGGGGTGATGTGGGCGTGGCCTCACAAGGACCCAGCTTTAATAAACCTAATATTTTGTTTTGAACTCTGTATCCGTGTTTGTTTTGAGTATGTTTCACATTATCAGAGCGGCATGGGCCATTTACACACTGGCCCCAAGAAATCCATAACACCGACTTTCGCTATAATTGAATCGTTTTGGATGACTATTGCGATTTCAGAGGTGTAAATAACATAATGATCCACGGGTGTCGTACATTTGCACTACAGTGAACCCTCATTTATCGCAGGGACAGGCGAAATTTGTGAAGTATCAGTTTTATTTTTTACAATTATTATACAATACAATACTGTACTATAGAATGAAACCAAAGATCAAAACCTGTTTTCAGGCCTAAGCATTTGTTCAAGAAATAAAAATATAAACGTTTTCTTACAAATAACTATGATAGTTTTAAAAAAATACTGTAAAATTATTTTAATAATGAATACGAGGTTGGACACATTGTGACTCAGTGACTCTGACTGTGCCTCTTCGTCCTGACTCTGCTGTAGCGTCTTTTTCTACTGAAGCTGTGGTGCAGGCGTCTTTTTCCAAGAACGAACCGAAGATTCATTTATTCTGTAATGGCGCCTACAGCCGCAGAGCTTCTACCTTCCTTCAGCATGTCCAGAAGTTTCACTTTTTCTGCAATAGTTTGCATCTTCCTCTGCCTTTTGCCTTTGTCGGTGCAGAACGTTTTGTTGACATTGTGGGTTTTGTCATGGAGAAAATTTGCAAAGGTAAATTTGTCGGGCTGAACAGAGACGAGGCACAGAAACTGTTGGCACTGGTCTAAGTGAAAGACCAATGTCAACTTTTTTCACTTCTAGACTACAGTCAATGCACTGTAAAAAAAAAAAGGCATTAAAAAATTCCGCAAAACAGCGAAGCCGCGAAACATGAACCGCGTTATAGCGAGGGTTCACTGTATACAGTTACATGGAGATCTAAATATGTTATGTGTTAGCAGCTGAGAAGTATAACCTTTAAAACTTAAAACTGACACATTACAATACAGCTAAAACTACAACAAAAAGGTTTTTGTTTTGTTTACCCAGTGTACCACCAGCACGTACTATTTCTATTATTCATACATTTCATGAGGGGTCTATTGACTTTTGCGCGATGCCCTAAACCATATGTATTCAACCTTGTGTGCATTTATTTTCTTTCGTAATAAATGCAGCGGCCATGTCTCGGCTGTGTGCAGCAGGTGAAGGCTGTCGCTCGCTATTTTGTCCACTCTGCCCAAAAGGACACACGAGCTCGAGCTTTTTGATTAGCGTACTCCCACAAACCGCCACGAGCACCTCTCTGGCCCTCCATCACTGCGTCTACTCTTTCTTCAAACCCTTTTTCTCCTCGTAGCGCTGGCTCTTTTCATGTGCCCAGCAACCACCGATGACATTTTGAAGTCAGCTTCTCATTTCAGGGTCCTGGAAACACACGAGAGAAAGGTTGAAAAATAGCCAAAGGGTTGCAGTTGCTTTTCACTGTTTACATTGATGCTATCCAGTGCCAGGGCTAGCTCGCTAATGGGACTCGATACTTGGAGCCCGCGGACAGTCTCTCGACGGGCCAAATAACAGCCCAGGGTCCAGAGAAAGCACAAGTAAGAGTGTCGAGCCGAGGTGAGATCTGAGCTACAAACAAAAGAAACAGTAAAACAAGTGTACAGGAGAGTGAATGGAAAGCAAGATAAAGTTCATTCCAGGAAAATTAACCCGATCAGGACTAAGCCAGGACTAAACTAGGACTGACCCAGAACTAAACTGGAACTGAACCAGGACTAAACCTGGACTGAACGAGGACTAAACTAGGACTGAACCAGGAATAAACTGGAACTGAACCAGGACTAAACCAGGACTGAACTAGGACTAAACCAGGACTAAACTAGGACTGAACTAGGACTAAACCAGGACTAAACCAGGACTGAACTAGGACTAAACCAGGACTAAACTAGGACTGAACTAGGACTAAACCAGGACTAAACCAGGACTGAACTAGGACTAAACCAGGACTAAACCAGGACTGAACTAGGACTAAACCAGGACTAAACTAGGACTGAACAGGACTGAACCAGGACTAAACCAGGACTGAACTAGGACTAAACCAGGACTGAACTAGGACTGAACCAGGAATAAACTGGAACTGAACCAGGACTAAACCAGGACTGAACGAGGACTAAACTAGGACTGAACCAGGAATAAACTGGAACTGAACCAGGACTAAACCAGGACTGAACTAGGACTAAACCAGGACTAAACTAGGACTAAACCAGGACTAAACCAGGACTGAACTAGGACTAAACCAGGACTAGACCAGGACTGAACTAGGACAAAACCAGGACTAAACTAGGACTGAACAGGACTGAACCAGGACTAAACCAGGACTGAACTAGGACTAAACCAGGACTAAACTAGGACTGAACAGGACTGAACCAGGACTGAACTAGGACTAAACCAGGACTAAACTAGGACTGAACCAGGAATAAACTGGAACTGAACCAGGACTAAACCAGGACTGAACTAGGACTAAACCAGGACTAAACTAGGACTGAACTAGGACTAAACCAGGACTAAACCAGGACTGAACTAGGACTAAACCAGGACTAAACTAGAACTAGGACTAAACTAGGACTGAACCAGGACTAAACTGGAACTGAACCAGGACTGAACTGGGACTAAACTAGGACTGAACAAGACTGAACCACGACTGAACAGGTCTGAACTTGTGTTTGTTAGTTTTGGGCAAATCTGAGGACAGAGCCTCACAGGTAAATAGTGTTCTAGTGTTAAACCAGGACTAAACCAGGACTGAACTAGGACTAAACCAGGACTAAACTAGGACTGAACAGTGACTTAACCAGGACTAAATAGAGTTAACCAGGACTAAACCAGGACTAAACTAGAACTAGGACTAAACCAGGACTAAACTAGGACTGAACAGGACTGAACCAGGACTGAACTAGGACTGAACCAGGACTAAACCAGGACTGAACTAGGACTAAACCAGGACTAAACTAGGACTGAACCAGGAATAAACTAGTGTTGAACCAGTGTTAATAGTTAAATAGTGTTCTAGTGTTAATAGGACTAAACTAGTGTTCTAGTGTTAATAGTTAAATAGGACTGTTCTAGTGTTAAACCAGGACTAAATAGGACTGAACTAGTGTTAAACCAGGACTAAACTAGTGTTACAGTGTTAATAGTTAAATAGTGTTCTAGTGTTAATAGTTAAATAGTGTTCTAGTGTTAATAGTTAAATAGTGTTAAACCAGTGTTAATAGTTAAATAGTGTTACAGTGTTAATAGTTAAATAGTGTTCTAGTGTTAATAGTTAAAGACTAGTGTTATAGTGTTAATAGTTAAATAGGACTGTTCTAGTGTTAATAGTTAAATAGTGTTACAGTGTTAATAGTTAAATAGTGTTACAGTGTTAATAGTTAAATAGTGTTCTAGTGTTAATAGTTAAATAGTGTTCTAGTGTTAATAGTTAAATAGTGTTACAGTGTTAATAGTTAAATAGTGTTCTAGTGTTAATAGTTAAATAGTGTTCTAGTGTTAATAGTTAAATAGTGTTCTAGTGTTAATAGTTATATAGTGTTACAGTGTTAATAGTTATACAGTGTTCTAGTGTTAATAGTTAAATAGTGTTACAGTGTTAATAGTTAAATAGTGTTCTAGTGTTAATAGTTAAATAGTGTTCTAGTGTTAATAGTTAAATAGTGTTCTAGTGTTAATAGTTAAATAGTGTTATAGTGTTAATAGTTAAATAGTGTTACAGTGTTAATAGTTAAATAGTGTTCTAGTGTTAATAGTTAAATAGTGTTCTAGTGTTAATAGTTAAATAGTGTTCTAGTGTTAATAGTTAAATAGTGTTACAGTGTTAATAGTTAAATAGTGTTCTAGTGTTAATAGTTAAATAGTGTTCTAGTGTTAATAGTTAAATAGTGTTCTAGTGTTAATAGTTAAATAGTGTTACAGTGTTAATAGTTAAATAGTGTTCTAGTGTTAATAGTTAAATAGTGTTCTAGTGTTAATAGTTAAATAGTGTTCTAGTGTTAATAGTTAAATAGTGTTACAGTGTTAATAGTTAAATAGTGTTCTAGTGTTAATAGTTAAATAGTGTTCTAGTGTTAATAGTTAAATAGTGTTACAGTGTTAATAGTTAAATAGTGTTACAGTGTTAATAGTTAAATAGTGTTCTAGTGTTAATAGTTAAATAGTGTTATAGTGTTAATAGTTAAATAGTGTTCTAGTGTTAATAGTTAAATAGTGTTACAGTGTTAATAGTTAAATAGTGTTACAGTGTTAATAGTTAAATAGTGTTCTAGTGTTAATAGTTAAATAGTGTTATAGTGTTAATAGTTAAATAGTGTTCTAGTGTTAATAGTTAAATAGTGTTCTAGTGTTAATAGTTAAATAGTGTTATAGTGTTAATAGTTAAATAGTGTTCTAGTGTTAATAGTTAAATAGTGTTACAGTGTTAATAGTTAAATAGTGTTCTAGTGTTAATAGTTAAATAGTGTTCTAGTGTTAATAGTTAAATAGTGTTCTAGTGTTAATAGTTATATAGTGTTACAGTGTTAATAGTTATACAGTGTTCTAGTGTTAATAGTTAAATAGTGTTACAGTGTTAATAGTTAAATAGTGTTCTAGTGTTAATAGTTAAATAGTGTTCTAGTGTTAATAGTTAAATAGTGTTACAGTGTTAATAGTTAAATAGTGTTCTAGTGTTAATAGTTAAATAGTGTTATAGTGTTAATAGTTAAATAGTGTTCTAGTGTTAATAGTTAAATAGTGTTACAGTGTTAATAGTTAAATAGTGTTCTAGTGTTAATAGTTAAATAGTGTTCTAGTGTTAATAGTTAAATAGTGTTCTAGTGTTAATAGTTAAATAGTGTTATAGTGTTAATAGTTAAATAGTGTTCTAGTGTTAATAGTTAAATAGTGTTACAGTGTTAATAGTTAAATAGTGTTCTAGTGTTAATAGTTAAATAGTGTTCTAGTGTTAATAGTTAAATAGTGTTCTAGTGTTAATAGTTAAATAGTGTTCTAGTGTTAATAGTTAAATAGTGTTATAGTGTTAATAGTTAAATAGTGTTACAGTGTTAATAGTTAAATAGTGTTACAGTGTTAATAGTTAAATAGTGTTCTAGTGTTAATAGTTAAATAGTGTTCTAGTGTTAATAGTTAAATAGTGTTACAGTGTTAATAGTTAAATAGTGTTCTAGTGTTAATAGTTAAATAGTGTTCTAGTGTTAATAGTTAAATAGTGTTCTAGTGTTAATAGTTAAATAGTGTTATAGTGTTAATAGTTAAATAGTGTTCTAGTGTTAATAGTTAAATAGTGTTCTAGTGTTAATAGTTAAATAGTGTTACAGTGTTAATAGTTAAATAGTGTTCTAGTGTTAATAGTTAAATAGTGTTCTAGTGTTAATAGTTAAATAGTGTTCTAGTGTTAATAGTTAAATAGTGTTCTAGTGTTAATAGTTAAATAGTGTTCTAGTGTTAATAGTTAAATAGTGTTCTAGTGTTAATAGTTAAATAGTGTTCTAGTGTTAATAGTTAAATAGTGTTCTAGTGTTAATAGTTAAATAGTGTTCTAGTGTTAATAGTTAAATAGTGTTACAGTGTTAATAGTTAAATAGTGTTCTAGTGTTAATAGTTAAATAGTGTTCTAGTGTTAATAGTTAAATAGTGTTCTAGTGTTAATAGTTAAATAGTGTTCTAGTGTTAATAGTTAAATAGTGTTCTAGTGTTAATAGTTAAATAGTGTTACAGTGTTAATAGTTAAATAGTGTTCTAGTGTTAATAGTTAAATAGTGTTCTAGTGTTAATAGTTAAATAGTGTTCTAGTGTTAATAGTTAAATAGTGTTCTAGTGTTAATAGTTAAATAGTGTTACAGTGTTAATAGTTAAATAGTGTTCTAGTGTTAATAGTTAAATAGTGTTCTAGTGTTAATAGTTAAATAGTGTTCTAGTGTTAATAGTTAAATAGTGTTCTAGTGTTAATAGTTAAATAGTGTTCTAGTGTTAATAGTTAAATAGTGTTCTAGTGTTAATAGTTAAATAGTGTTCTAGTGTTAATAGTTAAATAGTGTTCTAGTGTTAATAGTTAAATAGTGTTCTAGTGTTAATAGTTAAATAGTGTTACAGTGTTAATAGTTAAATAGTGTTCTAGTGTTAATAGTTAAATAGTGTTCTAGTGTTAATAGTTAAATAGTGTTCTAGTGTTAATAGTTAAATAGTGTTCTAGTGTTAATAGTTAAATAGTGTTCTAGTGTTAATAGTTAAATAGTGTTACAGTGTTAATAGTTAAATAGTGTTCTAGTGTTAATAGTTAAATAGTGTTCTAGTGTTAATAGTTAAATAGTGTTCTAGTGTTAATAGTTAAATAGTGTTCTAGTGTTAATAGTTAAATAGTGTTACAGTGTTAATAGTTAAATAGTGTTCTAGTGTTAATAGTTAAATAGTGTTACAGTGTTAATAGTTAAATAGTGTTACAGTGTTAATAGTTAAATAGTGTTCTAGTGTTAATAGTTAAATAGTGTTCTAGTGTTAATAGTTAAATAGTGTTCTAGTGTTAATAGTTAAATAGTGTTCTAGTGTTAATAGTTAAATAGTGTTACAGTGTTAATAGTTAAATAGTGTTACAGTGTTAATAGTTAAATAGTGTTACAGTGTTAATAGTTAAATAGTGTTCTAGTGTTAATAGTTAAATAGTGTTCTAGTGTTAATAGTTAAATAGTGTTACAGTGTTAATAGTTAAATAGTGTTCTAGTGTTAATAGTTAAATAGTGTTACAGTGTTAATAGTTAAATAGTGTTACAGTGTTAATAGTTAAATAGTGTTCTAGTGTTAATAGTTAAATAGTGTTCGAGTGTTAATAGTTAAATAGTGTTCTAGTGTTAATAGTTAAATAGTGTTACAGTGTTAATAGTTAAATAGTGTTACAGTGTTAATAGTTAAATAGTGTTACAGTGTTAATAGTTAAATAGTGTTCTAGTGTTAATAGTTAAATAGTGTTACAGTGTTAATAGTTAAATAGTGTTCTAGTGTTAATAGTTAAATAGTGTTACAGTGTTAATAGTTAAATAGTGAAATAGTGTTCGAGTGTTAATAGTTAAATAGTGTTCGAGTGTTAATAGTTAAATAGTGTTACAGTGTTAATAGTTAAATAGTGTTACAGTGTTAATAGTTAAATAGTGTTACAGTGTTAATAGTTAAATAGTGTTCTAGTGTTAATAGTTAAATAGTGTTACAGTGTTAATAGTTAAATAGTGTTCTAGTGTTAATAGTTAAATAGTGTTACAGTGTTAATAGTTAAATAGTGTTCTAGTGTTAATAGTTAAATAGTGTTACAGTGTTAATAGTTAAATAGTGTTACAGTGTTAATAGTTAAATAGTGTTCTAGTGTTAATAGTTAAATAGTGTTACAGTGTTAATAGTTAAATAGTGTTCTAGTGTTAATAGTTAAATAGTGTTCTAGTGTTAATAGTTAAATAGTGTTACAGTGTTAATAGTTAAATAGTGTTACAGTGTTAATAGTTAAATAGTGTTACAGTGTTAATAGTTAAATAGTGTTACAGTGTTAATAGTTAAATAGTGTTCTAGTGTTAATAGTTAAATAGTGTTACAGTGTTAATAGTTAAATAGTGTTCTAGTGTTAATAGTTAAATAGTGTTACAGTGTTAATAGTTAAATAGTGTTCTAGTGTTAATAGTTAAATAGTGTTCTAGTGTTAATAGTTAAATAGTGTTACAGTGTTAATAGTTAAATAGTGTTCTAGTGTTAATAGTTAAATAGTGTTCTAGTGTTAATAGTTAAATAGTGTTCTAGTGTTAATAGTTAAATAGTGTTACAGTGTTAATAGTTAAATAGTGTTCTAGTGTTAATAGTTAAATAGTGTTACAGTGTTAATAGTTAAATAGTGTTCTAGTGTTAATAGTTAAATAGTGTTACAGTGTTAATAGTTAAATAGTGTTCTAGTGTTAATAGTTAAATAGTGTTACAGTGTTAATAGTTAAATAGTGTTACAGTGTTAATAGTTAAATAGTGTTCTAGTGTTAATAGTTAAATAGTGTTCTAGTGTTAATAGTTAAATAGTGTTACAGTGTTAATAGTTAAATAGTGTTCTAGTGTTAATAGTTAAATAGTGTTACAGTGTTAATAGTTAAATAGTGTTACAGTGTTAATAGTTAAATAGTGTTACAGTGTTAATAGTTAAATAGTGTTCTAGTGTTAATAGTTAAATAGTGTTACAGTGTTAATAGTTAAATAGTGTTCTAGTGTTAATAGTTAAATAGTGTTACAGTGTTAATAGTTAAATAGTGTTCTAGTGTTAATAGTTAAATAGTGTTCTAGTGTTAATAGTTAAATAGTGTTACAGTGTTAATAGTTAAATAGTGTTCTAGTGTTAATAGTTAAATAGTGTTCTAGTGTTAATAGTTAAATAGTGTTACAGTGTTAATAGTTAAATAGTGTTACAGTGTTAATAGTTAAATAGTGTTTTAGTGTTAATAGTTAAATAGTGTTCTAATGTTAATAGTTAAATAGTGTTCTAGTGTTAATAGTTAAATAGTGTTACAGTGTTAATAGTTAAATAGTGTTCTAGTGTTAATAGTTAAATAGTGTTCTAGTGTTAATAGTTAAATAGGGTTCTAGTGTGAATAGTTAAATAGTGTTACAGTGTTAATAGTTAAAAAGTGTTCTAGTGTTAATAGTTAAATAGTGTTCTAGTGTTAATAGTTAAATAGGGTTCGAGTGTTAATAGTTAAACGTTATACATGCCAATTATCTGCTCAAAACTACTCAAAGGTAGTTTGTATGACGGATCACCTGTGGCGATGTGCATGACATTATGCAGCCCTTGGTCTTCAGTGATGTTAATAGGCCGACATGCTGTGGCTCTCCATTTTGTAAAAGAGTTGGTCAACTTATCGCTGGTACTTTTGTTGACAACATTGCCATGGGTTCACTCCGCCAGCGTTGTTTGTCGTGCGCGGTTTGTTGTTGGTACAAGTAGCGTCATTGTTGCTGCTGAATCAAACACGTGTTTTGCTTTACAATGGTATTTTAAACTTGTGCTTCTGTGGAAAGAGAGTTCATCGCTGCGATATCTGCAAACTGCCTTCGTTTTATCTAACATCCCGGGCAGTTTTTTGAAGAGAAATTTGCCGCTGAGCACCAGCCACAATCTCTTTCAGGTCACCATGCACATTTTCCATAGAGGAGCATGTGCGTTCAAAATAAACTGTGTGATTAATCTGCGTAAAAAACAAACAAACATTAGTGCAATATTTTTTTGTGATTAATCGCATGCATTAATGCAATAACGTTGACAGGCCAACCTCCACAATTCAGTCACTGTGCTCAGCAAAGTACAGCTGAGGGATTTAAATTTATTTCAAAATTTACTTCCTGGTTGGAATTATGGCATCAGGCTAGGGAATTCCATAGCTGTTACCTAGCAACCAGGAACACAGGAACTATTATCTGACAAATTAAAAAATATGTTTTCAAATGATGTTTAAAGTCTCAAAGTAAATTGTGCCTAATATTTTTCAACTTTTCTTCGTAAATTACTTCTTGATTGGCGTAAAACTATAATTTATATTCACAAACGCTACTGTCCCACCAAATTAAGTCAACATTTGAGAATCATCAAAACCTGTCACACACACTTTAAGCACCAAAACTGAGCACTTCATCCTCTCCTGCTGACAGCTCCAATCTATAAACCAAACCCCCTCACCACCTCCTTTACCTTCTGTTTACCTTTTCGTCCAGGCATTTTCCACCGAGTTTGACCCCATTGAGAGGTCAAACTTCTCCAACGCCACAGCCAATATTAACTCCTCCAATCACCGCACACTCGCCCGAAGATGATTACGCGCTGTACCTCTCCTCAAGGACCCCGTAATGACCAATCCCGTGCTGGACCTGTGATGGATAGGTGACATTTAGCTTTCGAATGGGCCCCGGTACGCAAACGCAGGACCGCCAGCCAACCGCGAGTTCGATAATCCATGGAAAACCCCATCTTTTTGTTCTAATTAACCCTCCAAATGAGTTCTCCGCACCGCTGGCTCAGGAAGGCGGGAGACGAATGCCAAAAGGTGCAAGGTCCCGGCTGCCATTTTGAACAGATGCTACCCACATATTAGCATTATTAGCATGAGCCGCTCTGGGCTATAGGCTTGATTGGAAAGGCATTATGGGAGAAAAGACACTTCCCCGTTGGACAAATGAGAGATGACAGCGGAGGAAACATGACGCGGAATAGTATTGATTTGATGAAGCCTCGAGGGAGCAGTAGAAGAAGAGCGTGAACAGGTGAGAGGGAGTGCGGCGACATTAGCGAGTGTCAGATTGGCTTTTTAGCAGTGGTTAAAGCTAAAGTGGACTTATTTATAGCTACGTTTCATGGGCCCATATGACGCTATTTTCTGATCTATGTTGTAATGTTGTTTTCTCATCAAAAACATACCCGGCGACCCCGGTTTTGTTTCATTCTACCCTTAAAGGGACAGTTCAGAATTTTGGACATTGGGCCTCATTTCCTTGTGAGCCAGAGTGTTGGAGATGTGTAGAGACACTTTTTTAAATGTTCCATCCAGTCCTTGTAATTGCAGAGGTTGCTGGTGCCAGGCTAATGCATGTCAATGGCCATAGTTGTCCTGCCTCTTAAAACAGTCTTACTCGCTCCACAGAGCACCCGAGGCAAAACTATTAAAACTCCAGGCTGTCGATCTAAATGTTTGTGTGGATAGAATAATATTAGAAGTAAAACTAACCTTGCATCACATGAATCGTCGTATGTTGAGGGACTATTTTCTCTTATATCAGTCCGCCACTGCCTTTGGGCGCGGAGGGCCGCCTGCCGGACCTATCGCCATCATCCATTTGAGTGTTCTCTTTATTTTATGTAAAAAAAAAAAAAAAAAAACACATTCTATTTTATGTCATGAATGTTCCAGAGTGCTTCTTTAGAATGATGCCAGAACACTCCATACTGGCCTATAGAATGTTCTGATTAAACCCGGCATTATCAACACTCAAACTGTTTTGGGATATAATATCTTACTTTTTTCTCAGTATATGTATCATCTTGTAAGTAGCATTTCCTGGATTACCACTGGATGACATCATGTAGTGGATCAAAGCATTTTGCGCTCTCAACATAGAGACAAAGGTCCAACAGTAGCTCAGTTGGTAGTTGGTGGTTCGAATTCTGCTCTTGACCTAAACATCACTAGTTGAGCGGTCAGATCCACTGACCCACAAGTTCAAGTTGGCCGAGAAACTGGGATCACATGATAGGCTACTACAAATAGGCTTCTGGGAAATTGAGGTGTGGTTGAATTGAGCTGTGATTCGCCGGTGAGGAGGAGAGGGCTGTTGAGGCGTGGTCCTGCTTCTGAACCTCAGTCATCATATTCACTACATTTAACAGAATGCTGTAGTTGTGTGAAAGAGATACTAAAATTCCACGACTTCAACTCTCATTGATTTCACAAAATTCCATCAAAATTGATATTTTCAATTTCCATGACTTTCCAGGATTTCCATGACCGTGGGAACCCTGGACACCTAACCCACCTCACCCTAGTGTCAGTTTACAGTGGTGTATGAATGTGTGCAAATAGGTGATTTGTTCCTTGATGTAAAAAGTGGGTGGAAAAAACACTATATAAAAAAGTGGCTACTGACCATAAATAACAAAAATCAATGTCGTTTTGTTGTTAATTTGTTGAACACACACACATTTGTTGAGCAATACAGTAACATTGCTATTTGTTTACCAAGCCATACAGCATTTGCTAAGAGAAGTGCACACAACAAGCAAACTTCCTCTTGTCTCCACAATTTACAGCCTCTTCTGTTCGTGTCCTCACTTTGTTGTAGTCGCCCCGATGAAGCTGGCGTCCCTGTAATGACACTGTCCCCGCTCCGCTCTCCGCCTCTGATTCAGTACATGCTTTACTGCCACCTCTCCTCCTCCACCTCCCTGTTTACAAGATGTCTCCCCTCACCACCAACCTGCAAAACAGACGCGTTATAGCACACGCCGGACTGCCCCGGGCCAAAGTAATTAAGCTGGGACATTACAGGGCCATCAGAACTACATTTGGGCTTTATTAGAACTCATAATATTTAGCCCAGCAGATGTGTTTCATCAAAGAAAATGGAAAACGAACACGGTGACGGAGTAATCGCCGTACAAGAGACAATAACCAGAGTGTGGCGTGTCCCAGTTCATCAAATATGGGCGTTTAGCGGCACCATCACGGCTTTACTGTGTCATAATGTAGTATAGAGTTTGGTCATTTTGTAAACAGACTACGGAGCTCGGTTCAGGCTATTCAGTTTGTGCGCTGGGGTGTTGAGATTTCTTGTCTCCCGATTTTATATTCAGAATAGTTTTTTGTTGGAGACCCATGCATTTTTTCCCCATGTTTTTAAGCAGATAAAAGCAGCTCTTGAGGTCAAAAGAAGCTTGTTGTGTAGCATTTGCATCTACTTACATTACTGTTTGATAACCAGGAACTGTGCGTTAGTCGTAATGTGTAGTGTAGAGTTTTGTCATTTTGTCAACAAACTATAGAGCTTCAGGCTATTCAGTTTGTGTGCTGGGGTGTTGAGATTTCTTTTCTCACGATTTTTTGTTTTTATTTGCAATTGTCGTCATTTTTGTTAGAGATCCATGCATTTTTTCCCCTGTGTTTGAGCAGATAAAAGCAGCTCTTGAGGTGAAAGTAAGTCCGCTACGTACTGTATGCATCTATTTACAAAGCGTGTTATAGTTTGATAATCAGGAACTGCGTGTTAGCTTTACTCCTCTTTTAGTCGTATTGTGGTATAAAGCTTGATCATTTTGTAAACAGATTACAGAGCTCTGTGTGAGCTTTGTGCATTCAGTTTGTGCACTTGGGCACTGAAATTTCTTGTCTCATGATTTTTTATTTTTTTTATTTGTAATTTTCATAATTTTTATTGGAGACTCGTGCGTTTTCCCCATGTTTTTGAGCAGATAAAAGCAGCTCTTGAGGTCAAAATAAGTCTGCTGCGTACTATCTGCATCTACTTACAAAGTGTGTTATTGTTTGATAATGAGGAACAGTGCATCATTTTTTAAACAGACTACGGAACTCGGGATACTGAGATTTCTTGTCTCACGCTGATTTTTTTTATTCGTAATTATCGTAATTTTTGTTGGAGACCATGCAAAATATGTCTTGCCCTAGTACATAATAAAAGCAAAGTCAAAATAAATGTGCTGCTGTGTACTGTCTGCAGCTACTGCTCTGTTAGTCGTAATGTGGGATATAGTTTGCTCATTTTGTAAACAGACTATGGAGTTCTGTTCGAGCTCTGTGTGCCTGAGTATTGAGATTTCTTGTTACACTTTGTATTTTGTATCTGTGGCTGTTTTTCGTTGGGTTTAATGGGGATATTAAAGTCACTCTACCTGTGTATTTCTTCCGGTGTGTTTAGTCATGGTCATGGTCACATTTTTATACAGCGATTTTCCACCTTCAAGGCACTCAAAGCATTTTACATCACCCATTGAAACACGCATTCATAACCAGTGTGCGCAGACATTAGGGGCAAGTTGGGTTAAGTGTCTTGCCCAAGGACACAACAACAGCAATCAACTGTAGGAGCTGGAGTCGCACCAGTGGATCTGACCGCCCCAACCAATAATGACAAACGCTCTACCAGCTGAGCTACTGTCACCCACCAGTGGAGCAAAATGTGTCCTGCCCCAGTACAGATATACTTCTCTAAGCAGCTCTAGGGGACCAGATTTTCAAAATTGAAAACTGGGACACCCTCAGTTTATGATGGTTGCTAATAATAAAATTGTGAAATGAGTGTGTAATAAAAGGGAAATTGTTCTGCACTCAGCCCATTCATGACTAACATGTGAGTCAGTATAGTCCCATTTTCTTTGTGTCTTGGTCATTTTTAAGCAGCTTTTCTGTGTTTTACCTAAATAAATGACAGTTTATGCCTCTCTTTACTGTTGGAAGTTATCAAATTAGTCAAAAATAGGGACACCAGGGACATTTTTTGTGTAAAACTGGGACAAATGGGACACAGGACTATTGTTCCCTATTCATTCCAATTCATTCAGACTGAACACGGACAGAAGACGACAGAGATAAAAACATTTCCAGCACCAAAGTGTCTGGTTGTTCTGTGTGTGGTTGTCAGAATCAATATTCTACCGGTGGACTAAAGTTTTAAACTTTTACTCACTGCTCGCACAAGGATCTGGCAGTCAGACACCATTTGTCAAAGTCAGCTTGTTGAGAAAATATTCACGATCTTTTGACGATAATCCTTTTGATAAGCTGCTGAGTTCTGCTGTACTTCTGTTGCCAAAATGCGCGACTGAGCCTACGTCACCACTGTTGATTAACACTAAAAGGGTCTATAGGAACATCTACTCACCCTAAGCAGCTCTCAAAATAGGTCAAAATATGTCTTCTGTGTGATGTCTTCATCTAAATACAAAGCATGTTATTGTGCGATAATCAGGAAATGGTCACATTTTTAGAAAGCACTTTTCCACCTTCAAGACACTCAAAGCACTTTACAACAAGGAACTACTCGTCCATTCATACAGAAGTGTACACAGATGCTGGGTGAGGTCGGCTAAGTGTTTTGCTCATGGACACTATGACAGCATTCATCTGTGGGGGTTGGAATCTCACCGCCAACCTGTGGGTCAGTGGATCTGACCACTCAACCAATGATGGTTATGTTGAGAATAGAATTCGAACGGCCAATATTCAGTGGACAAACGCTCTACCAACTGAGTTACTGCCCCATCCAGAAAGCGCGCATTCCACCTGCTGATGTTAGTGGTAGTTTTTCAAGTTAACTGCTTTAACTGCTACCTTTTTACCTTTAGTTCTGTAGAAATAGACAATTCAAGGGCTGAAATGATCCAAATGATTCTCGTGAAGGTGTTTAAAAAGTTTAAAAACACAGTGGAGCACTTTGTGTATTACCACATGACATCTTCTCTGTTTGCGAAAAACTCTAAAGCCTAAATATGCCAGATTTGTGATTTTAACACGTGTGAATGAAACAAAGCATAACGCCAGGTCTGTTTGTGATGGGGAAACATTAGAACATAGATCAGAAAATAGAATAATATGGGCACTTTAAGGCACTGGCAACTCAGGTTTAGTTGTGATTGTAGCCGGTATTTTGGTATATTTTTCGTTATGATCAATACAGTGAACAATGAAATGGTAATGCACTCTGAGATTTTTGTTGAACTGCAAAAAAAAAACACAAGAGAAGCAACTTCAAAAATGGAAAAACCAACATAGCAGCAGAAGTGGCAGATGTCCACAGCTTTTTTTACTTGATAGAGCCTCTTCTTCTTGCGCCTGTGTAACCTTTGTACTTTCAGCAATACTACTTTATGAACACTAGCATCTGAACACAGCTAAGACTCCTGATCACTCTTTCCCTCACCCCCTCGCCAACATCCACAAAGCGCTTTCTTCCCCGCTCCATCAAACCCCACTGAGCTGCTGTCTATTTCTGCGCGCTCAAGCAGGACTGCAGACAAACCGGCGAAAAAGAAAGACAAAAACACGGTAGAAAACAAATTCTCCGACATGCTGCCTTGGGGCGTTAGTGAGGCAGCCCGGCGCTTGATCTCTCCGAGCTCGAGAAAGAGATTTTTCAAAAAGGCGTCATCGGAAAGCGAAGGGCATTCCCGCCAAGACGAATCCTAACGCCGCGGGCTACGCTGTCAGTCAAACGCGGCGCTAGGATCACACTCAACGCTTTTATTTTCTCCCAGCCAACCCCGAACACACCGGGGAGGCCTCGGGAGCGCAGGTACGTGGGAGAGAGACGAGCATTTGCATAGCAGCGTGCCGAGAGGAAAGGGAAGGAGAAGGGAGGGAGCCAGGGCGGTGTCAGCGGAGTGGAGAAATAGTGCTTAATGGATGCTTTTAAAACGTCATTACGGTTTGAATAGAGAGAGCAGAGAACATTTGGTGGAAGGAAATGGTCTGGAATGCGTTCTTTTCACGAGGTGGGGTTATATGTATATGAGTGTAATGTTTGGGAAGAAGGGAAAGTGAGTGGCTGTGATGTTCTGGGACTACAGTTTACTGAGACTTTGCAGCTGATGTTGTCAACATTCCCTTAGGGTGACCAGATTTCTGAAGTCTAAAACTGGAACACCTCCGGCTTGGTCGCGGTTGGTAATAACAAAATTGTGAAACAATTAAAGAAAATTGGTTCATTCATGACTTATTCATGATAACATGTGAGTCAGTATAGTCACATTTTCTTTGTGTTTTCCGTAATTTTACCTAAACAAAAAAAGACAATTTATGCCTCTCTTTACTGTTGGCAGGGATCAGACTGATCAAAAATAGGGACACCAGAGACAATTCTTGTATAAAACAGTGCATTTATCACTGGTTTTGGATAAATCCACTGGGGCAGGGGACACAGGGCTCAAAACTAAATAGTAAATAGGTAAATAGGGACATCTGGTCACCTATGCTATACCAGACCTGGACATTGTGCAGCTCCCAGGCCACATTCGGCCCTTTGGTCGACTCTGACTGTGCCTTTTAAGCTCATTTGGAATGACAAAATCAACATATTTTCTAATTTTACCTCTAAAGCCGCATTGCTTTTATTTTAGAGGTGTTTTTAATGACATTTTTCGTAAGGTCTCACTTTTTCATGGTTTAGTCATAACATAAACTCTTCTCAGTGTGACCTGCGTGTCAAAACAAAGCTATTTACTGCTTTTTATACAGAAATACAATTCATATTATGCCGAATTGAGTTAAGCATTATGGCTCAGCTCTCAATATTTAAACATAAATAAAACAATATTTTCTCAAGATAGACTTAATCTGAGCTTTATTTTCACACAATCTGACCAGAAAGAGCTAGGGAAATAATACATAATTGATCTTTATTGATAAAGCAAGCAAGTTCTGCTACTCTGGCTTTAAAAACCATTGCAATTTTGTGGATAAACATGCCCTTTTCTTTTCTAGCAACATGTTTACTTCCGCGTAATTAGTTTGTAATTGTTGAAGTCCAAGACGAGAAACAGGAAGCAGCGATAAACTCTCCTTTGTTCAGCTGAGGTAATTTCCCGGGCATATAAAATATAATATAGATAGAATAAAATATCAAAATTAAAATAGGCACAAGACTCTTTGTTGATTGGTGTTATTTTAAGTAAACCTTTAATTAAATATTGGAAATAGAGGTCTGGTCGATATCTGTTTAACACTCAAATTGAATTATAAAATAACAAACTCTTCCCATTTTACTGTTTTTCGTTCTTCATTGAAATTCAAAAGAACGAATGGTACATGGACACACCAGCATCTCTCCTGTTCTCTCATTTAATGTATTGTTGTGCACTGTCCCTGTACAAATAAAATCATACCATACTGCAAGAACAGAGAAGTAGGTGGAGATGGGGGGTAGGTGAAAATAGATATTTTCTGAGCACTCAAGCCTCGACAGCCGACAATACAAAGTTCTCAAACATGCGTGAAACGATCAAAATACAACTATTGAATAAGATATAATTTCAAACTCAATTTAGTTCCGATACCACAATAATATCCTTAAATCACAGTACTTTCAGTGGCCCATGGGTGTATACTAATCTATGTGCTTTTTATAAGTTTTATAAGATTCTGTTTGCAAAAGCTGTCAACACAACCACACCTCACTGGGCTGTCTGTCTCCTCGCAATCACCTAGGTCAAAAAACAACCATTCCTTTCCAATTTATCTGAAGAACCTAAATAAAAACACGCCATATCCTTTCAGTAAAGTGATTTGAAGTACGTGACCGGGGCTTTGGAGGATTCTCTAAATGCGTGCTCACTCCCAGGGCTTTCAAATATAGGCTTTGTATCTGGCATAGTATATATAGAAGTGTATATGAATGCCCGCTCTCATCCTGTCTGCATAGTGCTTTTAAAAGAAAGACTGACAGCGAGTGCAGATCTACAGCAGCTTGAGAGGCTTGTGTCTGTCAGGATTTGGAAGTGAAATAAATATAAAAAGGCTAGAAGATAAGGTTGTCAAAAGTATTGAAAATCAGGAAAGTAGATACGCATTTGAGCGGGTATCGATACTGAAAAAGGACAGCAATGGAAATGGCCCGTATCACAGTATGCTCTGACCTATGTTGTAATGTTTCTTCACATGTTAAACACATAAACGCTGCAGATTTAGGCATAGAGTTCTTCTCTCAAACACGCTCTTCATATTGTTTGACTCTTGAAGATGTAGACAGATGAATAATAAAGTGTTACTTATAAGGTAATAACATTTTAACATGGCATAAAGCTCAGAAGAGTCCATTTTGAGTAATATAGGACCTTTAACCTTTCTTGAATAGCTTTAGAATGATCTTGAGCTGTATCAGAACAAGTATAAGAACACGTAGACAGTCCATTTTATATGCGTCTCTCAAGATTTTAGATTTCTTGACCTGCTAAATGAACCTGCAGGCTGCACTTACAGTTTTAAAAAGGTAATGCAATCACAGCTGGACTTGTGTTGCCAGTAGGGATGCACCCATACCACTTTTTTGAAAACCAATAATCATTTCTGTACTTGCCAATACCAATACATTAACCCTCACCCCCATGAATATACACTGAGTGCGTTTCTATGCACCTCAGTATCCGGTAATGGCAGTATTCAGGATATGATGTTTACATGCACTCTGAGAAACTGCACTCATATTCAGGAATACTCATATCTCTGTGTACATGTAGTAGTACACATGTACACAGGAATACTCATAACTCTGTGTACATGTAGTAGTAGCAGCAGTATCTCAGTTTTTTGACATAATCTTACAAATAAGCAAGCGCTAAAAATATAGATTTAATAAACCAGGAAAAATACAAACAACCCTGATATTTTAATGTGTTTAATGCAGCATTGCACACATTTGTTTGTGTTTTACAGAAGTGAAACTTAAAACCACATGGCTCATTTGCAGAAACTATAAGTGCAGAAAAAAAAAAAAAAACAGCTTGCTCCTTGTGTCCTGATTGAAGCTTCTGTTGGACTAAAGGACACGACTCAGTGGAATATGAGTGTTCTCTCTGTGACAGAGGAAGTGCTGCTGATGGTGAGTCTGTTCTGTGCGTATATCACATTGGAGATGGTTCATGTCACTTTTCAGAGATCATATGTGTGCAGTGCAGCTCTTTATTTAACCGTCATTTCACTCACTCTATGTTAACTTCTGTTGTGATGAAAAGACTGAGAGGTGTAAATATTTCTCATAAGACTCATGCAGTAGTGGAGCATGAGCTTGCTGCTTGTTGTGATACTGAAACCAGGATTCTGAGAAATGCGTCGTGTAATAGTGGTATCGGTGCATGGTATCACCAAATGTTTAATGAGTATGAGTATATTAAGGAAGTATTGGGTTGATACCCAATACCAGTATCGGTATCGGTGCATCCCTAGTTGCCAGAGCCTTAACCTGCAGATAGAGGACACTAGAAAACAACAGTGATCTTGAAATGAGATCCAGCCATTTTTGTTGATCTTTTGTGCTTTTACATCTGTACATTTCTGTACATACATAAGAGCGTTTGTCCACTGATCCGAAGGTTGGCGGTTTGAATCCCGCTCTCGACATAAACTTCATTGGTTGAGCGGTCAGATCCACTGACCCACAGGTCGCTGGTGTGATTCCAGCTCCCACAGATGAAGCTGTCATTGTGTCCTTGGGCAAGACACTTAACCCACCTCGCCCCCAGTGTCTGCGTACACTGGTGTATGAATGTGTGTGTGAATGGGTGAGTGGTTCCTTTGAGTGCCTTGAAGGTAGAAAAGCACTATAAAAATGTGACCATTTATGACCATTTACATTTTTACATTATATATTGTCGCCTTGGCAACTTCTTTTCTGACAAAACCGGTTACCGCAGCTTGGCCTGGTGCTGTGTCCTTCTCGTTTCTATGGAGATAATTTAGTTTAATGAAATACAGTACACTGGACTATTTAAGTCAAGATGAAAACACTCCACGTAGGTTAAATAGGACATCTTTAAAGAGAACATATTTTTTATATTTACTAAGAAAATACAAAAGCAGAAAGCAGATTGTGTGTATAGGTTGATTTGAAGAATTTCTTTTGGACATTTTTAAGCATGTGTATGACAAACATTCACTGTGGGGGAGCTGGTCAATGTGGTGTAGGAGGCAGATTCAGACAAAGTTCAGATTCAGTAAAAATGTACTCAAGTTCACTGTGGTAAAGTGTGGAAAAATATATATTTACAAAAAGTCACTGTCCTCAACTTATGCAAAAGCAACAGAAATGAACAGAACTATGGGGGAAAAAAAACAAAAAAAACATATGCACCAGGCTGTGTCACTTATGTCTCGCCTATTGATGGTTTTCAGATTCTAGAAAGTCATACTCCCAAGAGATGTTTTTCTTATTAATTACATTGTATTTTGCCATGATACCGGAAACATAAATTCCCAAATCTGGAACCTGATCATTTCTATTATTGACTAGACAAAAGACTCTGCTATATAACAACAAAAATCTGTATTTGAACCATATTCATTTTAGCTGTCCTCTGGAACCCACCAATAGCCTAAACCAAACCACTTATATCCTCCCCAGCAGGAAGGACTATCCCTTTCACAGGTGAAGATGTGGTTTTAACAGTATTTCACATCTAACTACTCAATTTACCTGCCTAACTCCTTTAAAACTGAGTGTGTAAAATAAAACAATAAACGCTGAAATACTGGAACCAAAATACACAAAAACAATGAAATAAAAGGGAATTCAAATCAGTTCTCCCCTGCACATGGTCCAGCCCTCCACCTCCCCCACAGGCTTTAAAATGGCCGACACTTTGTTTGGGCCGTGTGGAGACTCAGGTAAATACAAAAGTTTGAAATTAATATATTTATCCAGATAACACGTGTTTAAAGTACCTTGTGTATGTGTGGTATTCAACGTAAAGAGGGGCTATAACTAAACAAAGACAACCTGGGATATCTGTGTTTCCTGTACTGCTTTTTATGGAAAAATGAAGGGAAATGAACAAATGTGGGTTCCACCTTGTGATGTCATGAAGCAATAGTTTTCAAGTTAATAGCTAGGTTCATCTCTTAAACAGTGTTTTCTGTTTAAGAGATGAACACTACCTAAATATTCAGGGGTTGTGTGTTAAACATGTCCAGGTCTCTTTGTGATGAGGAAACAACATTATAACATAATTATAGAAAATGGTGTTGTATAAGGAGAAATGAACTCCTCCCATTCTGAGAAAACACAGCAGATGCCTGAAGAGAAACAATCAAAGTCTGGTCTGTTTGTCCAAATGCAACATTTGCCAGTTGTGATGAAACTTAAAACCCCTGAGCTGTTGATTCTCAGCCTGTGTGATGGGAATAGTGGAGGGTCTGGAGGTGGGGGAAAATATCTAATTTCAGTTCAAATAATTCACACATGCATTAATTTAAGCATTAACTTTTTGGGGGTGTTCTGAGCAAACCAACTGAGAAGCAAAACTGTGTAAAATAGAAAGAACCGGACACAGGGGAAGGGACAAAGGTGCTGTAGATGGTGTAATTTGGCCATATTTTAGACTAAAAACAGTGTGCAGCTGTATGAATAACCCTTTATTATTAGTCTGTATATCTCCAAAGCTCAAAATGCTCTGTTCCACCTTGTGATGATCAGTAGTGAACAGCTCCTTTTACCCTTTGTTCAGAAGAGATGGGCATTCCCAGAGCTGAAATGATCCAAATTATTCTAGTGAAGGTGTGTGGAGTTTAAAAGACTGGCTCTTGTATTTGTTTATATACAGAAGCCAGTGTGAGAACTCCTCTCATTTACAAACTCATCACAGAGAGACATGATCAAGGCAAAATAGTTCAGGAAATCAGCTGGAAAGTCCCTCTGGCTGAAAGGTCCCCCTCAGTGCAGATCCACTGTCCTGTTGGGTCACCTGCTTGTACATCTTTGCTCATAATCCTGTGCCACAATAAATGTCCCTATATCTGCTACATGAAGCACACTTCAGGGCTTGGTGAATCCTGGAACAGCCTGAGAATCCTGGTATATCCATAGTTGAAGACGTAAAGTGATGTGAACTGCTGAGCCAAGTGTACTGATTTGGGAAGGAAGAGCGCCGGCTTTTATCCCTGTTGCACGACATGACACCTGACATGAGCTGAGTCTGAGTCATCATCACCTGGGCCCGACATCACTCACTCACCTCTGTGAGGAGGAGTGAGTGGCACAACTATTTCAGGATGTTATCTTATGTTTCAATGAAATTCACAGTTAAGACCTTCCTAAAAGTGATTCTGAATGATTTTTGAAGAAATTCTGGCGCTATCCAAGTTTCTTGTGTTGCACTGCTTACGAATTATGTTCATAGAAAGCAGGTAAGGAAATATTTCAACAGTTACAGATGCTATAGGACATGAGGAAGAGGAAAAAAACATATTTTAAATATGATTTCATGGTACAGTTCTGCGAGCAAATGAGCAAATACTACATATTGAAAAAATGTGTGCTGCTTTCGGAAGATTGGTAAAATGACATAAATAAGGCCTGACATTTGGTTTCACTACATTTACATTTCATTTTATTATCATATAGAATGCTGATTTTCTAACTTAATACATCACAGTGTATGACACGGCGTACTAAAGGTGGGCAAGAACAAGCACCCTCTCCCGGGCACAGCAGTTACCCGTGTGCCACCCAAGCCAGGGGGACGCTTGAGTCGGTATTCATAGTCTAATATGAGGCCTGTAAGAGTCATGTTCTAAGTTTTATTTCCATTAAGACAAAGACTTGCTTCTGGCTTTCTGTTTCCATATTATCTGCCGCGCTTGTATTGTGTTATAATGTATTGTGTTTTTCCCAAATATGTTTTATTCTTGTGTAATTTCTTGAACCGCTTCTTTGTTTCTGTTTTGAAGTAGCTACGACTTCCCACCTCTGCTTCATGGGGCACTGTGTAACATTTCTAGTTTAGAGTCCGCCACTTTCTTGTCTCCATGGAGATGTTATTGCGTTGTCTAGAATGTTCCATAGTATGACTTTAAACATATCCATCTAACATTTATTCATTACGGGTGTTTCCGTTGCTCAAAAACACAATAATTCCTTCTGTGCATAGTGACGCCTCTCCACAGATCTGAGCTGTAATGTAGCATAGTGCTGTGACCTGCTCGTCTCCCTCATGATAGAGGTTCAATCTATACTGTGAAACATTCTAGACAAAGTAAGAACATCTCCCTGGAGACAAGCAAGTAAAAAAGTTGCGTAATGCACCTTTACACACAGTTGTATTCTCCTCTAGGAAATACAGGGGGCGCTCTTGGGGTTCATGTGAAACTCAGATCCACAACAAGTTACTGAATCCTACTTTTAACCAAACATCTGGACGCGTCACCAGCTGTGTCTCTCATCTGCACCAAAAAAAAACATCTTTTCATTTGCCGACATGCTCCGACCCGCCCTGAGCCCTGTTCTGGTAAATGGCTCCTGTGAGAGCATTTTTCAGAGTCAGATTGAAACCTGAATTTGTTTTGTTTTGTCTCTTTGAATGAAAATCACTCTCAGAAATAGCGGCGTATGTCTTTTGCGCTCACACCAAATGGAAAAGGGGAGTAATGGGGGAAAAAAAATAAAAAATAACGCAACAAAAAGCATGGAGATGTAATATAGTGTAGGTCTGCCCGACGAGTGGAGCTCTTTATTGAATGATGTTCGCTTTAAAAAAACATGGGATGGATCAGTGGGGAAAAGTGCGCTGTCAGGATTATAAAAGGGAGCGTATGTTATGGTTTAGATCAGGGAGGGGAGCTAAGGACCGTCCCTTGGTGTCTGAAGGAAATAACATTGATTTTTAAAAATATAAACGCCACTTCTTATTTCTGAGCTGTACTAGTGATGAGGCTTTCGGATCTTTTACAGCAGTGGTCCCCAACCCCTGAGCCGGGGACTGGTACCGGTCCGTGGATCAATTGGTACCGGGCCACCGGCTGCCCAAGAAATAATGAATTATTTCTGTTGTATATATTATCTGAGTCTGAACAATCTTTTATTTTGAAAAATCTTTTATTTTGATGTTCAGTGTGCGAAATACCCCCTGATTAACCCATCACACCCACTAAAAAGGCTGTAACGTTAGAGAAACTACACCATCTGGTTGTAAACAGGAAGGAAAACAATTTGTACGAAACTGAGAAGTCCATTTGGAGGAGGTGGACCAAAGCACGGCACATCTGCCCCGATGCCCCCGCACGAGGAAAACATGAAACAAAGTCTGCTTCAAAACATACGGAGAATTTGCAACAAGGGCCGCGGAAAACTTCTCTCCCCCGCGCCGCCACCACATCCACAAACACATGGAGGAGCGGCACCGCAGCAGAACCCACACCCGCCCCACCACGCAATACACACCCCCGCCCTCTCCGCCAAAACGGCAGCTCCACTGCGGGACCCGCAAACAGCGCCGTGCGACGATGCCCTGTCCACAGCCTGACAGGTGCGAACGCAGAACTCCAGGCAACCGTGTCCGAGCACGACACGGCCCGAATGTCCCAGTGTGAGTGTGCCCCGGGTACAACGGGAGTTGGGGCGACAAACACAGTCTAACTGCAGATCACTAGACGTCCTTCAGTCATGAGAACTACCTCAGGACACTGCACATTATTTCACCCGTTATGTGACTGTTCTGTCCCCAGTTATTGTCTTGAAAACCCTGGTCCTTGCCAAGTGCACTGACTGCGTGTTGATAACTAACATTTATTCACTCATTTGCTTACATTGTAACACACATATTGAAAATGTATATCTGTATTGCTCAACAATTCAGAGATGGGGACGCCCGAACACTGATGGGTATTTTGCACACTGGTTATGTTACGAGAAAGCTGCTAATAAAGTTGCATACGAGTACACAGTGGATTCACGTTTATTATTAAATTTGCAATATTAACAATCTATGTACCCCCCGGTCCACGGTAAAATGGTCAAGCGTTGGCCGGTCCGCGGTGATTAAAAGGTCGGGGACCACTGTTTTAGAAAGGTGGCATTGGGACTTCCGGTGCACGCTCTGCTGCGACGACACAACTCTGTCAGTGATCTCGTCTTTTTTTTGTTTGTTTTTGTGTGTTTTGATGTTAAGGTACACGCACAATGAGGGATCTGAGTAAGAATTTACTCCCCGGCTTTTCACCCGGGGAGTAACAGCTATGGTTCACTTACTTATAGCCGCGACGAGCTCCTCCAACTTCGCTCTTCCCCACCCAGCCTCCAGAAGCCAGCAGTCAAACTACCACCCGAACTCCGGCCAAGGAAAAGGGGTAGGAGAGGTGGGGTACGCACCAGGCTAAGGAAGCGCCCCTTTAGACCCCCGCTACCCTCCATCGTTCTGGCTAATGTCCGCTCCATCAGGAACAAAATGGATCTGTTACATGCCAAGTGCCACTGAACGGACCTTCAGGGATGCATGTATCATCGCCCTGACAGAAACCTGGCTGGACGGGACAATCCTGGACTCTGAGGTCAGCCTTGATCACTTTGATATTGTGCAGGCAGACAGAACTGGCAAGTCCGGTAAAACTAAGGGCAGTGGAGTCTGCATCTTCGTTAACAAACGATGGTGTGTTAACATCAAAACTCAGCACACTATCTGTACACCTGTTGTAGAGCTACTGACCCTGTCCCTGCGGCCATTTTATCTCCCGAGGGAATTCCCGTGCTTGGTGATCAGCTGTGTTTACATCCCCCCCGAGTGCCAACACCAGGATAGCAGCGGAGATACTACCCGAGGAAGCTAGCGCTATGATGGCTAAATATCCCGATGCGCCGCGGGTGATTTTAACTGTAGACTGGACTGTGTCATGCCATCACTGTACCAGTACGTGGACATTCCCACGAGGAAGTACAACACACTGGATTTATGTTATGGAAATATTTCTGATGCATTCACTGTTCAGGCACATCCACCACTGGGCTACTCCGACCACGTTGTTCTTTTGCTTCCGCATTACAGGTCACGACTGAAATGTGCCAAACCTTCCATCCACAGCGCCACCATCTGGTCGGAGGATGCAGCTGCACAACTGCAAGGCTCCCTAGCATGCACTAACTGGGAGATCTTTCAAGGGGATTTAGAGCACAGAGTTACAGTAATCACAGATTACATACATTTTTGCATCTCTTCCGCACTACCCACAAGAACATTTAAGAGGTACCCCAATTACAACCCCTGGATCACATCTCACATTAAGGGAAGTATGAAGGAAAGACTCATAGCCTTCCAGCGTGGGGACTGGAATACAGTCAGTACATTAAACAGACAGATTAAGAATGACATAATAAAGGCCAAACTCAGGTACAAAGACAGGATTGAGCAGGAGTTTAGGAGTATGAACACCAAACAGGCATATCACAAAATCAAGGCCCTCACTGGTCAAACATCTAGCACAGAGCACAATATAACTACCGATCCTACTACCTCTGCTGACTCCCTCAACTCCTTCTACTCCCATTTTGACACTGCTGACCACAGTGCTCTCTGTGATGAGTTGCTCAATGCCCTGCCTATAGGCGTTCAAGCTAGCCCTCCATTTACTGAGGAGGATGTACACCAGCAGTTGAGCAGGTGTAAGGTTGGCAAGGCACCGGGTCCAGATGGCATCCCGGCCAAGGTGCTGAAACTGTGTGCTATGGAGCTATCTCCAATTCTGTTTGCCATCTTTTGGGACTCCGTCAGATCAGCACACATTCCAACAGTCTGGAAAACCATAATCATCCCGGTTCCTAAGAAGCCTCGTCCATCTGAGCCAAATCACTACAGACCTATTGCACTCACCTAAATCATCATGAAGTGCCTGGAAAAACTCTTACTGCATTGCATACTTCCAGCGGTTAGACCTCTGCTGGATCCACACCAGTTTGCCTACAGGGCCAGGTGGGGTATGGAGGACGCTGTGGCATGTCTCCTCCATCCACTCCTGCAACACCTCGAGTCACCTGGTTCCTATGCATTCATCCTCTTCATTGATTTCAGCTCGGCATTTAATACCTTACAAGGGCACCAAATGATCAGGAAGCTCCAAATACTCAACCTGCCTCCATTTCTCATTCACTGGATTCACAACTTCCTCAGACAGACCACAGGCAGTCAGAACTGGATCGGTCACCTCATCCACCATTATCTCCAACACCAGTGCCCCCCAGGGGTGTGTACTACACCCTCTACACCAATGACTGCACCAGCCCTTCACCCATCACCACATACCTCAAGTACTCTGATGACACAGCTATTCTTGCACTCCTCAAGGACAGTAACTCCATAACCTCCTACCACCAGTCTGTCAGCCACTTCACTAAGTGGTGCACCAACAACTTCCTGGAGCTAAACGTGGACAAGACCAAGGAGCTACTGATCTTCACTCAACCTCTCACCCCGGACCTGGCCCCAACACTCATTCATAACAAATCTGTTGAACGTGTCAGTCACTTATAATATCCAGGACTCACTCTGGACAATAAACTTACATTCGACCATCATGTCACTGACATCCATAAACGCTCTCAACAAAGACTGCACATCCTCCGCAAGCTTCGTTCCCTTTCTGTCACACCCAAACTCCTGTTATTACTGTATTGCAGTATAATCCCTCCTGTGGGCTCACCACCTGCAGAGGGGTTCATAGGGGGGGTCAGGTGCTATGAGGATTGGGCAGCAAACTGCCTCCGCGACCCAGCTGGATTAAGCCGGAGAAGATGGATGGATGGACTGACAGTATAATCCAGCCCATCCTCCTTTACTGCTCCCCATGCTATTTTAACATGCTTTCCATTACCAACAGGAACAAACTCACCAAGGTAACTCATACAAACTCATCAAGGTAACTCATATAACTTAAAGTCCTATACCTGCTGCCCTCTGGCCACAGGTATAGGACTTTGAGGTGGAAGCGGGCACACTTCAGTAAAAGTTTTGTCCCTTCTGCTATCGCTGCTCTCAACAGACTGTGACATCTTTGCTGATCCCTCTCGTGTGTGTCTTGTGTGTTGTTGTTTTGTGTGCATATTGTCCTCATTATTTGTGCTATATGTTCTGACAGTGCCTGTGGAAACAAATTTCCCACTTGGGAACAATAAAGGTCTGTCTGTCTGTCTTTCTTTCTGTCCGTCCATCTATCCGTCTGTCCGTCCCGAATCTTTTGGGTCGGGTCATTCCAAAGAGCTTAGAAAAGACTGACTCTTGTTATATAAGCATTAAACATCAAGGAGCCGCGGAGTCGTAGAACACCATAATAAATAAAAAAAATGCATCAGTTTAATATAGCGCTTTTCTGATGCTCCAGACCCGGTGGTTGTAAACTGTTATTGTAGCCACAGCTGCCCTGGGACAGACTGATGGAAGTGAGGCTCCAATCTGCACCATCGGCTCTTCTGACTACCACCATCACTCACACACATCACTTTAATACTTTAATACTAGGCAATTTGGGTGAAGTGCCTTGCCTAAGGACACAACAACATTTTTTATTTTTGTGACTGGCGCCTCTCTGTGGCACCTGGAATTCCCAGCGATCTCTCATCCAAGTACTAACCAGGCCCGGTATGGCTTAGCTTTACACCACGGCTACAAACTGAAATGTCTCACGTGTTAATGTGAAAACTTTCCACTGTCTATAAATGTCTCTAATTTGTTATTTCACTGATACTGGGATTCCATGGTCTAAGGAAAGTTTTTCACAGTATCAGTGAGTGAAGATGTCGAACATTTGCACCGCATATGGTTGTGCGAACAAGCCGAGTAAAAAGACGAAATAGCAAAGTGAAACGTTTCATCCGTAAGATTTTATTTTATAGGCCTATCATACTAAATGTGTTTTGAACCCAGACTGAGTGCTCTGAGGGGTCACGTCACTCGTTTTGCAGCGTAAGGACAGTATTCAGGAAGTAATGCGGAAGTAAAAATCTTTTTTGGCGCCAATGAGCACTTACCACTGAATAGAATATGATGTTATCTTGGATTCATCTTCATCCAGATTTTATTATTGTTCTGTGGTATGAATGCTGCTTTCTATAGACACTTTTAGTGTGAGTAAACAGCAATGATGTAGGCTCGGTTGTGCACGTATTTTGGCAACAAAAGTACGGCAGAACTCAGCAGCTTGTCGAGCTCTGTGAAAGGATTATCGTCAACAGATCACAAATATTTACTCAACAAACTGACTTTGACAAATGGTGTACGACTGCCACATCCTTGAGCGATCAGTGAGTAAAACTTTAAAACTTTAGTCTGCCGGTAGAATATGGATTCTGACAACCACACACAGAACAACCAGACATTTTGGTGCTGGAAATGTTTTTATCTCCGTCTTCTTCTGTCCGGGTTCAGTCTGAATTAATCACAATGAATGGGGAACAATGACACTTCTGTTGCCAAAATGTCCATGCAGCTTTTTTTTTTGTCACTTCCACCCTAAAAGGGTCTATTGCGCTCGGGACTCGGCCTTGAGAAAGTGTAATGAAACGACCAATCAAATCGGAATAGTTCGGTGCAGACAGTTGGATTTACGTCAGAGCAAGTTTTTTTTCTGAACATGTAATACTCACACTGCCATAACTGAGTCGCCGCCAGCTAAAGTTAGCTGTTGCACTGGAACAAATTTACAACGGATGCCAGGAGAACTGTCTCGGATTCATCCACTACTGACATTCAACAGGATGCAGCATAACGCACGGCAGTTAAGACACTGGAATTCTCACTGATCGGGGTTTGAATTTACTTATATGACAAAAGATAATTTGAGAACTCAATTTTAACTAGAAACTAACCCCAGAGAGAAATGACCAAAGTTTAAATCTGTTTAAAATGGTTCAAACTCACCCACTGCAGTGTTACCCATAGATCCAGTTTGTGGAGTTAAAATGATTGACGTTCTTTCATATTTAAGCTGTGTTTTTGACTTTGAGCGTTGATACTTTTATGTTAAAGACAATATGAAAAGAAACAGTGTGAGTGACATTTTGTGATGCCAATGTTTAGTCAATGTTCTTTTTAAAATATTGGGGGAAACACTGCTTTGAAATCCTGCATAATTTCAATAAAACAATGCACTAGAAAAATAATAATGAGAAAAATTAACTATTATGATTTTTGTGCACAAACCTCTCACTCGTGTTGCCTCTGTTTCTGTGCAGTTGTGTGTTGTCGAGTGTAAATCTGTGTAAAATGCATTCAATTAAACAAAAAGTTCCACCTTGTGATGTCATGTGGTCACACAAGAAGGGCTCCACTGTGTTTTTAAACTCCTTAGACCTTCATTTTAGTCATTGGGATGATTTTAGACCTGAAATTGCCAATCTCTGGTGAACTAAAGATTTAATGAAAACTACAATTTCATGACATCACAAAGTGGAACAGAGCATTTTGAGCTTTGGAGATGTCGACAAACTAATAATAGAGTTACTCAAGCATGTGAATGAAACAAAACACAACTCCAGGACTATTTTTGAGGAGGAAACAACATTCTAACATGGCTTAAACCTCACAAGAATCCATTATGTGTAATATAGGACAAATGTGAACATGTAGACTTCTTTCCTTTTCCCAGTGAACTCTTTAAACTCTTCCAGTATCTCCCCTCAAACTGGGCCCGTCCTGAGCGAGCCAAACCAGGCTGAAAATCAGATTCATTTGTGTGTGTAATGAGCGCGCTGGTGTTAACAGCTCCTGCAGGTGTCCGGGTCGTTCCGCACACTTCCACTCGTCTCCGCCGCAGCCGTTTAACTGGGAATAACACGTGTCGCCACTGTCCACAACACCGGCCCCTCCATCTCCAATCCCTCTGCGCTGTACCAGGACAGGACACGCTACACCGCACCACAAGACTCCTGGAACCTGCAATTTAACACCAGGGAGGAGAGAGGAGAGAGGGAGGAGAGGAGAGGGGGATTCTGGACACCTGCAGGAGCGGTGGAAATACACAGCAGCTTTATCATGATACAGGATTACCTCAAGGTGCATTGTGTCATTTTTCTCACGGAGGGTCCGTCGAATACTTTTCTCCATGGAGATGAATGTTCTGTAGTACGGCATTAAATTGTTCTATCTTCATGGAGACCAAACCAGACCAATTTATACACTGCAAAAAACAAAATGTTAAAGGGGAACTCCGGCACGTTTGAAGCTAGAGGTGGTTGAATACTGTCAGAAGCCAAAAAACAAGTTCTTAGCTTCCATGTAAAATGCCAAATTGCTTCACACTGAAGAAGCTTAACACCACTTTAACCCATCTTACAACAGCAACGAGTCTAACAAACAAAACGCTCTGCCTGGTTCACTCATTAGTGTCTGGAAATATTAGAAAACAACTTTATAAGCAGCCTTACACTTACTTCTGTGATTTCCCACTGCACACATCAAAGCCCAAAAGACTCGATTGTCGACTCCAGCGGTGGCGAGAGGCTCAAGCTGCCAGAAGCAACAAGTGAGGATTGACTGCTGATGGTGAAGAAGAAGAGAAACTGAAAGTTGTTGAAAGAAAATGGCTTGGGAATGTATTTTTTAGCCTTTTTCAAAAAATATAATTCACTCGTAAATAAATGTGATTAGAAACGCCATCGTCGTGTGGAAGCTAGGGATGTTAACTGATGACCGTTTGACCGATGGTTGACCAAATAAGCATGTTTTGGTTGTTAAAAAAAACAAACAAACAAAAAGGGATCTCTAAATTATCAGACAGTAGACTAAATGCACATTTTATGTGGCACAAGGTCTAGTTTTAGACTTAGACCTAAGGTTCTCAGAATGTTTGCTCAGAATGTTTGCGAAAACACAAAGTAAATTAAAAGACGTGAGCTTAGAACCAGGATGAAGCAAAAGAAAAGCACTGTGTGGAACCATTTCAACAAAATGAATGACACCGATGTCAAATGTACCGCATGTGATACTGTGTTAAAATACAGTAGTAGCACATCATCGAATGTGACACCGTCAAGCCTCTTCTACAGGTATGAAAAGCCAGCCTACCAATGCTAACTATGCTAACCGTGCTAACTCTCCACCGCCGACTGCTTTCTCTGTGTTTCTGTTCATCTCTGTCTCGCTTTACTGCTGCTACGAGCAGGTAGTTTGAGTCGCCATAGAAGTGCTTTTGTTGAGTAGGCGACTGTTGAATGCTCTAACCTGGTATCCCAACTGTTTCCAAGCCGCAACATTTGTCCTCTGCATACATAGAAGCTCCTCGACCTCGATGCCGCTTTTGAGTCCATGTTTCACACTGTAGGAGATTTAAAAAGTGCGTGAGTGAAAGGGCAGCACTGGGACTGAATGTGTGAGAGCCAGAGGCCGAGAGAGAAGAAATTGCAGGCAATAGATTCTAATTTTATTCTAGATTTATAAGAGATTCTAAACTGATCGGTTAACTGGCTTCAACCGGCTAATGAGGCTCGGTGGTTGGTCAACATTTTTTTTTAGTTTTGGCCATCTCTCGTGGGAGCATGGGTGACGTAGACTTGTGGGCGGAGCCTTGTATGGAATCTTACATCTAACCAGAAGGAGGGTTTGGATAGGATCCAGGAGAGATCACTAGATTACTCAAACATGTTTTTAATGAGCTCCAAAACTTTTGCATAAGCCCCTCCTCTTTAAAGTGCATATAAAAGATTAGTTATGAATCATTATATTTAAGAGTCATCTCAAACTCTTGCCAAGCCTTTATTTAACTTACCAAATTTAACATTTGGTAAGTTTATACATTTACTGATGTGTGGCAACTGTTACCTAGCAACTATAATGTTAAAAAGGGCCAAAACTTGTCCAAAAATAGTTATGATTAAAGTAGCCAAAATAATGGATTTATTTTGTTAAATTAATGTTTAATGTTTTGTTTTATTGCTACTTATTTAGAAGTTTATTACCACTTTTTAACCTTTTTTTATTAAAATATAATGTGATATGTTGGCTACTGTGTTCAAGTCATTTTCCTTGTTTAAACTTATTGTTTTCTAATAAACAGCTAGAAAATTAGGAAATTGAGCAAAAAACGGTCTTGCTGCATTTCAGATATATTCTATAAACAGCTCTTGAGGTCAAAAGTGTTCTGTATGTGATTGGCATCTAATTACAAAGCAGTGCTAGAATCAGGTAGTGTCCGGTGTGCATGCTAGTTATTAGTGATACCATGAAGGCGAAACTCCGCTCTGGTCTCTGAAAGTTGTGAAAAATGATAATAAACTCATCATGATGAATTGTTAGGACTCTGAATGCAGAAGGTAAATGAGGAATGAGGAATAACTTTGGGACACTGCAGTCACGATTTTAAGACACTAAAAAATGATTAAAAGTTATGAGTTGTTATTGTGTATGGAAATCAGCTGAGAATCGCATTAAATCGCATGCGTTCCAAAACAGAATATTATCTTTATTAGAGAAAAGTCTGGTTTAAATTCATTCAGAAGTTTGATCTCACCTCGTCTCATTAGATCAGCCTGTCTCGCTCACACCTCTTCAGAGCAGAAGTGGGCGTGGGCGGACCCGTCTCCCGTCTCTTGTATAAACGGGGCTGTGGTCTGTTCTGGAGGTGAGGCGGTGATGCAGAGCTGACTCAGGGCCGCCGTGAACAGATGTGACTCAGGAAAAGGGGAAACGCTAAACTTCTGGAATGAAATGACTTTGTGGTGCTTAAAATCGTAGACTTTAGAAACTGTCAATACAACTTCTCCACGTCCTTGGACAGGTGCTGAAGTGTCTTGCCAAAGAACAGCAGAATTTGTGGCGGATTGTCCAGCGGCTATTTAAGCGCCCAAATTGCACACAAATCCTGTAGATTTAGGCAGAGTTTTTCTCTCAAACTGAAAACACTCTGTTCCAATTTGTGATGTCATGTGGTAATACAGGAAGTGCTCTGCTGTGCTTTTAAACTCCATACACCTTCAGTATAATTATTTGGATGATTTTAGCTCTCTCTCTCCTGAACTAAAGGTAAAAGGAGCTGTTCATTTGAAAATAGGCATTTCATGACATCACAATGTGGGTGTGTGAGTGTTTTGAGCTTTGACGATGTAGACAGACTTACTTTAAAGTTCTTTTATTGGCTTATAAAGCTCTTAGTGGTCTTAGTCCTATTTGTTTATCTGATCTGCTTTCATCATACGAGCGTCTCAGACCCTCAGGTTCTCAGTCTCCTCTTTTAACTGTCCCCAGAGTCCAAACTAAAACAGTCGACCTGAGGGACACTGTGAGTGTTCATATATTTTAAGTAAACTCAAAACCTCTTCTCTCTTTTGAATTTAGTTTAAATTATTATTTTACTTAGACTTCATCCAATTTAAGTTCTCTTTTTTTTTTTTTTTACTGTAATCTTGAGGAACTTTATGTTTTATGTTTCTGTCTAAATTGTTGTATATATGGAAAAAAAACACGGGTGGAGTTGCTGTTTTTAATCAATGTAATTTTTCTGTTCCATGTGTTTGACTGATTGATACTCCAACGTGTAAATGAAACAAAACACACCTCCAGGTCTGTGTTTGATGAGGTAACAACATTCTAACATGGCTTAAAGCTCCCAGGGGTCAGTTTTGTAATAAATAAAATGCAGACTTCAGAAACTGTGAGTATAACTTCTCTTGTATTCATGAACAGGTGCTGAAGTGTCTTGCCAAAGTCTTGCCACTACTCAACAACTATGGTGGCATTATTTATGTGGATGCAACTGCAGTTTTAAAACCAGCAGCTGCACTTGAGCACAGCTCTTGGGTTTATATCAGGGGAAAGCTGCCCACACATTATGGAGGTCTAAAAAATAGTCAAATTTGGTAAAATTCAGAGTTGATTCAGAGGTTGCAAGTTTCCAGAAATTGCCTTCTCATCTTGCATTTTTGTCATTGTCTGCAGGTCATTTATTATTATATTATTTCCCTTTATTACAGCCAATTTTATTTTTTTGTGGAAGGATAATGCAGATTACAAGAAAGCAGAGAGGCTCCAGTCCCTGAAAGTTGTTAATGACACAGCTGAAAGAGCAGTAAAGCTGATTCAAGACTTTAATGAAATCCTCAGGAAAAATGAAGACAAGAAGCCATTTCTTCTTCAGGTTGTCCAGGAACATGGATAAATGTGCCTGATTGGAAGAAGGGGAGTGTTGTTAGTGTCTGAAACTCAGCAGTAGAATTCAGGAAGAGAGTTCTTCTGAAAGTGAAGATGACAGAAGTTGCCTCAGAAACACTGATGGTTGATGGTTGTGTGTTGTTAAATTTGACAGAGATATCACACATTTGCAAGTGGGGGGAGTGTGTTTATTGGTGTCGGCCTGGTGCTTGTGACTGGTGTAATATTCTATTATAAGTTAAAGAAATTCAATTGAACAGAGACAAACTGAATCTCTATGCCTTTACTTTTTTATTTAAATACATTTGTTACTACCGTAAATTCCGGATCACAAGCCGCTACTTTTTTTCTACACTTTCAACACTGCGGCGTGTAATATGAAGCGGCTTTTTTATTTTTTTTTTCATCGCGGGAAAAACATGGACCAATAAAATGAATAAGTAGTTCACTGACGTCCAATGAAATTGTATGATTAATCACAACTTCCTTATTTCAGTCTTTCTGCTAACCCTCATCAACATGGAGAATACCAGACGAAAAGCATATGATGCAGCTTTTAAACTAAAAGTGATCACTCTGGCAGTTAAAGAAGGAAATCGAGCTGCTGCCCGTAAAATTGGCATAAACGAGTAGATAGTGCGAAGGTGGAGGCTCCAGCAAGAAGAACTGAGCCAGTGTAAAAAGACAACCAAAGCTTTCAGAGGTAACCATAGCAGATGGCCTGAGCTTGAAAACTTTCTGGAGGACTGGGTTAACACGCAAAGAGCAGGCGGCCGCGGTGTTTCCACTGTACAAATCAGACTGAAGGCTAAAGCGATCGCTACCGTGGTTTATTCCCAGAGCGCCAAGGTGTGTATGTGCATGTCGCGTGTGTGTGTCCCAAGTGTGTGAAGGTGTGTAAGTGCCTGTGGCGCGTGTGTGTCCCAAGTGTCACCAGTGAGCGAGTCCGTCCCCAGAGTTCAGCGGGGGACCGCGGCCCATCCCGGAGGCGCTCCAGGCGGCGGGGACGCAGAAGCGAACCCCCCGCCTAGTCTTTGGCCAGCGGTTTATAATATGGTGCGGCTCATATAATTACAAAATTGATTTTTCTTCATAAATCTGAGCATGCGGCTCTTAATAGGGTGCGCTGTAGTCCGGAATTTACGGTATTTGTTGTAATTTTGCATTAAACATGTGCACAGCTGCAGCTGCATATGCATTAAATGTGGACTGAACAAGTGATCTTTGACCGCTTTGTGCAACCTCTAAATATTGTTTGATTTAGCAGAATATTTTTATTTAAACATTAAATCAATAGTCAGTTCCTAATGCCAGGTTCAAATCTAGAGAAAAGACCGAGAGAGAGAAAAAATTGGCCCACCCTACCACACACGTTGGACGACCATCACCCTCTGAGACGTGATCACTGTCGAGTTTTAAATCCAAATACACATTAGCTGTGTTCTAATGTTACCTCACCAAAAACTTTACCTGGAGTTGTGTTTTGTTTCATTCACACGTTTGAGAAACACTTTATTATTAGTTTGTCCTCATCTCCAAAGCTCAAAATGCTCTGTTCCACCTTGTGATGTCATGAAGCGGTACTGCCCTACAAAGGCAGAACGACGTAACATTATGTTTGGTCAAAAATGAATTAGTGTTATTTTGGTATTTGAGACGACCTTTATCATGTGAATAAATATAGTGAGCCAATTTATTTTTTTTAACAAGAAAATAAAAGGATATGACAACTGTAACATCCATACGAGAAACCACGGCTTTGAAACTCTGAAGTCATTTTTCTCAGTTTCGCACTGTGGCGAGTTAAGGTTTTTTGCCTTTGTAGTTAACGGCTCTTTTTACCTTTAGTTCAGTAGAAGCTGGGCCAAAATTCTCACAAATGTTTCTAGTGAAGATGTATGAGATGGACTACTAACAGTGAAGAACAATAGAAACTGAAAGTTGTTGAAAGAAAATGGATCAGGAATGTATTTTTTAACATTTTAAAAATATATATATATAATTCACTTGGAAATAAATGGGATTACAAACGACATCGGCAATTGAGTCTTTTGGGCTTTCACATGTGCAGTGGGAAATCAACAGAGGCAAGTGTAAGGCTGCTTATAAAGTTGTTTTCTAATGTTTCCAGACACTAATGAGTGAACCAGGCAGAGCGTTTTGTTTGTTCGACTCGTGGCTGTTGTAAGATGGGTTAAAGTGGTGTTAAGCTTCTTCAGTGTGAAGCAAATTGGCGTTTTACGTAGAAGTTAAGAACTTACCCCCATCACTACACTAGTTTGTTGCCTTGACAGACTCACTGCCACAGTGAGATCTCCGCCGAGGCAACACTGATCTGTGCTGTTTTTTGGCTTCTGACAGAATTCCACCACCTCTAGCAACGGACTTTAGCTACAAACGTGCCGGAGTTTCCGTTTAATCTGCAGGGTTTGTGAGTTAAACATGTGTGAATGAAACAAAACACAACTCCAGGTCTGTTTGTTATGAAGAAACTACATTAGAGCAGAGAAAATAGTTCAATATGAACCGCTAAAGTAAACTGTTAAGTTACCTTTACAAAACAATAATTCCAAAGAGCTACTAATTTTAGCTGGCATAGGAAATAAAAGTATCCACAAGAGCCATGGCCAGACTTAGATGGGGTACATTTAGATAAAACATAAACCATTATTTAGTTATTAGTGTGCAAAGTCAAGCATCAAAATGATTCGAGTTATTCAGGACAATAAATGTAATTAAGAAATCCACTTTGTATGCACAATATAGAATTAGGCTGATTTAGTGCTGTAGTCAAGACCACACTAATCAAGACCAAGACCTGTCCAAGACCACAGGGTCCCGAGACCAAAACAAGACCAAGACCACTGAGGGTCGAGACTCGAGACAAGACCGAGACCAGAGCCCATCAAGACCAAATCTTTGTAATTTTCTACATTTATTTGTATTTTACAGTTATTTTGGCTCATATATATCAATGTTTTTTTATGAATCTATCTCTGTTTTATCTGATAAATGTTAATTTAAGATTAAAACAAGACAAGCAAACTGCTGCACCTAAACACTCCTGCATCTTTTTTGTACCCACAGATCCCCTTCTTTAAGATAACTTCCACTGGCCCTGGCCACTAGCACAGAAAACTGCTTCAAAGTGAATCAAGTGTGTAGAATCCAAATGCGCTAGAGTCTGAGACAAGACCAAGACCGTGACAAAACAGTCTTGAGACCGGTCTGGAATACTACAACCCTTTGATTCAGATAAACCCTCCCTGTTTCATGTACCTTTTTCACCTTGTTTACCTTTTATCATCTTCAAACTTTCTCTCACTTTCATCAACTTTCCTCCGACATACATCTCGTTGTGCGTTCTTCGATCAGAGTCCCGAGAGCAGACGGCGTCGCTGTTTACTTTGTGTTAAGACCGTGTTGAGTTTGGGTAACGCGGCGGTGGCATTTCCACTGTGTGAGATTAGCCTCATTTAAATACAGCTATTTGTTTTTCTTTAAGATGCAGGGCGCTGAACTAGAAAATGACATTTTTAAAGCCCTCTGTAGCTTATGCCCTTTCTCTGCTGGAGCCGCTCCCTCCGTTTTTCATTTCTTACACAACAACGGCAAAATAAAACTCCGAGTTGTTGATTTAATTGACTACACCGGCTTGACGTATCTGCACTTTCCGACCGCACTTTGAGGAAGACATTAGCATTAGAAATAACCAGCCCGGCACAGGGGTCACGGGGGGATAAATTAGACGGACAAATGGGCCGCGCGCTTCAGAGGATTAGCGCAGCGTTAGCCCGGCATTAGCATAGCATTAGCATAAAGACTGCAGGTTGGAGGAGCATATAGAGATCGGAAAGGAGTGTTTGATGAAGAATTTGTCAGAAGTGAACTTGGGAAAGATTATTAACATCTCATAACAATAGTTTTGGAATTTTCATATGGAAAGGTGATTTTTACACTTTTCTTAAAGAGGAAATGTCATTTAAAATTAACGTTTATGAAAGTTTAAAGGTCCTATATTGCACAAAATTGACCCTTGTGAGCCATGTTATAATATTGTTACCTCCTCAAAAACACACCTGGACTTGTTTTTTCATTCACATACATTTGAGTAACCTTTTATTATTAGTCTTAAAATCCTCTGTTCCACCTTGTGATGTCATTAAGTGTCGATGTTAACAGCTCCTTTTAGTTTTTGTTTAGTAGAGTTAAACAATTGCAGGGCTGAAATTATATAAATGATTATTTCAGAAATTTCCGAGACAAGAGTGAAAGTTTCAGCCACGGTAATACCAACATTAACTATCATGCTAACGGCACACTTCCTTATTATTGGACAAGGAAACTTTTTTTTTCAAGAGTCCATTGCCACGTTTACATGAGCTATAATTCCGAATAAAAATAATTTAATTCTGAATAAAAATGAATTCCGCTTCAAAAGGCCATGTAAATATTTAATTCCTAATGAACATGATTATTCGGAATTAAACTTGAATTTCTTGGATCGTGTAAACGTTTATTCTTCTTCAAAATAATCCTGGTGGTTCTTGCTTGTTGGGTCGTCCTTCTGACGCGATCCGGCTCCTCCAGTCGTCTCTTTGGACTTTCCTCCACTGCTCTTTGGATTTGTGAGCGGGATGTGGGAGTGGGCTGAGGTGTGGCAGCCTCAGACTCAGTTTGTCTTCTTCCTCCTTCTCCGACACTCCTCCCTTCTCCTCCTCATCTCACAGACGTAAAGCGTGAGGAGAGAATTCTCCAGCTGCTGCTTCATTATCATCGGAACGACTGCGGAAAAAGTTTGGAACGTTTTTGTGTCGGCGGTGGAACAAAAAACCAAGATGACAGAAAGGCAGGGAGCAGCTGAAGTGGGTGTTTTCTTCCCAAAGACGTAAATACGTTTGTCCATCCATCCATCTTCTCCCGCTTAATCCGGCTGGGTCGCGGGGGCAGCTTGCTGCCCAATCCTCATAGCACCTGAATCCCCCTATGGACCCCTCTGCAGGTGGTGAGCCCACAGAAGGGTGCACAACATGGTCCTTGATGTTAGTTCATAGAGGTGCTGCATGTTTTGAGTTGATGGGGGAAACCGGAGTACCCGGAGGAAACCCATCCAGACACGGGGAGAACATGCAACTCCACACAGAAAGGCCCGGGCGACCCGGGGATCAAACCCGCAACCTTCTTGCTGTGAGGCCTGAGTGTTGGCTAAATACGTTTGTGTCAATCAGAACCCTTCCCCACCCCCAATTCGAAGGCGAATATTTTAATTCCAAAGTATTTTTTTATTCAGAATTAAAAAAACATAAATAAATAAATAAATAAATAAATAAACATCATGTAAACCTGGCCAATATCTACTGATGCAACAATCCCTTTAATTAAAAACACAATGTCCTGATTTGGCCCTACTTAAAGGTGAACTGTGTAACTTGTCTAACTTCTTCACAGAGACAAGCAGGTGGTGGACCCTCCCCACGAAAGTTACACAGTGTAGCCGAAAAGTGCTCATATTACACTATTTTCTGATCTATGATATCATGTTTTCCTAACAAAATCAGACCTGGAGTTGTGTTTTGTTTCATTCACACATGTTTAACTATATATTAAGGCTTCTTTAAAAACAGGATTGGTTCCACATTAATCTGTGTAAAAATGCAAAAATAAAGCACTGTTCCACATGAGATCCACCTTGTGATGTCATGTGGTAAACCACGAAGTGCGCCCTTGTGTTTTTGAACTCCACACACCTTCACTAGAATCATTAGGATTATTTCAGCCCTGGAATTACAAAGCTCTACTGAATCAACTCTATTCATGCTTACGTCACAAACCAGAAGACTTTTGGAAACGTGACGACAACTTCCGATCTGGTTCCTGACACTGGCCTCAAGCGACTGTGATCTAACCCACTGAAGTAAATGTGATGGTTGGTAAAATGAAGCCTGCAGATGTATGTGCTGTTTGGAATCATCTGGAATTCAACGTCCTCGTCTCTTCTAATCGCATGTACCCAGTGCGCTCGAAGTCGTGCGTAAGTGGGGAAATGATGAAAACTGAGGTATGGTTGGAATTGTTGATGAGCCGAACATAACGGAACACTACAATGACACGGAGGTCAAGAAAACTGCAACATTTTCTAATTTTTCCTAGATTTTGTCAGACTTACTACTGTGAACAGAGCCCACCAGAAGTTGTGATTGCATGTTTCCAAACGTCTTCCTGGTTTGTGACGTAAGCATGAATAGAGCTTATTAAAGGTAAAAGGAGCTGTTAATTTAAAAACTCCCACTGAAACAGAACATTTTGAACTTTGTGGATGTAGACAAACAAATAATAAACCATTACTCAAACCTAAATGAAACAAAACGCAGCTCCAGGCCTGTTTTTGTTGAGGTAACAACATTATAACATGTATTAAAGGTCACAAGAGTCAATTTTTTCTGTAATTTAACACCTTTTAAAACACAGTGTCCTGGTTTGCTCCTTCTCAAAGCTCACAGCCTGTCAATATCAGTACTCGCAAACCCACAGATTTACCAAAGCGCTTCTCGCCAAACAAAGATGGAGTACATAAAACCAACACGAAAATATCAGTTAAACAAAGCGTTCTTTTTGAGTCCAACCCGCTCCCCGGTCTCTAAAGGAAGTGCTGTGGGTGTTTGTAGCCTTGCCGTATATTTAGCTGCATAATTATTGTCTCATGTTGACGTGAGGGAGAGGAACAGCGTGCCAGTCCCAGATGGTACCATAGTCCAAATAATCAGGACAGACGACGAGCCAAAAACTACATTAGGAACAACTCTACGGGCCCAAACACACTGTCCCGTGAATATTATCGGCTAAATAGTCTGGAGACATCAGTTCTGTTGGAGTCATTAAAGGCAGTTAGCGTCTGTAGCTAAGAATAATTGTTCTGAAGCATGTGGCAAGCTGGAAGTGTATTCTTATTTTAATATTATTTATATCTTTCTTTTTAGTGTATTATGTTAGTTTAAATGTTTTTTTTTTCTTCACTAAGAATTAAATTTATGCTAGTTTTAACTGTGGTGCTGTGTCTCACTCTCTGGAAGTGGCTTGTGATCTGCATACTTACATAGAAATATAAAGTTAAAGCCATACTTTGGAACATTCTCCATGGAGATATATATGTTTTATGAGAGAGAGAGAGACAGAGAGACTTTATTGATCATGAGGGAATTTGAAGTTTTGCTGAGGCATCATTTCCACTGCTCATATCAGTGGCCTTTGTGTCTCAGTCAAAGGTCTCAGGTCAGTTTCACAGGAGGACTGGTCAGGGAGGATCAGCAGGGCTGTGTCAGGGCCATTTGAGGAGAGGAAGAGCTAAAAGTGTCCCTTCCTCCTCTGTGTCCTGCAGCATCACCGCAGCCTCCAGGGGGCACCGGGGGAACACAACAGGAAAGACATCGCTTTTACTCCACTCTGGTGTTTCGGTCAGCGATGAAATGGTTGATTCCCTCCGAGTATTTCCTCTAGAAGGTCTTCAGCCACATTTGCTGCCACATATGGTGTAAAAAGCCTGTGGCATCTCAAAAGGACATACTCATAGAACAACATAAAATCTGAAGGTGAACCCAAGATGGCGTTGTGTTGTTTTCAGGGGTCTGTGCTCATTGGCGCATGGGCCCCAAAATAATTTCCTCTTCTGGATTTACTTCCTCAGTACGGGTGAGCTCCTCCCACCTGCAACGTCTGTTATGTGGAGCGTTTTGACCAATCGCAGCAATTACACAGATCACTTTTAGGCACTTAAATATTTTAGAAAGTTTCCATTGTGAAAATACAAAAGAATCCTACAAAATCCGACCTTTTGTGAAAGCTGGATGCCCTGTCAGAACATGGGCAGTTTCTCTTCGGTTGAATTCTTTCTGTGCCCAAGCTCCCGGGAGCTGCAGTACCTGGAGCGGCCACTAGTCGGCTCATTTCAGACAAACCAGCAGCCCTTTACTGTCCTTTGAATTGCACGTGCTGCACTTCTTAGTCATGATATGATGTTAAAAACTGAGCTAAAAAACAAACCAAAAAAAAAAAAAACATACTGTGGAATATTATAGCTAAACAAACAAAGCCATAACATGGAGACAAGCAAGTACTGGGCCGCCCACCAGAAAATGTTACATAGTTCAGTTTTAACCAAGTCTAAACCAGTTCCTAGTCAATATCAGACAAAGAATAAATAAGAACGAAACCAGGACTAACTCCCATTTAAACACTGCCTGAAAATCTGCTTCCTTCCTCAGTACGATTTGGCTGCCATTTTGGTGTGGTGCGGTCTAATTCCTGGACTGATGGGCAGAGGCAGAGGTGTGAAAGCTAAAGGTCAGGAGGGAGCAGGCTAACGCAGGTGGACAGGTGTGAGGCAGAAGCTCTTGTGTGGACCTGGCCGGTGCTTCCTGTTAATTTAAAGTGGACCGGACACCAACATATGTCTCTGTACTCCGGGCATTTAGCGAGGCTCAGACCTGGTTTAGATCTGCTTTGGTTTTGGTTTCTTGATTTACACTTTGTTTAATCACATTTTACAGCATTCCACAGGTCAGTCTTAGTTTTTACCTGTTTTAGATACACATTTAGTTGAAGGTCCTTGAGAATTAAACATTTATTAAATTTTTCACAGAATAAAATAAAAATCAATTTTGCCCCAGTACAAAGAATCAATTGCTGCATTTATCCTCTGCAAACCCGGAAGTACACTATTAGCATGCTAGTTGTTGTCAGCTTTATTGTGACAGCACAAGTGAAAAATAAGTTTGGACCACCCTTTTAATGTTAGTTCAGTAGAGCTGGACAAACCCAAGGCTCCAAATGATTCTAGTGAAGGTGTATGGAGTTACAAAACACAGTGGAGCACTTCCTGTATTACCACATGGCATCACAAGGTGGAACAGAGTGGTTTCTGTCTATCTACCGTTAAAAAAAAACACAACAAATAATAGCCGGTTTCCCCTTTAAACACCGGGTGCAGGTGTGTATTTTGATAAATAGCCGCGAGTTCCAAATAAACAGCAAATCCAATGTATTAAGGATATCCAAGATTGTAAGATGATTAGTAAGGAAACACTATAGAGAGCATGATGGTTACAGCCAACATAGACTCTTTTAGAGTGGAAGTGATTTTAAAAAAGCTGCGCGCACATTTTGGCAACAGAAGTAGCATTGTTCCCCATTGATTCCGATTCATTTAGATTGAACACGGACAGAAGACGGAGATAAAAACATTTCCAGCACCAAAATGTCTGGTTCTTGTGGTTGTCTGAATCGACAGACTAAAGTTTTAAAGTTGTACCTGATCTGGAAGTCGTACACGATTTGTCAAAGCTTGTTGAGGAAATATTTGCGATCTTTTGACGATAATCCTTTCGCAGAGCTCGACAAGCTGCTGAGTTTTGTCGTACTTCTGTTGCCAAAATACGCGCACAATTGAGCCTACGTCACCACTGTTTACGAACACTAAAAAGGTCTATAGCAGCAGTTTGACTTCAGTTCAGTCCTGCCTTTACGAGACTGGTTGTGTGATTCGAAATGGCTATTTTCTGCGCTGTGTCCGATCACCTTCACTGAAAATGTGGCAGAACCGATGACGTTGCTGTGAGATCCCTATTTCAAAGTGAAGTAAAAAAGAAAAATGGCGCAACTTAGCGTGCAGGAAATGGAAGGAGTTTTGGTAATATTCAGTTTGACGGAAGCAGCAATGCCATCGTAGCTGCTGTGGCGTAAGAGGAAAGTTGTGTCAAACGGGCCAGGAAAGGCAGGAATCACGGCAAAGTAGTCGCCAGGCCGTCGTATAACGGTGACGCATCCTCCGAAGAGTGCCGTAAAAACTTTAAATTGTAATCATGCTGGTTAAAATAATTTGAGTACCATATTTTCCCAGTTTTCTGAGCAAGATTTTTTTGAAGAAGGAATTAATCACCCCAAATTGCTGCCTGGTCTGAAATAAACGCCTGGTCTGTTAAGTGATTGAAACAAACAAACACTCTGGCTCTTATTTGGTATTTTATGGTATCGATCAGTATAACATTTTCATAGTTTAATGTCCGTTACCATTTGATTTGCGATTGTCTTGGCACTGCTCTCCTCATTTCTTCTCCTCGTGTGACCCTGCGAGCTTTAGCTTCTCCCCGGCTCATGGCTCTCTGCTCTGTCTCTCCGATCGGCTCTGCTCCATTAGCTCGCCAGCGTATGTGTGTTTGGCCCGTGGATCCTAATGGCGCGAATGTATCCAGGGATTGGGCGCCCGAGGACCAGCCGGTGAACAGGTATTTTTAGAGGGAAAAGTTGGAGGAGAACAAGTATTTAAAGATGTCGGGTAAGTTTGCAGAAATGGCTCTAAATGAGAGACAGGTAGCTCAGGTTGAATTCTAGGGCAGGTATAGATTTCACTATATTTGGAATTCCTATACTTAAAGGGCTCATATGACGCAGTTTTCTGATCTGTTCTAATGATGTTTCATCATCACAAACAGACCTGGAGTTGTGCTTTGTTTCATTCACACATGTTTAACACACAAACCCTGCAGATTTAGGCTGGATTCTTCTTTAAAAACAAGATTGGTTCCATTGGTTCCACGTTAATCTGTGTAAAAATGCAAAAATAAAACACTGTTTTTAAACTCTGTACATCTTCACTAGAATCATTTGGATCATTTTAGCTCTGGATTTGCCTTCTGAATTAAAAGTAAAAAGTACAAAACACTGCTCCAGTGCATTATATAACAGCATTATAACACGTCTTAAAGCTCACAAGAGTAAATTTTTCTGTACGTGCATGTTTATCACACAAACCCTGCATATTTAGACTGAGTTCTTCTCTCAAACAGAAAACCCTCCACCTTGTTATGTCATGTGGTAATACAGGAAGTGCTCCACTGTGTTTTTAAGATCCACATCTTAACTAGAATAATTTGGATGGTCTCGACCATGGAATTGTCAATCTCTACCTAAAGAACTAAATGTAAATGGTAGTTGTTAAAACCCTTTAATGCTTGAATTTATATAGATGCATAAAAAAAGTGGCACGGTGGCTGAGTGGCAACACTCAGGCCTCACAGCAAGAAGGTTGCAGGTTCGATCCACGGGTCGCCCGGACCTTTCTGTGTCGAGTTTGCATGTTCTGAATTAAGTTGAGCTTATCAGTTAGACTATAGTAAAAACATGGGAATATAAATTTTGCAAATTTGCGATACCTAGAAACAAGTGCTTGCCAAAGGTTCCTAGGAAGGTCCTGCATAGGCACTAACAGGAACTGGAGGAATCCAGCCGCAACTCGGCTTATATGACGATCCAACTGGTTTGTTGCATATTTGTGATATTTGTCGTTAAGGGGGTATCATGAAAACTACCACTTCATGGAAGATTGGATAATAGTTTTGTGAACCAAAACACCAAATTATGACATAAACAATGGGCCATCGTGTCCAATGTTTTTGTGATTAAGAATGAATTAGCATTACAATTGTTATCGGTAAAAGTTATAAGAGAGAGCGAGAGATGCTTTATTGATCCAGAGGGAAATTCAAGTTTTGTTGCAGTAACATTTCCACAGCTCTTCTCAGTCCCTTGTGTCTCAGTCAAAGGTCTCAGGTCAGTTTAGCAGGAGGACTGGTCAGGGAGGGTCAGCAGATCTGTGTCAGGAAAGTTTGAGGAGAGGAAGAGCCAAAAGTGTCCCTCCCTCCTCTGTGTCCTGCAGCATCACAGCAGCCTCCAGGGGGCGCCAGGTGAACAGGAAAGACCTCACTCTCACTCCACTCTGGTGTTTCAGTCTGTGATGAAATGGTTCATTCCCTCAAAGTATTTCCTCTGGAAGGTCGTTTGCTCCATTTTCTGCCATATATAGTGTAAAAAGCCTGTGTATATTCAGCTCCTCAGATAGTCTCTTGCACAGGCTCCAGGGACATGGGAAAAACAAACAGCTCATTTCACAATCCAACAGCCTCTTACTTGTGTCCTTTGAACTGCACATGCTGCACTTCTTAGTTGGTTAAAATCCCATGATATGATGTTAAATACCATAAAAAGCATTATGTTTTGAAAGATATAGAGCTCTGGAGTCAATAAATTATGCATTAAATTTCATTTGTTTTAATTGATATTTTATCTCTTAAATACACTCCTGATCAAAATGTTATGACCAGTTGAAAAATTTACATTTGAAGAATTTACATTTTGCACTGTTGGATCTTAAGAAGGTTTTAAGTTGTGCTTCAAAAAGCAGAAAGAAGAAATAGTAAGCAAAAAAAGAGTAAGCAATTTATTGCAAACAACTATTAAACTGAAATAGAAATAGTTCATCAGCTGATCAAAAGTTTAAGGCCTTATCTCAAAAAAAAAAAAAGAAAAGAAAAAAAAAATCCCAAAAAAGACTCAGTAATGAGTCGCTGCGCCATTCTTGTTAATCACCTCAAAAAATCGTTTTGGCCTGCTTGATTCTCGTGTTTCCAGGAGGCTAGTGGGAATGTTGTTCCACTTGACTTTTTTTCCCATAACCCTCAGGATCTTTTAAGAAGTTTAAAATGAAATGTCTTAAATGCCTTAGTGTGTCCAACCTCAGCAGCAAAGGCACGATGTGAGAGGCCTCGCTGATGCAACTCAACAAGCCGACTGCGTTCAAAGAGAGAAGCTTTTATGCCTTTGCCATCAGGAGGTCGTGACAGTGTGGATACCTGACAGACAATGACACTGAATCCACATTTTTGTGAAGATTTGGACTTTTAAAGGCTGTGGTCTTAAACTTTTGATCAGCTGACGAACAGCCTATTTCAATTTAATGTTTGTTTGCAATGAATTGCTTACTCAAATCTTTTTTTTTGTCTCACTCCCATTTCTTCTTTTTGCATTTTGAAGCACTTCTTAGAACATTCTAAAGATCCAACGGTGCAAAATGTGAATTCATGCAATTTTTCAACTGGTCTTAAAATTTTGATGAGGATACAGTATACAGTAAGTCACAAGTGATATTGTAAATGCAAACTTGCTGTTCATACGCTGCTTTGCTGTCATTGTAGGGTTTGGTTTATGTTTTGTTTTATAATGCTGCAACATGATGGAATAAACTACTACTAAACCAAACAAATAAATACTGAGATGAAAAAACAGAAATAATTATATTTGATTTGAACATGATTGGTCACATTTATGGAATTTAAAAACCAAATCTTACATCGGCTACTTCTCCTTTAACAATGTCTCTGTACCCTATATGTCTTACCTTTCTTCCACCCTCCCTTTTTAATATCATCTGTGTTCTCTCTCACTCTCTCATCTATCTCTCCCTCTATTCTCTCTCTTCTCCCCCCTCCCCCTCTCTTCCCACTGTCTTTCTCTCTCCCCTGAGTACTGGAACTTCACAGGGCATATTCTATCACTGTAGCTCTATCTAACCCAACCTCAGACAACCTCGCCTAAACTTACCTTTACAGCCACCGCAGCTGCACTTCTATATAAACTCTCATACATTATGGAGCCAGCCTCGCCACAGTTTAACGTACGGCTCTTAATACTGGGGATGTTCACTAGACTCAGGACAAACTCCACTCAATAACCTCTTATGAAATCAAGGCAAAACTCATAAGCCTGACTTTATTGCCAATGGGAGGGGAGGCTATTACAACTAAGTCAGGCTTAATATGAGGAGAGCGTAGATCACAGTACTGTTTTCATATATTAGTTTATTGAAAAGAAAAACTCCAGCAGATAGATATAGTTTTTCTGGGTTTATGCAGTGTATTAAGTAAGACTTTCTGCGTACTGATGAGGCGGCGCAGGAGCTGTTACCTGCAGTGAACAATACATCAAAATCAATGGGAGGGAGCCTATATAAGAGAAAGGACAATATAAGCTACTACTTTTGCTTTTTTCATTTAAAGGTCCTATATTATGCTGTTTTCTGATCTGTGTCTTATTTTTACCCATCCATCTTCTCCCGCTTAATCCAGCTGGGTCATGGGGGCAGCTTGCTGCCCAATCCTCATAGCACCTGACCATCCCTATGAACCCCTCTGTGAGTGGAGCCCACAGGAGGGTGGACGTCATGGTCCTTGATGTTAGTTCATAGGGGTGCTGCATGTTTTGAGTTGATGGGGGGAAACCGGAGTACCCGGAGGAAACCCATCCAGACACGGGGAGAACATGCAAATTCCACAGAGAAAGGCCCAGGCGACCCGGGGATCGAACCTGCAACCTTCTTGCTGTGAGGCCTGAGTGTTGCCACTCATGTATTCTTGCTCTTATTTGATTTTACTCGTTTTATTTTATTTAGGACGAGTGGAGTTAAGTAGAGCTTTCTTTTAAACTTCTCTTGTTTTATAATAGTTCCTCATCACAAACATACCCAGCACCTGCAGCCAGTTATGAATGCTAGTGCAGCCTCTGCAGCTCAGGGAGGGAATTTTGGAGGTTCTGAGCTTTCACATGAGGTTTGTCCATGAGACAAAGTTGGCTGTGTCTCTGTCTGCAGGTTAAGGCTCTAGAGACACAGGTTCAGTTGTGACTGGAGTACCTTTTTTTTTGTTTTTACACCTCTAAGAGCTCAGGCTGTATTCCTGGTTTCACTCACATGACCCTGACAACGTGTGACATTCAGGTGGGGACAGGAAGTGTTTTGTTTTGCTTCAAAACAGCACAATGACGCACGGGCGGCAGCGAGTACGCAAAAAGTTTGAACAGGCCGACACAGACCTGCTATCACGAGAAAATGCAGGTTATGACCCGTACAATATGGAGAAATCAGACTTATTAAACAATATGGACAATTTTCCCGGTGCTGAGGCGATGAATATAATAAATGCTCTGGTGCTGCAGACCTCGTATTACACTGTGAACCAAATGAGAGCCTTTAAAAGCCTGGAGGCTACAACTATTTAGAATTAAACCCACCCGCTGCACTAAAATAACCTAGAATAATGATTGAAAAAGGTATAAAACACCAAATTACAGCAGAAAGATTTTTTTTTTTTGTCTGACAAGTTCTGACCTATAATACAACAGTTTACTTATCACTTACTGTACGATGCTTGTCTGTCTAAATAATTGTCCAAAAAAACTCAAACTCGAGCATTGTCTGTTTCCGCACCTCCTGTTTTTAGCTGGAGTTTGTCGATCCACTTTTGTGGATTGTTTTTTGAAACTACCTTGTGACACACCACTTTCCGTACATGAAAAAAAAAACAAAAAAAAAAGTTTGTCTTTCTCCCGAATCGAGAGGCGGCAGCAACCACAGACGCACAGAATTGAGACATTTTGGTGCTGAGTCAGTGGAGGTAAACAGGTTTCTGTGCCTCTGTCCTGACCACATCTGCTTTTAGTGACATCATCTGAAACAGGTCCTTTAAAGTCACCTGCATAATTCCATGGAAATGGAAAACCATACTTTGGAACATTCTCCATGGAAATAAATAAGTTAACTTAATAATATCATTGTCAAAGGAACAGTATTTCCATGGTAACTAACAGGAGGTTTTCCTTTAGGGGAATGTGCCTATGTTCCCTCAGCCCTATGTCCCCTCAGCCCTATGTCCCCTTAGCCCTGTGTTCCCTCTGTCCTATGTTCCCTCAGTCCTATGTTCCCTCAGCCCTATGTCCCCTCAGCCCTATGTCCCCTTAGCCCTGTGTTCCCTCTGTCCTATGTTCCCTCAGTCCTATGTTCCCTCAGCCCTGTGTTCCCTCAGTCCTATGTTCCCTCAGTCCTATGTTCCCTCAGTCCTGTGTACCCTTAGCCCTATGTCCCCTCAGCCCTATGTTCCCTCGGGTCCAGCTCGAGCTTATGGTGCAAAGGACCATAGGTTGAAATGACTCGGAATCATCCCTTTAAATGTGGTCTAAAAAAACAAAAAAACAAAACAACTTGACTTGGAGTTTGATTTTGAAAAAAATCTTAGAAATAAGACAATTCTTAGAAATGAGGGAACGTCAGGGCTGGAGGACCACTGGGCTGTGGGGACATAGGACTGACCCCTCCTTTAGACTGTTTTACTCCAGGCTTTTGACAGCTGTAGTGGCTCATGGCGCAGGCACTGGCTGTGTCTTATAGACCTGTGTAACGCCCAAAGCGGCTCGGTCGCATTGGCTCTATTCACGCTTACGTCACAAAACAGGAAGACATTTGGAAACATGCGGTGACAACATCCGTCGGGCTCTGTTCATGGTAGTAAGGCTGACAAAACCTGGGAAAAAGGGGAACATGTCCCAGTTTTCTTCATCTCCGTGTCATTGTAGTGTTCTGTTATGTTCGGCTCATCAACAATTCCAACCACACCTCAGTTTTCATCATTTCTACACTGACGCACAACTCCAAGCGCACTGAGTACATACGATTAGAAGAGACGAGGGCACCAAATTCCAGATGATTCCAAACAGCACATACGTCTGCAGTCTTCATTTTACCAATGATCACATTTACTCAGTGGGTTAGATCACAGTCGGTCGGCGAGTCAGGAACTACACCAGAAGTCGTCATCGCATGTTTCCAAACGTCTTCCTGGTTTGTGATGTAAGTGTGAATAGAGTCTATTGTCATGAAAACGCTCCTCGGGTGGGGGCGCCCTTCCTAACTGTGCCAGGGAACCCCGAGCAAACCCTGCCAGTGGAAATGAGGGTTAAGAGTCAGGTTTGTGGAGTTGCAAGTCTGCTCACAGTACAGATGCAAGTTTGTCAGTGAAAACGTTCAAAATTTAAAAGAAAAACTGCTTTTATTTTTAACTATAAAAATACTCATTAGTTTATAAATGCTTGAATACCTCCTTATATGAGCTCTCCAAATTCAAACTTGTCAATCTTGCCCACACTCAAAGACATCTCTCTCCAGCATTTCTGTAAAAAAAAAAAAAAATCATCATTTGGCCCTTTTGCTTTTCCAAACTCCACAAACTCCAAATCCATATTCCCAGTCTCCCGTGTGCCCGCTCAATTAGCCGCCCACATCCGGCCAACTGTCAGGGCGCTCCTGTCAGAGCGCTCCTGTCAGAGTGGCCCGTGGCACAGCAGCTCCTCATCATGTGCCCGCTCCCAAAACCACCTCCGGGACCCCCCCGCCCCACCCCGCTCGGCCCCACTCCCTCCGCAGACTTCATTTAGACCAGTTAAAATCAATGTGCCGCTCCTCTCTTGGGTCAAATTAGCCATCTCGGCGTATGAAGAAGGAGCGCAGAAGTGACAGCTCAGAGTCGGACCGCTGTCAAAGCCGCCTGTCCGCTCCAATCTACTCCTCGTGTTTTTAAAGTGCGTATGACAGGTCAGACTACACACTTCACCAAATCCTAGTGAACATAATTGTATTTAAGATTTTACTGGAAATCTTGGCTGGTTTTTACTTTGGTGGAGTTTATCATTTTACTTCCTGGTTGACTGATATCTCTCTGGATATTTTATAAAGAGGGATATCAGTCTGGTCAAACACGACGTACCAATCAGCTCTAAATGCTCTAAATGTCATGGAGTCGTGGTATACTGGCCCAAAGCAAGAAAAATTATCTGACGAAGGCTTTTTGCTGAAGCGTTCTTTAATCATAAATAACTGTGTGCATGTTTTTCATGTTTAAATTGCTGTTCCTTTTATTTGCACCTCTACAAGAACTTTGGTGTGTGTTTTCTGTTTCATTTATTTCAAGTGAACAGCTGCTTTTACCTTTAGTTCAGTAGAGATAAACGATTCCATGTCTGAAATCATCCAAGTGATTCTAGTGAAGGTGCATGAAGTTTAAAAACAGTGATCACAATGTAGACCAGAGCATTTTGAGCTTTGGAGATGTAACAACATTATAACATGGCTTAAAGCTCACAAAGAGTCAATTTTGTGTAATATAGAACCTTTCAAAAGTGTTATTACGATGCCAAATATAACTCACTTGTGTGGCTTGCTCTGCTTCTGTGATGATGTTGGTTCAGGATTAATCTGTATAAAATGCAACCAAAATAGAAAGAAAAAGAATTTGAGATCCAGTTCCTTCCATAGACTATATGTGCATAAATGGACATAGCTAACCCGCTAGCTGCTGTATTCCAAATAGGAAGTGTTCATGGGGGCGCTTCTGACTCCATCAACTCTGGGTCCAATTGACTTTACATTGAAAAATCGTCATCCCTTTCTCTTTTCCCTTTCTCTTGATTCTCCGTGGAAGAATGTTTCTCCTTTGTGGACCTTGGTGGTTGAAGATTTAGTGATGAGCAGATTTATGAAGCAGGTGGAGAATACGACACATTTACACACACATTTTGCCACAGAAAAGCATTAACCAGACGTTCCAAAGATCCGGCTCTTTGTACACGGGTCCAGTTGTTCGTGTGGAGTGTAAACAGCTGTAGCGCGGCAGAGGAGCAGTGAGTGTGATGGAGGAGCTGCTCTGGTATCTCAGAGATGGAGGCCCCAGGGCCAAGGGGCCCGTTTGAAAAGATGACACTTTGGAGATGTGAACACTTTACACAAACACAAGGGACCAAGTGTGAGTCCGGCCACACAAGAAGCAGCAGCAGGAAAAGAGAGAGAAGAGTGAGTGGAGAGGCCCAGTCTGGACTGTCCAGCTTTGGTACAACAGTATTAAAAAAAAAATAAAATCATTTAGTTAACTTATTTATTTAAAGGTCCTATAGACAGATTCTCTGTTTATCCACACAGCAGATGGGCGCTAGGGTGGTCCAATTATTTTTTTTTTTTTACATTCTCTAGATTAGAACCCTGCTTTTAGTTCCATATCTGGCCAAAATATTTAGGTCCAAATTTTATGCATATTAATTAATATTTAGAGGTTGCTCAGGACACTTGAAAATTGCTCTATACTATAACATAGTGAACCATAAGGCGTATTCTAATAATTTGTTATTTTATTCTGCAAACACAAACTGAAACTTACATAAGATTACTTAGAAAGTCCATAAAATTACTTAGAAAGGCCATGAAAAGTCACACAAAATTAGTCAATTTCCAGGAAACTTCATGCAGCTTGAGCAACCTTTAAAACATCTTTTTCTTCCAAATTTTTTCCTAAATCATCTTTTGGATGTTAAAACCTAATGCAGGATTTTAATCGAGGGTATCTGAAACTTTATTTTTTTACCATGCTTTGATGGACCACCCTAATGTGCGTTCAGCCTGTATGCAGAAAATGCCTCTGTCTGTGTGGTTAACATGAAGTTGTCACACAAGATGCGCTGGTCATGTGATCAAATAAGTTCTGATGCTAAATGAACATTAGTGAGTGGGATACATCTTAATGATCGGTTTGTGTTTAATGTAAGTGGGTGCGTAAATGACAAGAAGAAATGTCTCAAACTTCAGTAGCCGGACATCCACTCAGACCTGATCAATACACCTATCCCCGCTCCCTGGAGAGCCTGAAATCTGCTGAAATCCTACGAGACACTGATATGAAACCAGACAGGACAGCGGCTCTTTCTGCAGGAGACATGATACCAGACAGGACAGCGGCTCTTTCTGCAGGAGACATGATACCAGACAGGACAGCGGCTCTTTCTGCAGGAGACATGATACCAGACAGGACAGCGGCTCTTTCTGCAGGAGACATGATACCAGACAGGACAGCGACTCTTTCTGCAGGAGACATGATACCAGACAGGACAGCGACTCTTTCTGCAGGAGACATGATACCAGACAGGACAGCGGCTCTTTCTGCAGGACACATGATACCAGACAGGACAGCGACTCTTTCTGCAGGACACATGCGCAGTAGAGTGAAGAGACATAGTTGAAAATATCTCTATATTACACAAAACTGACTCTTGTGAACTTTAAGGCTTGTTATAATGTTGTTACCACATCAGAAACAGACCTGGAGTTCTGTTTTATTGTGTCTGTTGACATCTACAAAGTTCAAAATGCTCTGTTTCACCTTGTGATGTCATGAAGCTGTAGTTTTCAACTGAACAGCTCCTTTTACCTGTAGTTCAGTAGAGATCGGCATTTCCAAAACTGAAATTATCTACATGACTCTAGTGAAGGTGTATTGAGTTTAAAACACAGTGGATTACCACATGACATCATAAGGTGGAACAGAGTGTTTACTGTTTGATGACCTCATCTTAAATATGCAAGGTTTGTTTGTGACATGTGAATCAAATAAAACTCCAGGTCTGTTTGTAATGAGAAAATACGGGCTCTTTAAGTTAATTAATTAAAATATTTGGATTTTTAATTAATCGTTCTCATAGATCATGCACACATAATACACTTCACTAAATATTGCGTCAATCTAATAATGACATTGACGTCTCTCTTCTACTTGACTTGAGTTTGATTTTCCAGTCAGCTAACCCACCCTCCTCCTCTCCTCCTTTTCGCTCTTTTTCTCCTCTCCTCGGCAGTGACATTTCCTCTACGGCTCCATCTCGTCTTTGACCCGCTAACAGGTCGACCCGGGTCGTGGCGCGGAGCTCCGTCAGGGCTCGCCGCTCCGCTCGTTTAACCCAGGGACAGTGCGCTCGTCTGGGGGGAGAGGCGGAGGCGCGCGGGGCCGTTAGCTCTGCAGGTCGTCCATCAAACACACAGAGCCGCCCGAACGGTAAACTGCAAATAATGACAACATCGATCAGACTGCAAAACCACTGCACCTGCCCCGATACAGCCTTGGAGACAGTACGGAGAGGAGAGACGGGTACTGTAGGGAGCAGTGGCGCAGGAAGTGTTCCGTTTTAATACTCAAGTAAACGTACAGATACCAGAGCAAATAATACTGAAGTAAAAGTAAAAGTATCACGTGAAAAAATCTACTTAAAGATTGGTAAATGGAGAATCTGTCATGAGATGTTATTGCTGCTGATAAAATAGAACCAGAGCATAAATGTAAAGTCATATACAAAATCCCCTACATGTCCTGCAATAAAACACACATCGGGAAAACAGGGTGGGCGTACAGTACACGAAAAAAGAAACACAGGACAGAATGCTAGAAGGAAACAGCGAAGGCAAAACACGAGCAAAAAAATACAAAGCAGAACAGGAACAATTCAAATCTGACCACTGTAAAAGAAAGAACCACGTCAGAGTCCTACACGGATCTCATTTTGACAAACCGCACCAGTCCGTACCCGTCATATCTCAATCCGCACCCGACCCGCTTTCTGACCAAATTGAAATAAAATTCCACACCTGATCTGAACCACGATAAATACAAACCGACACCGGAATCGCACCTGAATGAAAATCAGTCCGAGAGCCAAAAAAGAGCCACAACGTTGTACTCTCCACTCGCTAATTTTCTGCAGGCAAAAACATGGATTTTACATTTAATCATCTTGTAAAAACAATGGCATTTTTGCATTTCACTAAAATACAGCCCTGGTTTTTGTTCGCACATGAAGTTTTGTAAACTGCAGATTAGACCCGCGCTCTCCTGCCTCCGACCCGAACCCGCATCCGACACAGTACAACATTTTTCACCCGTTTCATTCAAATTTGCGGTTCACCCGTCGGGTATCCGCGGGTACCCGAACCCGTGCAGGACTCTGAACCACATTATGGACTGGGACGGAGCAAACATCACTGGGACAGAGGAAAATAAACATAAAAGAGGCAATCGAAAGACAGAAACATGGCCACGGGACTATAAAGCGGGACACACACCTCGGAAACACACCTTGGACTGCGATGGTGCTGTTGTCCTGCCTCCACCGGTAGGAAGACAGCGCCTATTTAACCTGTTTAAATCAGCTGATCGGACACATCACAGCAACATCACACGAACACTCTGAGAAAGACAGCGGGGAGCAGTCCAAACTGTCAGCTACGAAAACAAACTCTTGGTCTGAATAAAAGAACCAAGTGACATAAATGATCAGAAGACCAAGAGAACACCATTGGACTGAGATGTTACTGCTTTGTCTAGGATGTTCCACAGTAGAGAAACTTATCTATCTCAAGGGAGACACCTATAGACTAAGTTACTGGTCAGATCTGTGGAGAGGAGCCCTTATAAGAAGGAATTATAAGGGCTTAGAAGGAATGATTGTATTTTTGAGCATTAGAATGAGTAATGAGTAAATGCTAGATGGATAAATGTTTAATGTCAGGTAGCGAATGCTCCACCAGAAAAGTTACGCAGTGCACCTTTAAGTACATTTTACTTTTACCTGAGTATTTTTTTGCTCTGGTATCTGTACTTTCACTTGAGTATTAAAACGGAGCACTTCTTCCACCACAGCTCCGTGCAGTACCAGTAAAGTAAAAATACATATACCGGAGTAAAGAAAAAAAATGCAAGTAAAAGCATCACATGAAAAACTCAACTTAAGTAAAAGTATTAAAGTACCTGTTTAAAAATGAACTTAAATTGTAAAAAGTAAAATAACTTCACACAGATTTTGAAGTCTAATAAAGCTTCAAAGGTAGTGATTTTGGCTATTTTGATTTGCTGAATTTTGAAACAATTGTGCACATTTTTTCAGCTGTTTTTCTGTATATTTGTGTTTACTCAAACTGTGAACATGTTAAAATAAATAAACCCTCAGCCTTTTCAAAGTATAATGAAAAAAACTTTTACTTTTCAGTTCAGTTCAAAAATGTAGAAAATCCAGATACATGCTCTCAAATGTAGTGAAGTAAAAGTAAAAAGTATCCACTGTAAAATGTGCTAAAGTAAAGTACAGATATCTCTTTTTTTCTTTTTTTTGACTTACCAGTGGGGTAATGTAATGAAGTGAAAGTAATAAAGTATTGTAAGTAGTCTAATAATGTTTTATCTATAAATAGATTCATTCTGCTGTACAAAGGCAAAAGACCTTAACTCACCAGAGAGTTATGCCATTCTGCTGTGGTTTCTCATATGATTTTAAATGTCACAGTTGTCATAGCCCTTTATTTTCTTGTTAAAACAATAAAATTGGCTCACAATATTTATTCACATGATAAAGGAGATCTCACCAAAATGACATGAACTAATTTTTGACAAACATGATGTTCTGATGTTCTGTTATAATGCTGTTCCCCCGTCAAAAACAGACCTGGAGTTGATTTTTCATTCACACACGTTTGACTAACCCTTTATTATTGATCTGTTTATGTCTCCAAAGCTCAAAATCCTCTATTCCACTTTGTGATATCATGAAGCTGTATTTTTCAAGCGAGATTGTTGTTAAGAGATTGACAATTCCAAATGATCCAAACGATCCTAGTGAAGGTGTGGGTTTAAAAACACATTGGAGCACTTCCTGTATTACCACATGACATCACAAGGTGGAACAGGGTGTTTACGGCTTGAGTGAAGAGCCAAATAGCCCAAATCTGCAGGGTTTGTGTGTTAAACGTGTGAATCAAACAAAAAAAAACACAACTTGGTCGGTTTGTGATGAGGAAACGACATTATAACAGAGCTCATAAAACAGCGTAATATAGACTCCCTGTAATAACCAACATAAAAAAGCGTATTTTCTCATATATTTTGTCTTTTTCAAATATATAAACCATTACCCCTTCAGCGTTCTCCCCTCACGCAAAGGCCGCTCTCATCATCACACATTTCGCTCAGCCCTCCCCTCTTTCCCCTCTCCCGGTGTATCCATCCATAGCCTTCATGTCACTGGCCTAATCTAATTGTACAGATCCGCATTAGGACGCTCAATGAAGCCCGCCGTGACCATTCTATTCTCCCCAGACGCTTCCCCCTCGGCCGGGCCCTCCAACGCCCCCCCTCCCTGATGCGACTTACGGAATTAAAGTCATTTATCATGTGCTGAGCGTTTATTAAAAGGCGGACGGTGACACGCGCTTATCACGCCTCGCCGCACCGCCACGGCGACGCAAGTCCGGCCCGAGGATTAATTACGTCGTTAACTGGAACAAACGCACAAATACTACGGAATATTAAAGTCGCCATTGATTTAAAATGTTTACAAGACACTCGGGCCCGCGACAGACTAATAGCGCAATATTGATCGCTTTCATATTTCCAAACGGTTGTGCATTAGCCAAAGACTAACCGCGCTAAATTAGCTCAAAATTGCAGGTGATTTGAGGCAGTTCAGGTTAGCGCTGGATGCTAATTAGCTTGTGTATTGGGAAACACTTAAGGTTAATGTGGGCGAGATTAAAAGTGTCATTGGACAATATTGGAACAAACATGGTTCAGTGGCTCGTTACGGATGGAATGCAAATTTTAATCTAACAATTTTGTGTCTTTGCAATCACAACAAAATAATATAACAACAGTGTAAAGAAGAAAACTGTTCATCACAACGTTTAGCAGAAGAACTTTGAGTACTTTTTGGGAGCTTTTAACCATGTTATAACATCGCTCCCTCATCATGGACATACCTAGTCTTGTGGAAACCGTGTGACCTCGCAGCATTAAGATTTGTTTGCTCGTTGGTAGGCGGGTACTCTTTTCATTTAACCGCTGCTATTTGGTCGTGATGTATGTAATGCACCCAGACGCTCAGTGGTGTCCAAGTAATTGCAAGCACAACCATATATAGATAGATAGATAGATAGATAGATAGATAAATGAGAGGATAATGCTAACCCGCTACCCGCAGCATGCCAAATAGGAAGTTCGCATGCGGCTCTTCCAGCTCCCATTGACTTACACTGGGATCTTGTGGCTACTCTCTCTGTAACTGCTGCTGTGGCCTGGTCATTTTGGTCTTAAAATGTTCGCATTAACCCTCTCTACATGATCCTGATTTTTTTTTCCCCATTAATTTGTCAGTCAAAAAAATCTTATTCATAACACAGAGTCTGGCTTCAGATTCACTTCTGTACACGTGGCATCAGGAGCCTCATTTGAGCGGCGCTGAACGCTGTGGGTGACTTCACACTCGCTTAGTCCACTTCTTTTATACAGTCTATGGGCACAAGAGCAAACAAAGCAGAGAGTGAACATGTCTGTCAACGAGTATTGTCGTTTCTGCGAGGTGAACTTGCGAATTAAAGGGACAAAATGTGAAGTTCTTATTTGACAAAGGAAGTCCAAAGGAGGATAACGTCTGCAGCCTGTTATCATAACTCGGGTTGGTTCTGTCCAACAAAAGCTTCACTGATTGGCCTGTGCGCCGACTACAACTTCCGGGGTTCTTGCAAACCGTTGAGTGTATTCTGAGTCCTGACCCAGTCGCTGGAGAGAAATGAAAGTGAGCGGAGACACTAGGTGGCGCCAGCCTGGTTAGGACATACATAGAGTTGTATTTGAATTCCCCAGGATTTTTATGTCGCTGGTAAAAGATTAGAAGTGTCTTTTTCATTTCATAAATCATTGTCACACTCGTTTTATATCTACTGTCAAATAGGGACCATAGTAATAGTAATAATAATTTAGTAATAGTAAGTCATTATTTATATATTCCAGTAGATAGCATGCTAACACCTAAAATAACTTAAAATAACAAGTCCTAAAACATGAAATGCCAAAGCAAAGTTATGCAAAGCACTCAAATCTCACAGCACGAAGGTTCTGGGTTCAATTCTCTGATCGTCCAATCCTTTCTGTGCAGTTTGCATGTTTCGCCTTGTGTCTGGGTGAGTTTCTCCAGGCACTCCGGTTTCCCCCATCAACTCAAAATCCTTCAGCTAAGGATGTTCTGACCAAGAGTGGCTCAAGATCATGCAACAGAGTGTTCAGCGTTGGCTCTCAGGGCACACTGTTGTTGCAGACTTCACCTGTCTTTTGAGTATTCAGTGAGGTCTTCATCTAAAACTGTACTCAAACATTCTACTGCTCTTTTCCTATGCTGCAGCTGTACTTTCTCTTCATCTGAAAGGTTTCTTTATTTCCCCATGGTTAATTAGTCATGACCTGTGCAGAGGTGAGCCTCATTATTCCACACACTTTGGAATAACTCACGTTCAGACTTACACAGGGCAGTGTTGATATTGGGTTTTTGAAGGCACTTGAACAAAAATTCAGAAGGCATAATGTGGACCGCATTATGCCTTCTGAATTTTTGTTCGAGTGCCAGGAAGATACAGGAAGATCTTTATTCTTGGTTTAGTAGGTACAGGCCTCGAATCAGCTGGTCCTAAACCTCCGTCTCTGAACCGGCACACTGCAGAAGTCCTCTTATAGCCGGACTCAGACATTACATCACTTGCTGACATGTTATAGATCCCATAAGGTTGAGCTTACACATGCCATTTTAAAACAGCATACAGGTCTCTGCACAGACAGCCCACTTAAATGTCAAGGTTCACATGTTCAGTTCAGAGGAGAATACAGGTCAACAGTTCACAACATGTATGCTTCTTTAATTATCAACCCCCTTAATATTATTAAGGTAAAGAGAACAGTTTTATAATTCACAGCAGTTTCAGGGCCTCCTTTGGTTTAACTAATGCAAAATGACCAAAAATCCAAAATGACCAAACATCTGTGTGCTCATCAACTAGGGCTGTAATTAACAAACTAACTAAATTATTATAGTAATTATAGTAGTCACCAATTATTTTTTGAATAAGTGGTTAATTGATTCTGGATCTAATTGAAATTGGACTTGGAAAATCACAAAAACAGTCTACCTTGTGTCCTTTTAACTTTCTAAAATCAGTTCTGTAAAATAAAAAGCCTTATGTTGTTAGAATATATATTTTTGTGAAATTGATTAATATATAATGTGTGTGTGTGTGTGTGTGTGTGTGTGTATATACACACACACACACACACACACACATATATATATATATATATATATATATATATATATATATATATATATATATATATATATATATATATATAATATATATACTGTGCTGCTCTACAATAGGCAGTTCAATAGGCTAAACAGCCTAGGTTATTGGGTACTAAGCTCCAGAGAAAAATGTATATGAAGAAGACATTTACTCTGAAAATATAATGCAAATTAGTCCAAATATAATGCAATAACATAAACAGCAAACATAATTATTAAAGATGCATTGGGTAACTTTTCTGGTGGAGGGTCTGTCAAACTTTTCTGGTGGACGTCCGTCTGTCCGTGCTTTTCTCCATGGAGATGTTATTACTTTGTCTGCAGTGTTTCACAGTGTTTTTAGCTTAACCAAGAAACAAGTTTTTAGCTTAACCAAGAAAAGGTGGAAGTAAAAGGCTGGAGACCAACTGGGCGTCTTAAGCAGGAGAAGTTTATTTGCCATTAATAATCTGGGCCTGGGGGGACTTCAAAAGTCAACATAGTCTGATTCCAAAAGTGAACAGTCGAATCTTTGAGTGTTGAAGCCCCTTAACCATGTTTTCAAAGGAGGAGGTTTATAAAGCAAGTGTGGGGAGACTGTGAAGGACAGTAGACTCCTGTTAGAGTGCAACATGCCACAATTTAGATAGTGGTGCTGTCTCTTAAATTCTCTTACATACAGTATAGTATTACACCTTTCTATCTTCATGGAGACCAAAACAGACCAAGTTTAGATCTCTGGAGGGGCGACCCCGCTCACAGTCAGAATGTCTGTTTTTCTAGGAATTTTTGAGCTATAAAACCACCTGTAACTGTATACATGTAAGGTAAAGGTCCTCAATGTCACACTGTGGAACATTCAAGATGGAGCGATGATGTATTCATAGAAACAAGCAGGGGACGGACCTGCAACCAAAAAGTTACAGGCATTTTGAGCTGTTATTCCTTGAAAAAGAAAAAAAAAAAAAAGGTCTGCTTATTACCGGCCCTTAGGAGAAAAAAGGTTGGGGATGCTGCTCTAATGTAATGTAATCCATAATAATGTAATCTACTCTACTCCTTTGGCAAACCTGGCTCAAGATCGGGAGATAGAACCACTGCTCCTGACAGGTTTCTGAGTGGCAGTGACGAATGGGTCAAATGCAGAACAGAGTACCATAATGATATTTCACATAATTATTGGGTTAGGTACTGGCTGGACCCACATCATCTCATTTCAGTATAATTCATATTTTATAATAACAAAGTGTGCACCTTTCAAAAGTTCTGTGTCTGGCTTGTTGAAACCAGATAGCATCTCGCAATTAGCTTATAGATTTAATAAAGATAATGTTGTCCTAAACTTGTAATGCACTGTGGAAATAAGACACTCTGTTTTAGAGGAAGGATTAGCTGGAACTACATTTTATGTTGCTCTGTTTTCTAAATTATAAGATTTTATATTTTATTTTGCTTATATACTCATATCCTCAAAATTATGTTCACAAATTTAAATTAAAACTTGTAATATAAAGTAGATAATGAAATTAAAATTAAATTAATAATCTAAAACTACTAAATGAATATGATAACAAAAATAATTTTATCATTTTAAATAATCAAATTTAAACCAATAATATTAAATGTGATAAATGAATATGCTAATAAAAAAGGACAGACATAAGAATCATGTATCACGCACATATAATCACAGAAAGGCTTCCGTATCGATCTAACTCAACACATAACTTTAGACCACCCTTAAATTGTACTCAATCTCAGATCTTAGATCCCAGTCTAGGATAAGCTGCACTCATTTGCATATTTCATATTTAAATACAGTGAACTCTCGCTATAACGCGGTTCACCTTTCGCGGCTTTGCTGTTTCGTGGATTTCTTTTAATGCTTTTTTTTTTTTTTCTCAGTGCATTGTGTTCTGAATCCTGATTGGCTGAGGGACTGTCGTCTAGAAGTGAAAAAAGTTGACATTGGTCTTTCACTTAGACCAGTGTCAACAGTTTCTGTGCCTCGTCTCTGTACAGCCCGACAAATTTACCTTTGCAAATTTTCTCCATGACAAAACCCACAATATCAACAAAATGTTCTGCACCGACAAAGGCAAAAGGCAGAGGAAGATGCAAACTATCGCAGAAAAAGTGAAACTTCTGGACATGCTGAAGGAAGGTAGAAGCTCTGCGGCTGTAGGCGCCATTACAGAATAAATGAATCTTCGGTTCGTTCTTGGAAAAAGACGCCTGCACCACAGCTTCAGTAGAAAAAGACACTACAGCAGATTCAGGACGAAGAGGCACAGTCAGAATCACTGAGTCACAATGTGTCCAACCTCGTATTCATTATTAAAATTATTATTTTTACTGTATTTTTTTTTTAAACTATCATAGTTATTTGTAAGAAAAGGTTTATATTTTTATTTCTTAAACAAATGCTTGGGCCTGAAAACAGGTTTTGATCTTTGGTTTCATTCTATAGTACAGTATTGTATAATAATTGTAAAAAATAAATCTGATACTTCACGAATTTCGCCTGTCGCAGGTTCTTTATGGAACGTAACCCCTGCGATAAACCAGGGTTCACTGTACTGCTTAACTTGGTCAATAAATCTCCATAAACCAGAGTTCCTGACATGTAAAGAACTTAACAAGCCTTCAGATCAAATGTTCACTTGATTACTAATTAATTAATTAACATAAGTAATTGATTATATTGTATTGGTAATATTTGTCAACATTAGTTGCGTGGTGCCCCAAAACTCAAAATTCTAGTAAAGTCATGTTTTGCAAAGGCCACGTGAATCCTGCTTTGACTACGAATAATCAAATCCCAATCAAATTCAGTTACCCCATTTTTTAAGTATAGGAAACTCTTCCAATACTCAGAGAACACACATCCAAATTCTCTTACATTGCTCTGCCTGGAATGTTCCACATTGTGACATTAAACAGCTCTACTTTACATTTATTCAGTTACAGGTGGTTTTAGAGCTCAAAATACCTAGAAAAACAGACATTCTGACTGTGAGCGGAGTCGCCTCTCCGCAGATCTGACCTGTAACTTGGTCTGGTTTGGTCTCCATGAAGCTAGAAAGGTTCAATACCAAACTGTGAAACATTTCAGATAAAGCAATAAACATCTCCATAGAGAAAAGCGTTTGCAACAGTCTGAGTTTAGAGGTCTGGCTTATCTCTGCTGTAAACGCTTTGAAAATTCTTTATCTTTTGTACATGTTTGGTGTCTCAGGTGGTGGTGTGTACAGCGCCAGCCTGAAGGACAACGCCAATGAGCAAAACACTTCCGCAGTGCTCAAAAGGCTAAGCACGTCCTTGTAACCACATTGAATTCGCAACAGAAAGAAAATAAAAGCACCTCGGCCATTGGAACTCAAAGCTTTTAGAGCTGAAGAAAGGCTGCCGGTTATAGAAATGGCTGAAGAAAAATGCACAGTGAGCAGCCGTCGCCAAGAGCGCTGATGGAAAAGGATGGTACTATGACATTACAGATATTTTTCTCTTTGGAGACAGCAGATGACACCGCAGGGCCACGTTACAGGTCAAATCGCACCAATTCACAGTGTTAATGCAAGTTTTAAGGTCGATTAAAAACCCATGTTACTGAGTAAATGCAAGATGGTCACGTTTAATGCCATACCAGGACCAGGATTTGATTTTATTCATTTTTTAAAATAATTTTTAGCTTTATGCATTTTAACACTTTTTATTTCTTGTTTTTATTTATGATTTACAGTCTTTTATTGTATTTGTTTGTGGATTGGATTCGGACAAGACAATGATATCTCCATGGACACAAGCAGATAGCGGACCCTCCACCAGAAAAGTTGCACAGTACGCCATTAAAGAAGACACTGTGCTCGTGTCTGCTTTATAGTTACGATCTACGACACTCGTGGATCATGGTGTTATAATTTGGATTTTGGACATGTAATATTGATCTGAAAACAATGGGCTCTATTTACGCTTATGTACGGAAGCCTATTTCTGCCAGTAAAAGAAAACAAGATGGTTATGTTAAGTCAAAATGATGAGATAAGAAACTCATAATTATGAGATAAAAAGTCATATTTATGAGATAAAATGTCGAAATTATGAGATAAGAAGCCATAATCATAAGATAAAGTCATAATTATGAGATAAAAAGTCAAAATTATGAGATACAAAGTTGAAATTATGAGATAATAAAGTCATAATTATGAGATAAAAAGTCAAAATTATGAAATAAAAAGTCAGAATTATGAGATAGAAAGTCATTTATGAGATCAGTATCTGTTTTATCATAATTTTGACTTTGTATCTCATAATTTTGACTTTTTAAACTCATAATTATGACTTCATTATCTCATAATTTCAACTTTGTATCTCATAATTTTGACTTTTTATCTCATAATTTTGACTTTTTAAACTTATAATTATGACTTTATTATCTCATAATTTCAACTTTGTATCTCATAATTTTGACTTTTTATCTCATAAATATGACTTTCTATCTCATAATTTTGACTTTCTTATCTCATAATTTTGACTTAACGTAACGATCTTTTTTTCTTTTACTGGCGGAAATAGCCTTCCATACTTACGTCACAAAATCAGGAGACGTTTGAAGACGTCCGCATGTTTCCGAACGTCTACTCCACTAGCTTTGGCATTAGAAAACTGGGGTGCCCAGTGGGAGCAGACATCGCTGTAAACTTCATCACAACAAAGAGTCAGCACCTTTCATGGATAGCTGCACATCACACTAGTGAGTAGAAGATTTTTTTTTTGTACCAATATTTTATTATGATTACAGAAAATTGTCAGTAGAAAAGGCCATAAGGACAATGGTTTGATAAGAGGGAAGGAAGCTGTTGGCTAAATGAAGTCGTGTTGACGTACAATAGCCACACACGCCTCTGTCTGCATCGATTCAACCGCCAAAACACACAAGGGAACTTTGGTGAAGAGAAACAGATCTAACACTAGGTCCTGATGTTAACACAAAAGTCCTTAGGCACCTCCCAGATGTGTTAAAACAATGTATATAGCATTTTTATTTCTAATTTCATGAACGCATGAAATGATGATCTTATCCTACCCAGATATGAGGTTAACATGTTCAAATCAAATACAGCTTTTACTGATAACAATTCCAACTCTGATTTCTTCTTAGTTAAAACACATAATACAAGATCCAAGATTCTCATGTTGATGTTTCATTTGGTGTTTTTCTTCTCAAACCGATTATCCAATGAAAAAGAAGTATGACCTACACTCACTTTTGTTTATCAATGTCTAGTGGCGGGTCCGTCACCTGTTTGTTTCTATGGGTACGTCATTGCTCTGCCTGGAATGTTCCACAGTACATTTATTTACTGTCAAGATGTGTAGCCCCCGTGCAAAATAATACACTCCGCAAGGCGATGGCAGCGCAACTTCCAAAATATCAAGTTAAAACTACACTAAAACTATGTCAGTATATATAAATATCAAGTTAAAACTCTACTGTACTTTATACTTTGTCTCCATGAAGATAGAAAGGTTTAATGCCATACTGTGAAACATTTTAGACAAAGTAATAACATCTCACGGGTATTAATGTAGTTAATATGTTTAACTTAGGTTCAGGAGCAGGACCACACCTCAACCACCCTCTCCTCCTCTCCACCGAATCACAGCTCACTTCTACCACACCTCAATTTCCCAGAAGCCTATTTGTAGCAGCCTATCCCGGCAACCCATTTTGTCCCGAATAAATCGACCCCCACCCTCCCAACCCCTATCTGTTCACTTCCAGACATAAGATGCCTACGAGGGGGATCCCGTCCTGCTGGACCATGTGAATATTGAGACTGAACCCCCACCCTGAGTCTCAACCCATCCACCCTGACCCACCTTGTCATATAATAAACTCTTTTCGCTTCGCACATGTGTTGTCGGTGTGGTCCCTGCTAATGAAAGATAGTTTGTGGAGGTTAACAAAATTGTGAAGATGCTACTTTTCTGTCATAATAATCAAAATAAGCAAGATAAGTAAGATTTCAGAGCAAAGGATCATGGGATATGTAGTTCTGTTTTTTCACTGTTGCTGCACCATAATGAATTCACTAGGAGGGACCACGCCAACAACACATGTGCAAAGCGAAAATTGTTTATTACATGGAGACGAGGCGGGGCGGCTGGGTTGAGACTCAGGGTGGGGGTTCAGTCTCAATCTGCACATGGCCCAGCAGAACGGGACCCTCCTCGTAGGCGTCTTATGTCTGGAAGTGAACAGATCAGGGTTGGGAGAGTTGGGGCGAGTTATTCGAGACAAACTGGGTTTCCGGAATAGGCTGCTACAAATGGGCTTCTGGGAAATTGAGGTGTGGTAGAAGTGAGCTGTGATTCGGTGGCGAGGAGGAGAGGGCGGTTGAGGCGTGGTCCTGCTCCTGAACCTAAGTTAACTACATTTTAAAAGGCACACTACATGACATTTCTAGAGTCTGTTACCTGATTGTTATTGTCTTGAATGTTCCACAGCATAGGTCAAATCTAGATAAACAGGTGACAGCTCTACGCTACATTACAGTTCAGATCTGTGAAGAGGTGCCCCTATTCACAGAAGGATTTATTGTATTTTTGAGCAATAGAAACACCTGCAATAAATAAATACTAGATGGATATGTTTAATGTCATACCATAGAATATTCTAGACAAAGCAGTAACATCTCCATGGAGAAAAGCGTTTGACAAACCCTCCACCAGAAAAGTTGCACCGTTAAACCTAAAACACCTCTCTCTGATCTGAATGGTCACTACCTAAACCTCAGTCACCAGTCAGAGCTAGTGTGGCCTTTACATCTCAGAGAGGGAATTCTGGAGGTTCTGAGCTTTCACAGGAGGCACGGGCAGCCGGCAGCATCACTTTGTGCTTTGATGGGGGATAGTTGCCATGGTTTCACTACACAAAAGGTCACACAGTTTTACGATAATCAGATGACAGATGACAATGCGAGCATGTGACTAATGTTATTTCAGAAAGACCTGTGTAACGGCACAAATCAGCTCATCTGTTATAGTTCCAAATAAGTCGGATCTTTGTGGTCATCAAAAGTCAGATTAAAGAGCCATCAGGTGACGGAGAATCCACCAGAAAAGCTGCTATATCTTTCTTTATAAAGCACTTCTAAGCAGCAAAGAACAATAAAAACAGCATTCAGAAAACATACAAAATCAGACAATGATCCAAACTATTCAATTATAATAAATAAATGAATACAATAGAATAAAAACTAATAAGGAATAAATTCAAGCTAAAGCCAGCGAACGGAAGGAAGAAAAAATAGTTTTAAGAAGTAATTTAAAAGATGATCCTGATGGTGCGAGCCTTATCTTCTCAGGCGGGAATACAGGAAGTGCTCCACTGTGTTTTTAAACTCCGTACACCTTCACTAGAATCATTTGGATCATTTCAGTCCTGGAATTGTTGATCTCTACTGAACTAAAGGTAAAAATGTCGCTGCTAACTTGAATACTACTGTTTCGTGACATCACAAGGTGGAACAGAACATTTTTGCCTTTGGAGATGTAGACAGACTAATACTAAAAGGCAAAACACAACTCCAGGTCAACATTATAACATGACTAAACCTTCACAATCAGTCTATTTTGCGTAATACAGAAAGGACTTTTAACATCTAACTTGAGTTACAGACAGAGCGGTGCCTCCAGTTAGCGTCACCCCTCCGAAACCATGTTGGCAGATTTTAATACAGTTTTCAGCACTCAACACTCAAGATTACAGCAATATAACAGTTGATAACTCTAAAAGAAAAAAAAAAATCCATTTAGCGATCACCAGGACGCCGTTTCGACCCAATCAGCTTAAAACAAACGACATTTTCTCTGACCGTTTTCTCCGCCGAAGCCCGTTGAGCCCGTAATCGTGGCCCGGTCACACGCTAACCCCACGTGTATCTTAAAATGTCTGATTACCATAACACCTCGGTCTTCTTTGTAAACTTAGCGTGTGTGAAATTGGACTAAGCGCGAGGTGAGGCGCATTTCGACCCTGAGTTTTGACTGTGAGGCGTCGGGCTCTTTTCTATGGCGCGTTATTATGCGTTTTGCTTGGGTCCCGCCGCACAAAGCCCGTCGCAGACATCGACGTCTCATGAATAATTCTATTAAAACGAGTGAATGGGGGGAAAAAACACACTCTGGTCCGGTAGAATGGCTTGGCGCGGCGACACGAGTATTTATCGGACCCACTGATGCGCCGGCTTTAATTTATGGCGTATTATTTGACGTTATCAGCATGACAAAGGGCCCGAACAGCTGTCTCCCCTCTCCCTCACACTCACACACGATAATATGATATGAGATGGGTTTTTTTTTTTCCTTTTTTTTAGTTTGCACATGAATCGTCTGAGGTGTTAAAAGAGGGTTGCATAACTTTTCTGGTGCCTGCTTTTCTTTGAGGTGTTTTTATTGAGACTTTGCACTCGGTCCAATCACAGTACAGGCACTTTTTCTTTGTCTTTTGGTCATTTTTAAGCAGCTTTTTTGTATTTAACCCTTTTAACCCTTTAATAATAGCTATATTTATTGAAAAACCTGATCTTTTTTGTCTGTTTTTCGTTTTTTATGATTGTTCTTATTTTTTACATACTTGCTTACTATGACCCAGATATTATGTGTTCTTAATAAAGATTGAATTGAATTGAATAGTCTTTTTTTGTCAATAATTGTGTCAAAGAATGTCCTATGTGTAAATAATTTACACCCTTTTCCAGGAGAAGTAGAACTGTCAGGTATTTACCATTCTTATGGAATTAAATACCTAAAACTGTGTGTTTTAAGACGAAAAGGCCAAAAAGGAATTGAATTTTCTTGAACTTTCAAGCCCCATTTCAAGCCCCATTTCACAACTTCCAGGGGCAGTTTGAACGATTAAAAATTCACAAAGTAGTGAGGAGTTATGGTAATTTGAAATAGTGGGGTGGTAGTAAAAGGGTTTAACCTAAACAAATGACAATGTAAGCCTCTCTTTACTGTTGGTAAATATCAAACTGGTCAAAAATAGCGACACCTGGGACATTTCTTGTATAAAACTGGGACAAATCAGTGGTTTTGCGTAAATCTGCTGGGACAGGGGACACAGGGACGCACTGCTCTATCTGAGGCTTGTTAGACTTTAATCTGAACTTAATGTGCAAATCCACTTTATTTCTTCAGAACATTTTACAAGCAAAGCAGTTTCCAAAGTGCTGCAACAGAAATCATAAAATGAAGACAACAAAAGATAAATTGCTAAAATTTGACCATACCAGTAAAAAAACAATAAAACCAGTAAAATCAAATAAAAGCAAAACCACAAAAATCATAAAGCAGGAATAAATGAGTAAAATAAATGTTTTATTTACATTTAATTTTAACACTATTTTACCAAAAAGAGGTGACTTTTTTTAAAACTCCAACAGGTGAGCTGATTCGTGCTGTTAAAACATCTCATACATAAAATTACAGTCACAAACTAACTAGCACCAACAGTTTTTCAGTTAGTCTCACCTTTTCTGCTGAAAATCAAACATCTAAACAGAACCATGCATGCTTTTTTTTTATTAATTTGGTATTTTTTCTTTTGTTTCTTTTGAGTTTAGAGATGGCCTTAAAAGGTTTGCAAATGTGAACATTGCTTTGCCATGATATTCAACAACAGACCTTTTTCACAACTGCCAGAAGTGCTTCGCTGTAGGTTTGTGGAATGTCCAGTTAAAGTTTTTTCTGTGGCAAAATGTTTGTGTAAATATCTAGCGTGTTCTCCAGCAGCTTCATAAATCTGCCCCATCACCAAATCTTCAACCCACAAGGTCCACAAAGGAGAAACATTCTTCATGAAGAATTTATCCACAACGATCAAGGGAAGAAAGACGAAAACTTAAAGGAAACGACGAGCATCAGTGAAACGACTGAGCAAAACTAATGCTCTACCAAGGCTCGCTCCTGTTTCATTCACATATGTTTAACACACAAATCCTGCGTGTTTAAGTATAGAAAACACTTTGTTCCACCTTGTGATGTCATGTGGTAATAAAGGAAGTGCTCCACCTCCATACACCTTCACTAGAATCATTTGGATGATTTCAGCCATGGAAATAAATGTAAAAGGCACTGTTGACATGAAAACTAGCACTATATTTGATCACAAGGTGGAACAGAACATTTTGACCTTTGGAGACGCAGACAGACTAATAATGAAGGGTTACTTGAACGTATGAATGAAACAAACCACAACTCCAGGTCTGTTTTCGATGACGTATCAACATTATAACATGACCAAACCCTCACTAACGTCCATGTTGTGTCATATCAGGCCTTTAAAGCCAAATCTCAACTATTCCTGAACCAGTTTGGACCATTTTCCGCATTTTCACATTTACTCCTCGCAGCTTTTGGAGCGCACTTATTTTCCCCAATATCTCCTGCTGCGAATTCATCTATTATATTTCTTTAACAAACTCCCAACAAAATAATAAAAGACCCTCTCCGGTAACCACGACTCCCCGCTGCCAGCCCGAGCCGGCGCCTGCCTCCTCCACTGAATTACACTGATAACTGTTCCAATAAAGCAATCTCTTTTTTATCATAGTTTCATATTACGGCCGGTGCAATGGCCCGTGAGCTGAATTTACCTCAGGAGCACTTCATTGCAATATACGGCACCTTCCCCGCTCGCTCTCTTTCCGCCGGGTTGCCATATCTGCGCGCTAAAACCCCTCCTAATGTATCAATTGTTCTGATCTGCCGTTGCTGGAGTGTGCAAAAACAAATTGGATTGTGGTTCCCGCCCGTCTTGCCAAATAGCTTTCGTTCGCTTTCTCCGTTGTTTCATATTTCCACCGAACGTCTCAATTGGTAGCTGTTCAATCCCGTGCAAGCGTTTTGCTTTTTTCTTTTTTTTTTTTTATGGAGAACCGAGCTTTTAAAACTGTTTTTCTTTTCCTCTTTTTTGTCTTCAAGGTCGAGGAGAATGGGTGAGCCGGAGTGCAGTGTAATGATAAAAGCACTCCAGCGGATGCAGTTAAAAGTGGCGTTCCGAAAAAAGAGAGGAACATTCAAAATGGCTGCCCCCCTTCTTCTCCCCGTGAGCCGATGTTCTGAATGCGATTCCGCTCGTTCATCACCGGCGCGTTTGTGGGTATTTTTTGAGAAACGAGCAGCGGTGGACCTTTGTCTCCCTCTTGGACAGTTTTATAAGTGGATTTGTTCCTCTGTTGTCAAAATGAAAAGCGTTCAAGAATCACAAAATGGATTCCGAGAGATGGAGGGATAATACAGGCACTTGTGCTCATGTGCGAGACACTTTGATATATACTGGTCAATGTAGGCACAGCTCAAGAGACATGGGAAGAGAACTAAATCAGGACTAAACCAGGACCAAACAAGGACTAAATCAGGACTAAACAAGGAATAAATTAGGTCTAAACAAGGACTAAATCAGGACTAAACCAGGACCAAACAAGGACTAAATCAAGACTAAACAAGGAATAAATTATGTCTAAACAAGGACTAAATAAGGACTAAACAAGGACTAAATCATGACTAAATCAGGACTAAACAAGGAATAAATTAGGTCTAAACAAGGACTAAATAAGGACTAAACAAGGACTAAATCAGGACTAAATCAGGACTAAACCAGGACTAAACAAGGACTAAATCAGGACTAAACAAGGACTAAATAAGGACTAAAGAAGGACTAAATCAGGACTAAACCAGGACTAAACAAGGACTAAAAAAGGACTAAACCAGGACTAAACAAGGACTAAATAAGGACTAAACAAGGACTAAATCAGGACTAAATAAGGACTAAACCAGGTCTAAACAAGGACTAACTCAGGTCTAAACCAGGAGTAAAAAAGACCTAAACCAGGACTAAACCAAGACCAAACAAGGACTAAACAAGGCCTAAATCAGATCTAAACAAGGACTAAATAAGGTCTAAACCAGGACTAAACCAGGTCTTACCCAGGACGGAATCAGGTCTAACTCAGATCTAAACCAGGACTATATCAGGTCTAAACCAAGACTAAACAGGTCTAAAACAGGACTAAACCAGGTCCAAACAGGACTGAATCAGGTCAAAACCAAAACTAAACCAGTTTTAACCCAGATCTAAATCAGGACTGAATCAGGTTTAAACCAAAACTAAAACAGGTCTAACTCAGGTCTAACCCAGGACTGAGTCAGGTCTAATGCAGGACTTAACCATGTCTAAATCAGGACTAAACAAGATCTAAGCCAGCACTGAATCAGGTCTAACCCTGTGACTGAACCAGGCCGAAACCAAGGACTAAACCAGATCTATCTCAGGACTAAGCTAGATCTAGGCCAAGACTAAACCAGTTCTAACTGAGGACTAAACCAGGTATAAACCAAGACTAAACCAGGTCTTACCTAGGACTAAACCAGGTCTAAACCAATACTAACCCAGGTCTAACTCAGAACTAAACCTGGTCTAGCCCAGGATTGAATCAGGTCTAAACTAAAACTAAACCAAGTCTAACCTAGGACTAATACAGGTCTAACCCAGGACTTAACCATGCCTAAACCTGGATTTAACCAGGTCTAACCCAGAACTGAATCAGGTCTAAACCAAGGACTAAACCAGGTCAAACCTAGGACGGATCGAGGTCTAAATCAGGTCTTAACCAAGACTAAACTAGATTTATTCTAAACTAAGACTTAACTAGATGTAAACCAAGACTAAACTAGGTCTCTAACCCAGGACTAAACCACATCTCACCCAGGACTTTTAATATGAAGCTAAAGGTACATTATTGTATTGTATATTGTTTAGACTAAACCAGGTCTAACTCAAGATTAACCTGGATCTAAACCAAGACTAAACCAGATATCTAACCCAGGACTGAATCAAGTCTAAACCAAGACGAAACCAGGTCTAAGCCAAGACTAACCTAAACTAGGCCTGTAACCCAAGACTTAACCAGGTCTAACTGAGGACTTTTAAGGTGACACCATTCTATCTGTCCTGTTACATTATTCGTTGTATTTTACATTGTTCATTTCTCATTACACTAAGATACAGTTTTCCAGTACATTTCCTACAGTTTCTTACTCTTAACCAGCTCAAATCTAAAACACTTAGATTGTGTTTGGCTTTTTACACAGAAATGAGTAAAATAAACAGACATAACTCGTCAGAGCCACTCTACATTCATTTAGCCCCTTTTTAAAGCCCTTCCTGCCTTAGCGAAACCAGCAGATGGATATTAGGCCAGCCCTCCCCCAAACTCCAAATATTTACTTAGATTCTACAAGTCAAAATAAACTTTAATTAGCCACGATTTGCAGGTTACACGTTTTGTCACTTCTTTAAAAAAAAACTGAAAAGTCAACACACTTACTCCCCATTACACTTACAAATATTGGCTTCATGCATAATTTAACCTCACGCCCACATCCAAAATGGCTCTCCTCTTTTTTTTTTCCTTTTCTTTTTTTTTTGGATTATTTACTTGGGCGTTTTAATAATTCATGTGCCACGCGAGCAGGCTAGCCCTTCTCTTAATTAGCGGGGATGCCAGGCTGCTCCACTCCCCCGTGTTAAGAGAGTATTAGAAGGATTAGAGGCCCGGTTATTGCTTCTTAATGAGGGACTGGTATAGAGAGAGAGAGAGAGAGAAAGAGGGAAAGAAAGAGAGAAACTGGCAAAGAGAGAGAGAGAAGAGAGGGAAGAGATGGACTGGCATAGAGAGAGAGAGAGACTGGCACAGAGAGAGGGAGAGAGAGAGCTTGGCATAAAGAGAGAGGGAGAGAAAGAGGGACTGGCATAGAGAGAGCGGGAGGGAAGAAAGAGAGAAAGAGAGGGTCTGGCATAGAGAGAGGGAGAGAGAGGGACTACCATAGAAAGAGGGAGAGACTGGCATAAAGAGAGAGGAAGAGAAAGAAGGACTGGAATAGAGAGAGAGAGAGAGAAAGAGGGACTGGCATAGAGAGAGCGGGAGAGAGAGAAAGATGGACTGGCAGAGAGAGAGAGAGAGAAAGACTGGCAGAGAGAGAGAGAGAGAGAGAGGGAATAGCATAGAGAGAGAGAGAAAGAGAGGGACTGGCATAGACAGAGGGAGAGAAAGAGAGAGACTGACTGGCATAGAGAGAGAGAGGGAGGGAGAGGAGAGAGAGAGAAAGAGGGAAAGTGAGAGAGGGAGAGGAAAGAGAGACAAGAGAGGGACTGGCATAGAGGGAGAGGCAAGAGAGGGAAGAGAAGCAGAGAGGGTCTGAGATAGAGGGAGAGAAAAAAGAGGGGGACTGCCATAGAGAGAAAGAGAGTGAGGGAAGAGAGAGAGGAGGGCAGGGAGAGAGAAAGGGAAAGTGAGAGAGGGAGGGGAAAGAGAGAAAGAAGAGAGGGACTGGCATAGAGAGAGGAGAGGAGGAAGTGAGAGAGAGGGAGTGATGGGAGAGAGGGAGATGGGAGAAAGTGAGAGAGAGAGGGGAGAGAGGGACTGGCATTGAGAGAGAGAAAGGGGATAGATTGACAGAGGGGGAAAGAAGGGGGGGGAGAGAGACAAAGAGAGGGAGGGGAGACACAGACAGAGAGAGAGTGGGAGGAGGAGAGTGGGTGTGGGTTGGGGGTAGAGGGACACTGGCACTCGTGCTCTTTGTCTTGGGCACACTCCGAGGTGGCACCGTCTCCTGGCACTGGAGATGTGCAGACGCAGCGGGCGGCCACTAGGGGCAGACAGTAGTTAAACTGTCCTCTTTGACTCTAAATGCTGCTCAACTGCACTTTGTCTGTGGTGGCTCGTTCGTTTAAAAGTGCACTGTGTAACGTTTTGGTAGGTGGTCCATTACCTGCTTGTTTCTTTGGATATGTCATTTCTCTGCCTGGAATGTTCCACAGTATGACTTTGAACACCTTTACTTTACATTTATTCAATTACAAGTGGTTTTATAGCTCAAAAATACCTAGGAAAACAGGCATTCTGACTGTGAGCGGGTTCGCCTCTCCACAGATCTGACCTGTAACTTGGTCTGGTTTGGTTTCCATGAAGATAGAAAGGTTTAAAACCACGTACCCAAAACGTAACAAATTACCTTCAAATTCACTGTCACAAGGTGGAACCATGAATCTATAATAAAAATGATAAGACATGCCCCCTCCATCCCGACTTGAGTCCACTAGTGGTCCCTCCAGGTACTGCAGCTCCCCGCAGCTCCGGCCCAGAAATAATTCTCCCACAGAATCACAATGTATTTTTTGGGGACTCAAACCACCTGTGTTCTGACAGGGCATTCACAACTTTGACAAAGGTCCGATTTTGTAGGATTCTTTTATATTTTTACAACATAAACTATTTAACACTGCAAAACTTTAGGGGGAAGAAGTGCTACTTGGATGTGTGGAGATTGTGCAGAATTGTCCTTCTGGTGCTCTTCAGTGTAGGGAGAAGCCTCAAATACAAAGCTGAAAAATATGAGGCACTCAAAAAGTACAAAATAATAAAAAAGCCTTTTCGTTTTCATTTTATTTTGAGTTTGTACCAAGAGAGAGAAACAATAATCATACAGAGCACATATGCAGTGTAAACAGCAGGAAAGCACATTTGTCCAAAAGGAGTGGGAAGAAGAAAAACTTATTCTTCAGTTTGCCCTGATGGAGGCTGAACGGCCGAAATGCGTTGGCGTGATTTTAACTTTATCTGCCATGTGGCATTACAGGCTTTTAATTATTTTGTACTTTGTGAGTTCCTCAGCTTTTTCAACTTTGTATGAACTTTTTAACATTTTGAAATACTCAAAGAGCCTAAAAGTTAGTTTTGTAAGACTTAGTCTAGCTCGGCTCTAGCAGCTCTCCCTCTGATTGGTCCAAACGCTCCATGTCGTGCACATTACAGACGTCACACGGGTGGGAGGAGCTCACCCAGATGGAGGATGTAAAACAGAAAAGAAAATTATTTTGGGGCCCATGCAGCAATGAACACAAACCACTGAAAATAATAGTGAAAACCTTCAGATTTTATTATATTTTTATGGGAGGAACAAATCATTTGGAGATGTCGACAGACTTATAAGAGTTACTCAAATGTGTGAAGGAAACAAAACACAACTCCAGGTCTGTTTTTGATGAGGGAACAGCATTATAACATGGCTTAAAGCTGCTTAATATTAGCCAGGTTGGCGCCATCTAGTGCCCCCGCTCAGTTTCATTTCTCTCTAGCGACTCAGAACACACACAGCGGTTTGCAAGAACCCTGGAAGTTGTAGCTGGTGCACCGGCCAATCAGCTGTGAAGTCATAAGATCAAACTCCAGCGTCTCTGTGCAGCACAACAGTAAAAAAGCGGTGAAGATGGATCTAGACCAGTGGTTGTTAACCTGGGTTCGATGGAACTCCAGGGGTTCGGTGAGTCAGTCTCAGGGGTTCAGGGGTCAGACTCACATCCTACTCATATGATTGGTGATGACCCGTTTGGCCGTTATTGGCTGCAGGAAATTTTGTGTGCACAATTGTCTTGTGACTGTAGTGATGGTGTCGTGTCATTTCTTTCTTAATATTTTCCCTTCATACTAACTATGTCGAGCAAAAAAAGAAAGTGGTCGGACGAATATGTGCAGTATGGATTCACATGTGCACCAATAAAATATATATACCTATGTTTTGAATTTGGAAAAAAACATTTTATTTTTCCAATTAAGAAGGGTTTAGTGAATGCGCATATGGAAGTAGTGGGGTTCAGTACCTCCAACAAGGTTAAGAACCACTGGTTTAAATGAAGCCAGACATTTTGTGTTGGCAACAATTCCCGACATTGAGGATTTAAAGATGGAACAAAGAGTTTGTTTGGTGAATTTTCTCAAGGGGAAAGACGTTATTGCCCTTCTTCCTACTGCTGTTGTCCTGCGATTACTTGGACACCGCTGAGCGTTCCGGCGCATTACATACATCACCACCAAATAGCAGCGATAGGTTCAATAAAAAAGTACCCACCTACCGTCGGGTGAACGACTCCTAACGCTGTGAGGTCAGATGGTTTCCATGAAGTGAAACCAGCTGATGAATCAGGCTAGCTTAATCTAGAACCTTTAACTAAATAATATTACAAACATTAACCAGTTCGACAGATGTACCCACTACCAAGAGTTAAACATTTAAAAACCCATATTTAACAGGAGCTCTGGCCCAAGTGGCTCCTCCTAACCTCCCCATCTTTTGTTATTTTTACAAATTCAAATCAAGAACAAATCAATACAGACTCTGAATTTTAGCTCCAACGAAACTGTCCAAAACCAGAGACAGTCGTAGGTGGTTCCAATCAAATTCCATATTAAATAAATAATGCTTGAGGTCAAAGTTGGACTAAATGCTGAAAGATTATAAGGCCTTGGAGGTCATGTGGCTGTTTATATTTACCAGCTTGACTCGAACGCATCATTATCTCAGTATATGCAGCAGAGAACGGTTTAATAAAGCAGTGTTGACCCATGGGGGCGCTGGATTTGCACACAGTAATCGCCGGCTAAATGTAAATGCTGCGCTAACCTTTTGTGCACCACGGAAAATGCGATGTTTTCAAATATGACCTGGACTCAAATCGCTGAAATGTGGTTCAGGGTTTGAGATGCGTTCAAAGTTAGAGCAGAAAGAGTCTCGAGTCAGAGTCAGTCCTGCCCTGATGGTAGGAAGATTACACAAGTGAGAGGAGGGTTTTATAATTGCTAATATAGAAAATCATTGCGGTACATGCTAGCAAAAAGTTTTTTAAAGGTAAGTTATAACACAAAACTGCATCCTGCAAGCGTTAAGCCATGTTCTAATGCTGTGACCTCCGCAAAGACAAACCTGGAGTTGTGTTTTGTTTCATTCACACATGTTTGAATGACGCTTTGTTATGTCTGTCTACATCTCCAACGCTTTAAAGTGCGTATGACAGATTAGACAACTTATTTTACATTTCAGTGACCATAGACATGACACTTGTTCACTCCATTTCGACATTTTGGTAGCCAGGCTGGTGCCACCTTGTGCCTCCACAGTTTAATTTCTCTCCAGCAACTAGGTCAGGGATCATAGTACACTATACGGCTCACAAAAAGCCTGGAAGTTGTAATTGGTGCACTGGCCAATCTTGCCGATTTTGGTCTTAAAATGTTCATATTAACATGACATGATGAACATGATGAACATAACATGATCCTGCTTTTTTTTTTGCTATTTTGCCCGTCAAAAAAATCGTATTCATAACATAAAGCCTGCCTCCAGATTGGCCCCTGTAACCGTGAGCATCGTGAGCTGAACGCTCTGGGTGACGTCACACTCGTTTAAAGAGGGAGTATTATGCAATTTTTTTGTAGTTTTCTACCATGTTATATAATGTTGTTTCCTCATCAAAAACCTGCCTGAAGAGGTTTTAGATATCATCCATGCATGTCTGAGTAATTTAGCAATCTAGTTTTTATGGTTAACTGTAAGATTCTGTGCAATGCTCCGCCCACAAGCCTATGTCATACTGTGGAGCCAGTCCATTCAAAGCTTTAAAAACAAACAATAAAATATGACAATCAACTCTAAAATGAACTGGATGCCAGTGCAGCAATGGTAAAATCAGGGTAAGGTGCTCATGTTTTTTGCTTCCAGAATTTGGACCAACTGTAAGCAAGAAAGCTCTAAATCACATTCATCACTTCTTAACGCTCAATTTAACATAGTCTGGACATAGTCCTCATTTCCTAGTTTGATTCCCTCTGCTGCCAATAGATGGCGAGCTACAAGGGGAAGTGCATGGGGAGCACTCACGATTTTGATTTAACCCTGTAAAGCCCACACCATTAAATAATTGGCAGAAAATTCCAATTCTTTGAACTTGGAGCCTTTATTGGTCCCTCTAAACAAACAAACAAAAAAATTCAAATATCATTTTCCATATATTATTATTTATGGCAATCTTGTATTGTCACTGGAGCACCCTCTAATCAGTGAATCACACCCACTGTTGGATTATTTGTGCACTGCATGTATCTGATTGTATACATCAGGTTTTTCAGGGAAAAAAATGTCACACTGCTCATGTGGAGGGCATGTATCAAATATGATACGTTTGGCGTTATAGGGTTAATTTAGCCTTTATTTTAAGTTCTAATTAAATCATGAAATTCCAAAGCAAAGATGCTCAGGAACATGTTTAAAGGTGAACTGTGTAACTTTTCTGGTACCAGGTCTGTCTTCATGATAAATATGTACTGCAGTCACTTCCATCTCCATGGAGACAAGCAGGTAACGCCAACTGGCCAAGATATTGATTAGATCTGTGGAGAGGCCCACCCTCAAACAAGAATGTATGTTTTTCAGTATATTTTTGAGCAATTAAAGCATGTGATTTAATAAACATTTGACAGATAAGTTTAATGCCATATTGTGGAACCCAGCCAAAGAAATGCCACAACCAGAAAAGCTGTGCAGTGCATCTTTAAAGGCCAATAACAACACAGTAATGTGCAATATTTGTTTATTAACCTCACATATCTGTCTTCCAGTGTGGACTAATATGCACAAATGTCTTTCTACTGATAGAACCTTGTAATGGAAGATACACAATAAAAAGAAAAATATTTTAAAAATAGGCGGCACGGTGGCTGAGTGGCAACACTCAGGCCTCACAGCAAGAAGGTTGCGGGTTCGATCCCCGGGTTGCCCGGGCTTTTCTGTGTGGAGTTTGCATGTTCTCCCCGTGTCTGGATGGGTTTCCTCCGGGTGCTCCGGTTTCCCCCATCAACCCAAAACATGCAGCACCCCTATGAACTAACATCAAGGACCATGTTGTCCACCCTCCTGTGGGCTCACCACCTGCAGAGGGGTTCATAGGGGGTCAGGTGCTATGAGTATTGGGCAGCACGCTGCCCCCGCGACCCAGCCGGATTAAGCGGGAGAAGATGGATGGATGGATATTTAAAAAATAAATGAAAAAGACACTACACCAACACCAAAGAAAGAAAAAGTAAAAATATACTGGTACGGCAAGTTTATTTCTATTGCTGGTTTCACTCACATGACCCTGATGACGAGTGACATTCAGAAGGAGCAGGAAGTGCTTTGCTCCACTTCAAAACAGCACGACAGGTGACAGCGAGTATGCAAAAAGTTTGAACAGGCCAGCACAGCACACCTGCTATCGTGAAAAAATAAATCTAAATATAGGTTATGACCCGTACAATATGAAGAAGTTGGTCTTTTCATACAATTTGAACGATTTTCCCGACGTTGAGGCAGTGGATATAATAAATGCTCTGGTGCTGCAGACCTTGTATTAGACTGAGCCAAATGAAAGCCTTTAAAAGCCTGGAGCTGTACAACTATTTCAAATTAAACTCACCTGCTGCACTAGAATAACCTAAAATAATGATGAAAAAGGTATAAAACACCAAATTACAGCAGTAAGCTCCTAAAATCAGCACCACATAAAGCTTTTTGCGTGACAAGTTCGGACCTATAATGTAACAGTTTACCTGTCACTTACGATGCTCTTCTTTCGAAATAACTGTCAAAAAAACCTCTGAAAATATGAATTCATACATGACACAATCCTTACCTGTTACAAAATGGTCGCTGTAAACTCGAGCATCGTCTGTTTCCGCACCACCTGTTTCTAGTCGGAGATTGTCAATCCACTTTTGTTGTCTTTTTTCTGTACGTTTTTTCAAACTAACTCCCTTATGACACGACACTTTTGGTACACGAAAAAAAAAAAAGTTTTCCTTTCTCCCGATTCGAGCAGTTGCAGCAAGTGGAAGTAAACAGGGTTCTGTGCATCTGTCTTTATTTCCTGACACCCATCTGGTTTTAGAGACGTAATTCAAAGTGCCGTACAGAATAAAAAATACATTAAAATCACAATACAAACACAAATAATCATCATAAAATTAAAAAGAGAGCGCGACATTAAGTTAGAGAGAAGAGCGTGGAATGAAAAATGAAAACCTTTCAGTCATCTGCACAGCTAAGGCAAAGTTAGGCCAGTAAAAAATCCATTTTGAACAGAAGTCAATGGGACAAAATGTACCTAAGGACCCCGAGTATTTTGATTATAGGCCGATTAATTCATGTGATCTTGAAAAAATACACAGAAATTTAAAATACTGTTATATTATAAAGTTATGTCAAAAAGAAAAGTTGTGTACCTAGGAGCAATGAAGTTGGTAACTATGGTAACAGTCACATATACTGTAATTTGCTTGCTAATGATGCACCAAACTTTCTCCAAATCTCTGAAACTGAACTTTTTCATCCATGAATTTATGAAACTAAATTTTCCAAACTCCAGTTGCCTCACGACGGAAGACATGTTTTCGAGGAATATTCTCCCCAAAACACTTCCTCCCCGGAGCCTTTGAAATGAGATCATCAAACATATCAAACTTTGACTTGGTCTTCAAAACTTTGCAGCTTTTGGCTCAAAGTCGTGTTCTCGCTGATGGATCTTGTACAAAATGGCGTCTCAGTCATGCGGACGGGCCTGAGATCAGCGGAAAAAACAACACTTCAGTCCACAAAGTTTAACAGGCACGAGGAAGGAAAACTGGGGAAATCTAGGAATAAATCATTAATACTTCTAATACTACTACTCCTACTACCACTACTACTACTATTACTATTACTACCACTACTACTACCACTACTCCTACTACCACTACTACTACCACTACTCCTACTACCACTACTACTACCACTACTCCTACTACCACTACTACTACCACTACTCCGACTACCACTACTACTACCACTACTCCTACTACCACTACTACTACCACTACTACTACTACCACTATTACTACTACCACTATTACAACTACTACTTCTATTTCTACTATTACTACCACTAATACTACTATTACCACTACTACTATCACTACTACTACTACTACTACTACTACTACTACTATCACTACTACTACTACTACTACTACTACTACTACTACTACTACTACTACTACTACTACTACTACAACTACTACTACTACCACTATTACAAATACTACTTCTATTTCTACTAATACTACCACTAATACTACTATTACTACTACTACTACTACTACTACTACTACTACCACTACTACTACTACTACTACTACTACTCCTACTACTCCTACTACCACTACTACTACTACCACTATTACAACTACTACTTCTATTTCTACTATTACTACCACTAATACTACTATTACCACTACTACTACTACTACTACTACTACTACTGCTACGACTACTGCTACTACTACAGCTACTACTATTACTATTACAATTACTACTACTACTACCAGTACTACAACTTCTATTACTGCTACTGCTACTACTACAGCTACTACTACTACTACTACTGCTACTACTACTACTGCTACTACTACAGCTACTACTACTACTACTACTGCTACTACTATAGCTACTACTATTACTACTACTACTACTACTACTACTGCTACTACTATAGCTACTACTATTACTACTACTACTACTACTACTGCAAATACACAGCTTGTTTACCATGACAGAACAAATTAGTACCACATGGAGCTCTTGAGGGAATGTCCAAAAATTCTTTTCACAATTCTCAGAGACTGGAGCGGAGTTTTGCCGTGACTGCAAATCTGACAACTACTAACATGCTAACGCACACTTCCTGATTATCGAACACTACAACCCTATATAATGTGATGAAGACAGCACCCAAGGAGACTTATTTTATATAACTGCTGCTTATTGATACTTTGCAGTGACCTTGTGCTCCATCTCTGTTGTATCTCTGTTGGCAGAATGTTCAGCAGTTACCATGGAGACAAAATTGAAACATTAATAAAAACTTTAGATTTTAGATTAAAACTCAAGAAAAAAAACAAGAAAATTCTCCCAAATCCCATTTGCATTTGTAAATAGTGTAACTTTCTGGTGGAGGGTCCGTTACTTGTTTGTTTCTAAGGATATGTCGTTTCTCTACATGGAATGTTCCACAGTATGACATTAAACAGTTCTACCTTACATTTATGTGATTATAGGTGGTTTTATAGCTCAAAAATGCCTAAAAACACACAAATCTGATCTGTAAATTGGTCTGGTTTAGTCTCCATGAAGATAGAAAGGTTTAATCTACACTGTGGAACATTCTAGACAAAGCAATAACATCTCCATGGAGACAAGTGGGTGTCAGAAGTTACCCAGTTCACCTCTAACACCTCTTTTTATTGAAACATCTCCAAACATGATGCTGGAAACCTTCTTGCTTACCTTTGCACATTGAGTTTGTGTGGGGGACTTTTGTGTTATCTTTTATTGACAAATCTGGTCTTCATCTGCGCTCCGGCGGTCCAGAACACAAACACGAAGCTCAGCGATGAAACGGCGATGATGCGCTGTTGTCCGGGTAACTGGCAGGAACACACCCAGGGCCCTGCCGCTGACATGACGGGTTATTTCAAAGCGGCGCCTGTCAGTTGGACGGAGGAGAGACACAAAAGCAATTCTCCAGCAGCTTGTACAGGAGAAGAGCTGAGACGGCAAAAACATACGCGCAACAAAACTGGATGAAGACCAACTTTTGGAACTTTAAGGGACTTTAAGGGTGTTTGGGGGCTTTCTACACTAGTATTACTCTTACCTGACCTGCCAGAGCCACACTTCAAGACTAAAAAGTACTAAAACTGCGATCGAAACTACAGTAGATACTCGTTTGAGAAGGTATCGATACTCAAAAAGGCACAGGACAGAAATGAACCTTTCCTGAATCGCTTTCGAAAGATCTTGAGCTGTATCATAATAAGTATAGGAGCAAATAAATTGTGTCCAATGTTTTTGTAATTAAGAATAAAAGGAACCAACATGTTTAAAAGAAAAAAAAAAAACAGATTCAGAACGAAGGTGATGGAGCGAAGTTCATTTATGGGATGTTCTTGAGAGAGAAATCAAAGGATCACGTACAATGACGGCATTTAAAAACACATAAAATCTAGTGCAATGTGTATGGATAAGAAAGAAAATTTAAGTTGCTGCGCATAAAAGTGAAGATTTCTGTTTGCAATTGTGATTGAAATGAAATGTATTGATTTGAAATGTTTCCATGTACAGTCCTGTGCAAAAGATATAGGCAGATGAGGAAAAAATGCTGTAAACTGGGAATGCCTTCAAAAATGGAAGTGATCATCATTTCTTTTCATCAATCAACAAAATGTAGTGAATGAACAAAAGAGAAATCTAAATCAGATCCATATTTGGTGTGAGCTTTGCCTTCAGAAGAGCGTCCGTTCTTCTAGGTTTACTTGCAGACAGTTTGTGAAGGAACTGGGCTGGTCGCTGTTCCAAACATGTTGAAGAACTAAGCCCAGATCTTGTGTGGATGGAGCTTCCTCACATCCTTCTGTCTCTTCATGGAATCAGACACACTCCATGATGCTGAGGTCAGGGCTCTGTGGGGCCAGACCATCACCAACACAACTTCTGACTCTTTTTGCTCATGAGAGTTCTGAATGACTTTGGATTTTTCTTTTGTTCGCTCACTTTGCATTAAAATTGATCAAAACAAACAATCATTACTTATAGTTTTGAAAGCATTCTTTGTTTACAGCATTTTTTCTCACCTGCCTAAAACTTTTGCACAGTTCTGTAACTCTCAGTGTTAATGTTTTGCCTGGAAAAGGGAAGAGGGGACAGATAATATAAGATGACTCTTCTTTCCGCTCCTTTTCATTCATGTCTTGTGTGTTTAATATTAGGATGCTCCTAATGTCTTTTTATACTTTACAAACGAAATACATAAATAAATAAATCTGCATTAAAAGTGTTAGCAGTAAAAGTTATATTTGATTTGCACCTCTTTTACCTCTTATTTCTTACTCGCAGTGGGAAAGGAAACCAAAGCTTCTGTGGTAATCAAGTAAAAGTACTGTTACCAGTGGTGCAGGGTAACAAAAGTACATGTAGTAAAGTACTGTACTGTGTAAATGTTTGTTTGGGGGTCCGTCACTTGCTTGTTTCTATAGAGATTTCATTGTTCTGCCTAGAATGTTCCACAGTATGACTTTAAACAGCTCTTTTTTACATTTCTTCAGCTACAGGTGGTTTTATAGCTCGAAAATACTCCAAAAACATTTGCATTTTGACTATAGGCAGGGTCGCCTCTCCACAGATCTGACCTGTAACTTGGTCTGGTTTGGTCTCCATAAAGATAGAGCACCATATTAATGCCATACTGTGAAACATTCCAGACAAAGCAGTAGCAGCTCCATGGAGAAAAGCATTTGATGGACCCTCCAAGAGAAAAATTACACAATGCACCTTTAAGTAGAACTTTTAGGTTTACTTCAATACATTTTACAGTACATATTTTTTATTTTTACTTCAGTACATTTTACAGTACATATTTTTTTATTTTTACTTCAGTACATTTGAGAAGATCTCTACTTTTTATTCCACTGCATTTTGCAATAAAAAGTACTTTTCTTGCCATTTTAGAGGTTATTTTGACCAGGTTTCTGGTAACATCTTGATTAAAGCTTTTGAGTTCAGGTTTCGAGCAAACAAAATTAAATTTACAAAATTTATAAGAATAAGTAAGAAACTGATTTGTATTGCTATGGTTAGCCAAAATATGTATAGGCAAGGCAAGTCTATTTGTACAGCACAACTCGTACACAAAGTAATTCAAAGTGCTTTACAGAATAAGAAATACATTAAAATCACAATACGAACAAATCAAAACATAAATAATCATCATAAAGAGTGACTTTAAATTAGAGAGAAGAGAATAGATACAGAAATACTTTTACTTTTTACTCTTAAAGTGCGTTTAAAAATTAAATACTTTTACTTACGTAGATTTTTTTCACGTGATACTTTTACTTGACGAACCTTTTACCTCCGTATCTGTATTTGTGCAGTGGGTGAGTTGTTGTACATTTGTAGGGAGTATTATCTGTTACACAAGAGTGAGTTGTTGTACATTTGTAGGGAGTATTATCTGTTACATAAGAGTGAGTTGTTGTACATTTGTAGGGAGTATTATCTGTTACATAAGAGTGAGTTGTTGTACATTTGTAGGGAGTATTATCTGTCCCTATAAAATAAAACCGACCTGAACTCAGTCTCACCGAACTGATCTCGAATCTGCGAAACCGCTCCAAAGCCTCCCATTATATTGTTTGTCGCTTTCAGTTGCTCCACTTCACTTCACGCGCTCCGTCTGTCAATCTCCGAGTCGAAAATCACCGCGGTAACGTGACAGCCCCTCGCCGTCGCTGTCCGCGGGCTGCTGAGGCGGCAGGAACGCGCCCGGAGGAGGAGGGGGGAGCGGTGCTGACGAGGCGAATGCAGGAATACAGCTCCGGAATGAACACAGATGAAGTAGTTTGGAGCCCTCAGCACCCTTCACGTGTACGCGGGCCCCGGTCAGCCGTAAATCAAGCCTGGCGACGCAGACCGAGAGGGGGTAGAGATATAGAGTCAGGTCTGCGGAGGAGGGCGAGGAAGGAGGGGAGCAGAGGGGGGCACGGGGCTCAGCTTTTTATTTATGGCGACGTAAGATTTAATATTGGGTTTTGAATTGTTAATTGGTAATGTTGCTAATGAATGACCAGTTTGAAAGCCACAGATAGAACCAAAAAGATAAGCTAAGATAAGATATGATATCCTTTATTTGTCCCACAATGGGGAAATTTCAGGGTTGCAATGCACAGATAAGAGAACAGCAAGAAAACAGCAGCAGCATAGAAGTACAGAATGACTTAAAAATAGACAAACTCTATAAAGATCTATAAAGATAAGGATTATAAAACTATATATATACAATAAATTGCTATCTTAAGAAAGAGAGAATAGTACTAACTTGTGACTTCAAACTAATACTTTTTTCAATTGTTTTTATTATATTTTTCAACTATGAACAGACAAACTAGTATATCTCTGAAGATTTCTAAAAGGTTGAAGAAAAAACAAAACAAAAAAACACAGTAATAGTAATATGAATATGAATTTATTGTTCATGCTAACAGAAGTTCTGAGCGTTCATAACAATGACTTTATTTTTTAATTAAATGTCAAAATCAAAGAGAATCCAAAACTGTAAGTCCAAGATCTAAAGCTTAATTGAATCGTTATTTAAGTGAATATGTGTGTGTATATGCGTACTGTGTGTGTACTGTGTGTGTACTGTGTGTGTACTGTGTGTACTGTGTGTGTACTGTGTGTGTACTGTGTGTGTATTGTGTGTGTACTGTGTGTGTATATGCGTACTGTGTGTGTACTGTGTGTACTGTGTGTACTGTGTGTGTACTGTGTGTGTACTGTGTGTGTACTGTGTGTGTATATGCGTACTGTGTGTGTACTGTGTGTACTGTGTGTGTACTGTGTGTGTACTGTGTGTGTATATGCGTACTGTGTGTGTACTGTGTGTACTGTGTGTACTGTGTGTGTACTGTGTGTGTACTGTGTGTGTACTGTGTGTGTACTGTGTGTGTACTGTGTGTGTAGTGCATGTGTGAGTCTCTGCAGATTCAGCAGAACTCATTTCATTAATGCAGCTGAAGCCACAGAGCCAGAAAGGAGTTCAGACCAGAGTACAACAGGGACTAAGGACTTTCTTTAAAGACTGAGGAACTTTGACCATCTCACCCATAACACAATACACGTCAGGAGCCATGGATGACAATGAGTCAGGGTTTGTGTGTTATGTATCTCACGTGTTGTGTTATCTAATGCTACACTATAATGCTGGAGGAGGAGGTCCAAGTTAAAACAGGCCATGGGGCGGATAGGGCCTTCAGAACACCTTTTTCCAGATCTGTGCCAGAATACAAGTCCTCAGCTAGACCCTTCTTTAGATGTGTACTAGGGGTTTTGGTGGAGAACAGTTCTTAAACCAAAGATCTTCTTTTTGTCTTATGCACTTTAACTTCTTGGATTGTTTTTAAAGACATTACAGTAGACTATAATTACCTTGTTGACATGTTTCAGCTGCTGCCATCTTCAAAACTGTCACTGGTGTTGGTGGTGATGTGTCGTATATCAGCTGTTGTTACCTCCTGTAGGTGTGGTCAGCCTGATGGACCTGCAGGTCGCTCAGTCTGACCACACCTCCCGTTGTCTGATGCCTGTTGACAAGTTGACAACAAACTTGTGGTCAGTTTGTGCGACCTGCCAGCCACTACTACAGGAAGTAACAACAACTGATATACGGCATGTTACCAGCAACACCACTGACGGTTCTGAAGATGCAGCGTCAACAAGGTAAATACAGTCTACTGTATTGTCTTTAATAAAGAACCAAAGAAACTGGAGAACAGTTCTTTTTCCACTGTGGTCAGGACTACCAGACTCATCCTTTCTCCAGATCTGAGCCACGAATATATCCAAGAGTTCTTAAATCAGGGGTCTCAGACTCGCGGCCCGGGGGCCAAGTGCGGCCCGCAGTACAATATTTTGTGGCCCGCACCTTAATATGAAAGTATAATGTTAGTGTGGCCCGCGGGGAAAGTGGACCTCCGAAGGGCCAATCAGCCAGCTCCCGCGCGCCGTCCCTGGTCGGGGCTGGGCTAAGCTACACCAGCTTTGTGCACTTTACACTTGCAACAACAACACGGCGTGTAATGAACAGTCAGACAGCAGTCGCCTTTGCGCTTGCCATCTATCGTACTTTCTACCACAAATGTCATGATCGAGCGCAAAAAGAAAGGTGACTGTCACCGGGCTGTTTATCGTCTACGCTGCTGTTACAGATAGAAGCGTGTGACGGAGCACCTGTAGCTTGTAGCTGCCCTGACATCCCCCGACCGGTGCCTCTCGCTCTGGCTCAAGAGCGCGGCAGAGCGCACGGAGCGCTCTCCCGGTTAAGGCGCGCTCTGTCACAAAGCGTTATGCGTTAAGACGTTCTCTGTGCGCAATTAGCTAGCTAAACACTTGTTTGAAACGTGAAACAAGAGCCCCACTAAGCGGAATCAATTAGATTTTGTCATACCCCAGTCATGTCTTCATCAAAGCCTGCAGTGAAGAGAAAGGTTGGTGACGAGCACAGACAATTTCAAGAAAAGTGGGAGACGCAGTATTTCTTTGTTGAGCACAGGGGCATCCCCACATGTCTTATTTGCACAGAGAAAGTTGCAGTGCACAAAGAATACAACGTTAAACACCATTATTCAACTAAACATGCTGAGGAATGTGCAAAATACCAGGGGGATGTGAGAGCCAAGTGGGTTGCCAGTCTTAAAGCATGTCTACTGAGGCAACAAGATTTCTTCAAGAAAGCAACCAAATAGAATATTGCAGCAGTCGAAGCTACATGGTTAGTGAGTCTCTGGCAGCAAGGAGTAGGCAAGAGAAGCCATGTTCAGAAGAACCGTTCATGATTTTCACTCAATGTTCCATTCATGTTCAGGACACTTCATGTTCAGAAGAAATCATTAAAACTGTTAATGACATTTGAGGACTTTAAAAAAAATTTTTTTTAACTTTTTTTTGTGGAATCCCTTATGCGGCCCACCCTCACCCAGAATCTGCCTCCAGCCGCCCCCAGGTAAACTGAGTTTGAGACCCCTGTCTTAAATGTTCTTTTTGTTACAATCCAGTGCTAGGGACAAATTAAAGTAACACAAACAAGATGTGGTTTAAATTAATGGCTTTTATAAAGCAAATGTAAGTACAAGACAAAAAGACCTTTTACATAAGAAAATAAATCAGAAATTCCCAATACCGTAACACTTCTCTCAAACAGCAACAGAAAGCCGAAAACACAACCATCTTGTGATGTCATGTGGTAATACAGGAAGTGCTCCACTGTGTTTTTAAACTCCATACACCTTCATTAAAATCATTTGGATGATTTCAGCCCTGGCATGGCCCATCTAAACAAATGCATGACATCACAAGGGGGAATATAGCATTTGGAGCTTTGGAGATGAAGACAGACAAATAATAAGCCGTTACTCAAACATGTGAATGAAACAGCAACAAAAAAAGGTAACAACATTATGACATGTTTTAAAGCTCACAAGAGTCAGTTTTGCATAATATTGGACCTTTAAGATAGTGAAACCAGAGCACCCTGCAGACAGTTACCAGACACAGGTAGAACATGCAAATTTAGAGTGACCAGACGTCCCTGTTTACTGGGGACAGTCCCTGTTTTGAGCCCCCGTCCCCTGTCCCAGCAGATTTATCCAAAACCAATAATTGGTCCCAGTTTTAGCCAAGAAAGTCCCATGTCTCTCTATTTTGATATCCACCAACAATAAAGAGGGGAATTTATACATTCTATATTTGTTTAGCTAAAATACAGAAAATCCATGCTTGACCATAAGGCAAAAAATACTTGACAGAAATACAGACAGTTAAAAGCCACAGTTAAAGTGGGACAGTATTTAATTGATTGATCGATTAGCATTGTATTTTATTAGTATTTAGTATTTGAGAATGTACAAAGTAACTGACTCTTTTCACAGTTTTATTTATTGGTCAATGATGTATAAGGATTTTCAACAGGCAAATTTTAAAATATATATATATATAAAAAAAGTTTCTATTGAACTTTTTCAAAGATTTATAGTGTCAGATGCATAAATCTATGTTTAACATTTATATGAAGCATTTTTAGTTGTTTTTTTATGTACATGAATTGGCTACAACCTTAAAAAATGTCATGTGGTGCAACCGAGAATAATCTCAAAATAGTTTTATTTTCTAAAACATGGTTGGAATATTAATCTCAGTTCCGAGTAATATGAAGTGTATAGAAACAAACTGTTGCATTTCTTTAGATTTTTAATGCATATTGATATTTTCTTTTGCTCCAATATGACAGTCACCTGCTTGTGTTTAATGAACAAACTACTGCCCTGGAAAATGCATCAAATGAAGAAAAATGCCTAAAGAACCATTCACCCAAGTCGACTTTGTCTGTTATTAAACTCCAGCCATAGAATTCCTGCTGTTATTAGTGGCACCACATGATGCACGGTCACACCACATGACATTTTAACACTTTAAGTACAAAAAACATGCAGAATAACTCATGATTTCTAAAAAAAATATTTGTTTCCATGGAGGTCAGAGGTGCTACAGAAATGTGCTGAATTATTATGAAATTTGAACCTTTTTAACTGATGAAATTGCAGTTGGACAGAAAATGTAATATCTATTTCTATTTTATTTGACTCTAAAACCACCTGTTACGTTCCTTCATTAAGCCTGTTATTCATATTACACAATAAGTAACATCTCCCCGGCAGAGCGCCTCCAGATGTGCCGCTGTTCTGTGTGTGTGTGTGTGTGTGCGCGTGTATGTGCATGTGTGTGCGAGTGTGTGTGTTAGTGTTAGCGTGAGCGGGGTTCGGCTCCAGGTGCGTAAAGGTCAGCCTCTCTCCGGGTGACGTTGATGCTCACACTGATAAAGGTCACAGACTGGGCCTCACCACGGAGCTGCACCCCGGGGCCCGTTTACCCCCCGCTGGCCCCGCCCCCTCTCCCACAATGCACTGCTCTCCACCCCAACAGCGCAGCAGGCTTTTCTTATGAGAACAGGATGATTCGTGATTATGTTCAACACTCAAACCCTGCATATGTTTCCTGCGTTCTTTTCTCAAACCTTTTCTCCACCTTATGATGTTATTGTGTGGTAAAACAGGAAGTGCTCCACTGTGTTTTTACACACACCTTCACTAGAATCATCTCGATAATTTCAGCCCTGGATCTGTGTAAATTTGAGTCTCAGCTATTGTTTTATTATTATATTTATTGTTTTAGTCTAATCAAAACTGCTTCACTCCTCAGTGCACCAGCAGATATTAGAGACTTTCTTACGACAATCTCAGAGGTAAAGCAAAAATTCCACCTTGTGATGTCACCAAGCGGTAGTTTTCAAGTTAACAACTGCCTTTTACCTTTAGTTCAGTAGAAATGGGCAATTCCAGAGCTGAAATCATCCAAATGATTCTTGTCAAGGTGTGTGGAGTTTGAAAACACAGTGCAGCACTTCCTGGATTACCACTTGATGACATCACAAGGTGGAACAGAGCATTTTCAGTTTGAGAGATGAACTCAGCCTAAATCTGCAGGGTGCGAATGAAACAAAACAAAAACAAAAAAAACACAACTCCAGGTCTGTTTGTGATGAGGAAACTACGTCATAATATAGATCAGAATGTTGCGTAATATGGGCCCTTTAACGGTGCATTGTGTTATGTTTCGGGTGGAGGGTCTGTCAAATGCTTGTCTCCATGGAGATGTTACTTTTGTTTGCTCAAAGCTGAAGCCTGAACTCAAAGGTTTTAATCTGTCAAAATAACCTCTAAAATCACATGAAAAGCACTTTTCAGTTGTTCAAAAATGCAGTGGAATAGAAAGTACAGATACCTGCTCTCAAATGTACTGAAGTACAAGTAAAAAGTATACAATGTACTTAAGAAAAAGTGCAACTTTTCTGGTCAACGGTCCGTCAAACAGTTTTCTCCATGGAGATATTATTGTTTTGTCTGGGACATTTCACAGTATGGCTATCTCCATGGAGACCAAACCAGACCAAGTTACAGGTTAGATCTGTGGAAAGGCGACCCCGCTCAAAGTCAGAATGCCTGTTTTGTTTTTCCAGTAGGGGTATAACAATAACTGAAATATGGTGATATCGTCAAAGGTCTCACAATAATATCGTGGACCATCACAGTATATCGAATCACAAGTCTCTTTGCTTAAAAGAAATAGCTAAAAAAAAACCTAAAAAAAACAGAGGGAACTACATAGACCATGATCCTTTGCTCCGTTTCAGTGCAGACTACATGAATAAATAACTGTTCTAAGCACTTTGAAATCTTCATTCTTTGGAATAAATCTTGTGAAGCATTTTTAGAGGAAAAAGGAGCAGATTCACAGTTTTGTGCCTCCACAAAATATTGCAATAAATCTGGTACGGTGAGATGTTTATGGTGAAAATCTGGTACAGAGAGGTTTGGATTTCATTCCATCCCTAATGACAATAAATGTTGAACCAAATGACTGGTCAAAGCATTTTAGAATGTCAGTTTTATTATGTAGAATATTGCAATATCATGAGCTTTCCCACGATATCGCAATAAATATTGTACCGTGAGTCTTTGATATCATTACAACCCTATTTTTTAGGTATTTTTGAGCTGCAAAACCACCTGTAAATGAATAAATGTAAAGTAGAGCTGTTTAATGTCGGTACTGTGGAACATTCCAGGCATACGCATCCTTAGAAACAAGCAGATGACTGACCCTCAACTAAAAGGTTACACCGTGTAGCTTTAAAGAACACCGAAACAAAAAGTCAAATTACAAAAGAAAAAACACACACAAAAAAAACAAAAAATGTAAAATCTGTTTCCATCTCGCAGGCGTGTTTCTGTTTGGAAGTTGCTCACATTCGTCGTCCCGCAGCCTCAGCACTTTCTCTGTGTATAAATGACTCGAACACACGCCGGCCTCACTCCAGCGCTCTAATGCGGGATTAGTTTGACCTTTCCTGACCCCCGCTGACCTCCGACCCCGGCGTTCAGAGGAAATGAGCTCGTCGTCCACTAGAGCAGAAGATTATGTTTGTACTTTGTTCACATAAGCGCTTTTTTTTTTTAGTTTTTTTTTTTTATGAAATGCTGGAAAAGTAATAGCAATATTCAAGCGAGAGGGAGTTCATTTGTCACCGACCCTCCACCCGTCACTGCGGAACTTTCCTCTCATAAAAACATATTAAAGGGCGGTTTTGTGCGTTGCAAAATCGGTGATCCCAAGCTGTGTTACGCCATAAAGCAGACATATTATGCAAAATTGACCTTTATGAGCTTTTAACCATTTTTACAGAGTTCTCTTGCTGTATTTCTATTGATTCCTGCATGTTTGAGTACTGACCTGTATTTGAAGCTTGAATTTTTAGAAAATTCATCCACAAAAAGTGTTTCAGAGAGGACACCAGTCATGCTGTTAAAGACTTAGGGCCGTCACACACTACATGAGAATTTGACCAATTTTGGGTGCGATTTTTTCTCCTGTGACCCAACTTTTTGTCTTTGTGTGCGATTTTAAGCTGCTTTGCTCCTCATGTGCGGTGTCACTGTCAGATCGTAACCACCAAACATCAGCAACGCTACGGTAACAGCCGATAAAACAGAGCGTCAGGGGCAGAGAAGTGACGGACACAGAGACGCAAGATACAAACTCGTGATGTAGTGAAAATAAAGACTTTACTCACCTCTCATTAAGTGCAGCATCTCATCCACATTGTCCATAGAAATTGTCCTCCGCAAATAATCACTCCAGTCCACAAAGCTGCGCTGTTAATCTAGTTCGACGCGTTCTTTAAAGTCCCTTTCACACTGGCTGCCGACGTAGTTGTGATGCGTTGGCGACCGTAATATCGCAAACACCCCTCTTCTGCGATATATTTACGGACTGCTGACGATACTTTGCGACACTCTGATGTGATTCAACGACCTCTTGGCAACTTGGCGAAGTACTGGCGACATGTAATCACATGACCTTCAGGTATGTATAAAGAAAACAGGATGATCTCTGTACCAATCGCAGAGTTCCACTTCTTTGTCAGTCAAACTATGTGAATTAAATGGAGCCTGGGATGGTTCCTTCTCGACATGTCTGGATTAAAAAATCATGCAAAAAAATTATCAGAGGATCGCGAACTTGACGAGGCCCAAAAAGAAAAACAGTTTGCAAACGCATCGGTTTTGCATCGCCTTCCATTGTGAAAGAGGCTTAAAAGTAAAAAGACAAGAGCAGCTCCTCGTGTCGGTTTCCATCCACACAGCGCATGGATCAAGGTGAAGCTGCAGATTAGATATAGTGACTGTACTTCCTGTGAACTTTATCCACTTTATTATTATTTTATGCTTTAAAAACCATGGATCTGAAGTATTGCTCCACATATCAAAAATAATAATAACACAGTTTTGACTTGTATCTAAAGTAGAAGTGCAGACCTCTGACGTTTTGAACACTTAAGAGCCTCAAAGCGACTCGTTTTACTGTAGACAGGAAACAGCTGACGCGAGGTGCAGTCTTTACGATCGGAGATGTTAAGTCTAATCAGATTCTCCTCATATCTGTGGTGTGTGCTTTTTGTCGCAAGTTTAAAAATTGTTTAAGACTGAAAAATCCTGTAGTGTGTGACGGCCTTTAGATGATCTTAAGATTGTATTAGTCCTATGGGGAGCCAAATAAAGAAATTTACCCGAAGCTGTACAAAATCCTTTTTACGTTATCTTCTTACGTTGAGTATTTTTTTCAGAACTGTATTCTCAAGGACAACATTAAAATGCATTTGTGTATAGAGTCAAGATATGGAACTTGTTACATCCTGGTTTTAAAAGTTGCACTAGTGTTTCTAAATTTAAGAAAATGTACAAGGATAAAATTACAATGCGCTATGTGACTCAGGAAAATATTTAAGTGAAAGAAATGTAAACCACAAGAGGGATATTGTAATGCGCATACGGCTCATTGGTGACTTGGTTTAGGGTTGGGACTGATTATTAAAGACATTTTTATTATATTTGGTCTGTGAAAGGAGCAGGGTTTATGAGACTTATCTTCTTCCTGTTCCTTTTGTTTGTGCAGCAATGACAAGGCACATAATGGTTGGAATATGTATTTATGTTTAATTGTCAGATGTTGTTCTTTAAAATGTCGCCAACAAAATAATAGCATGAGCAATAAATTTAAAAAAAGTTAATTTGTCCTCTCTATTTGACCCATCCCACTGTCGCTGGAGCAGAGGGATCCATCTCCAGGGCTTGAGCTGGTCTTGGTCAGGACTACCTTAGCTACCTGGAGGATTTGACTTATGGTGCATGTCTTGGGTTGATGAGGGGAACCAAAGTGCCACCCAGACACAAGAAGAACAAGCAAACTCCACAGAGAAAGGCTTGGATGATCTGGGAGTCAAACTTGGAACCTTTTTACCCCCTTTTCCCCACCCACGGTTAAGCTTAAGGTTAGACTTTCCCTTTATTCTCCCAGTAAACACATTTGTCCTCCATCCCTCAGTGTTGCTGGAGCAGTGGGACCATCTCCAGATCTTGAGCTAGTCTTGGTCACCTTGGTGGAGGATTTGATCTTTTGTGCATGTTTTAATAAGATTTTTTTTTTTTTAATGGACTCTTATGGGAGAAATTTGTCTTGGGACAGGATGTCAGAGCTTTAACACAAAGAGAAGACAACACAGCAACATAAACACCACACAAACATCCACCTTAGAACATAAACTGAACTGAAAACTCACCTCTTCTCCCTGGCATTTAATAAATTTAATAAGCTAAAGAGGATATCTTGGTGTTTTACTGTAGTTTTCACTTGTATTGTGTTATGTGTATATTTGTTTCTTCTGGTTTTGTTGACTTTTATGTGAAGCAATCTGGAGAGCTGAAATTGTTTGAAACGTGCTATAAAAATAAACTTGAATTGAACTGAATAAATAAATAAGAGGTAAAATATTCCCCTGACCTATGTACAGTTCTGATTGCACATTCCCAAAGTCTTTAACTTTTATTTTTTAATTGCGTTTTCTGAGTTTATCAGAGTAATGACTAATGACAGAAAAGAATGTTTACAGTTAGGTGAGTGCGTAAATGATGAGAAGAAATGTCTCACACTTCAGTAGCCGGACATCCACTCAGACCTGATCGATACACCTATCCCCGCCCCCTCGGAGAGGCTGAAATCTGCTGAAAAAGACACTGACATGAAACCAGACAGGACAGCGGTTCTTTCTGATACCAGACAGGACAGCGGCTCTTTCTGATACCAGACAGGACAGCGGCTCTTTCTGATACCAGACAGGACAGCGGCTCTTTCTGATACCAGACAGGACAGCGGCTCTTTCTGATACCAGACAGGACAGCGGCTCTTTCTGATACCAGACAGGACAGCGGCTCTTTCTGATACCAGACAGGACAGCGGCTCTTTCTGATACCAGACAGGACAGCGGCTCTTTCTGATACCAGACAGGACAGCGGCTCTTTCTGATACCAGACAGGACAGCGGCTCTTTCTGATACCAGACAGGACAGCGGTTCTTTCTGATACCAGACAGGACAGCGGCTCTTTCTGATACCAGACAGGACAGCGGCTCTTTCTGCAGGAGACGTGATACCAGACAGGACAGCGGCTCTTGCTGATACCAGACAGGACAGCGGCTCTTTCTGATACCAGACAGGACAGCGGCTCTTTCTGATACCAGACAGGAGAGCGGCTCTTTGTGCAAGAGACACAATACCAGACAGGACAGCGGCTCTGCAGGACACATGTGCAGTAGAGCGTGAAGTGATGCGACGCTGGGCACTCATGTTGTTGCCAGATTGAATGTTTTTCCACTAAATATTAAGGGCACTTTACGGTGTTTAGCCGGGTTTTCCTCTGGAATACTACAGAAATCTGGCACCCTATTGAACAAAGTTAAATGGAAGAATATGCCATCCACAGACACCAGAATGAATGCATTCACAGCTCGTTTTTCAGTTCACATTCACCCAAAATATATATTCAGGTAAAACACTGGATATAGAGATCATAGGAATGCACTTTTTTGCCAGTCAAAGATACTGAAATTTGGGGATCTGGTAAAATGTAAAACATGCCAAATCTAAAGCGAAACTCTGCTCCCAAAAACATGAAATGAACAATGAAAATGAAGCTCAAAAGAGTAAATTTTTATCTCCTCCTTTCACCTGTTATGTTCAGAGGCTTGAAAGTACAAAAATCATGACTATATTGTGCTTTAACTACAATAATTTTCATTTTAATGTTCGAAATACCAATGTACATGTGTCCAAATCATATTCAAAAACATATAATACAGAACCAGCCAACCAAATCTGCTCTGTAATCATGTGAAATGGGGCTTTCAATAAAACATTGACGCCTATGCGATTCTGTGGTCTCCTCTCACCTCGAGTGCTTCTACTTACACATCTCTCAAAACTCGCATGTTTCAATGAGCCTGTAAAATACAATATGCCCTTGAATGCACCATAATTATACCACTGTGCTTGCTTTTCACGCTCTTGACCCCACGACCCCTTCAAAAGCGTCGAACTTCACCACGCGTTTTTCCTATACTAAGAGTCTAATTACTATGTTGAAATCCTCCGTCTTTTTCTTTTTCTTTTTTTTTTTTTGATGGAATTTGGTGCTTCAAAACGTATAAAATAAAAACGCGAGCGAAATGAGCGGACGGTAATTGGTACGTGCGCGGTCCTGATTTGTGGTGTTTGAAATGGGCTGACACGACGGAGAGGCGTTCGACGGGAGGTGAGGGTGGCATTGATTTGAACGAGCGGCGCTTTGTGTACGCGGCGAGCTAGTCGATAATGCGGAGAGACGGGCAGAAACGTGGACAATGAGGCGGGCTAATGTGCATAGAAAGGGGTCATGTTATACGTTTTACATCCAGAATTTTTTCAGTTTGGCTGGTCACGGAAGGGGGTTAAAGGTGTCGTATCTGTATTTTTTAAAGGGTTCATATTGTACTATTTTCTTATCTATGTTATTATGTTGTTCACAAACAGACCCAGAGTTGGGTTTTGTTTCATTCACGCATGTTTAACGCACAAACCCTGCATATTTAGGCTTCTGAGTTTTTGTCTCAAACAGAAAACACTCTCTTCCACTTTGTGATGTAACATGGTAATAGAGGAAGTGCTCCACTGTGTTTTTAAACTCCACACACCTTCACTAGAATAATTTGGATAATTTCAGACCTGGAATTACCAAGCTCTACTCAAGTAAAAGTAAGAATAAAAATTAAGACAACAGTTATTAAAATAAAATAAAATAATAATAATAATAATAATAATAATAATAATAATAATAATAATAATAATAATAATAATAATAATAATAATAAAATAAAATTATGTGGTCACATAACTGTTAGAACATTGTTTTAACCCCCCTGCACTGTCTTCCTATGACCTATTGGATATAGCTGAGATTTTATATTTGATTTTTACTTGTTTTTTTACTTAGCTTTTTTAAAACTTTTTTTAAATAACTTTTTAATTTTATTTTGACCTGTGACAGGTGTGACTTATTTCTTTTCTGTCTCTTTCTAAATTTCTTGCTACTTATTTAGAATTTATTATTACCATTTATATTTTTACCCCTGGTTCACTAGCAAGGACCACGCCAACAACACATGTGCGAAGCGAAAAGAGTTTATTATATGGAGATGAGGCAGGTCGGCTGGGTTGAGACTCAGGGTGGGGGTTCAGTGTCAATCTTCACATGGCCCAGCAGGACGGGACCCCCCTCGTAGGAAGTGAACAGATCGGGGTTGAGAGGGTGGGGTCAAGTTATTCAGGACAAACTGATTTGCCGGGATAGGCTGCTACAAATAGGCTTCTGGGAAATTGAGGTGTGGTAGAAGTGAGCTGTGATTCACTGGAGAGGAGGCGAGGGCGGTTGAGGCGTGGTCCTGCTCCTGAACCTAAGTTAATCATATTAACTACATTTATTATATTATATTGTGATGTGTGAGTTAGTATCCAAATAATTTCCCTTGTGGATCAATAAAGTTTGTATAATTCTAAGTCTAAAAGCGAAGTTTGCAAGAGGCTCATCCCTAACCTGTGTTCTCAGGAACTCGGGCTTTAGAGTCTACATGGAATCTTTAAGTGAAAGAGGGTTCGAAAAGGGCCCAGGAGAGATCACTAAATGACACAAACATGAATGGATGACATCTACAACCTCTTCAGGCATGTTTCTGATGAGGAAACAACATTATAGCATGGTAGACTTAATAGACTTAACTTCAAAAAGACAAGTGTTCCCATAAGGCCACGTAACAAGTCACATCGGTGACCGCTCTCACTCTAGGAATTTATTGTTAAAACAAATTTTGATAGACAACATGTGTGACTGAAAAAATACACTATAGCAAAGTTAAACGCATTTTAATCCCCCATCAGAAAAGTTACATAGCGCAGCTCTAAACCAAGGAGAAAACTGAACCATTAAAGCTGTATTTTAGGTGATCTTCGGGGCTCACTGCCAATTTTCTTGAATGCCTGTCGACGATTTATACTTGACACCTGAAAGTTACTACCTTTTAATATTGTAGTTTCTTATATAAAAATATAATCGCATAGAACCTTGCAGTGTAATCTTCCAGTCTAGCCAACGGCTTCTGAAATCAAAAGGTTTCTGTTCTGAAACCAAAACATCTTGATGCTATCTCCCCAAAAACAGACCTGGAGTTGTGTTTTGTAACTTTTTATTAGTCTGTCCACATCTCCAAAGCTCAAAATGCCCTGCTCCAATGGTAATTCTCAAGTGAACAGCTCCTTTTACCTTCAATTCAGTAGAAACAAGCAATTTGAAGGTTGAAAATATCCAAATGATTTTATCTTTGAAATTAATTTTGTGAAGTTTTAAGACACCGTATAGTGACAAAAACGCAAACACTGCCACAAAATATAAATGAGTATAGTCTGACACATGCAATTGTGTTCACATAAATGTAGTTAATATGATTAACTTAGGTTCAGGAGCAGGACCACAGCTCACTTCTATCACACCTCAATTTCCCAGAAGCCTATTTGTAGCAGCCTATCCTGGCAACCCAGTTTGTCCCAAATAACTTGACCCCACCCTCCCAACCCCGATCTGTTCACTTCCAGACATAAGACGCCTACGAGGGGGGTCCCATTACTGCTGGACCATGTGAAGATTGAGACTGAACCCCCACCCTGAGTCTCAACCCAGCCGACCCGCCTCGTCTCCCTATAATAAACTCTTTTCGCTTCACACATGTGTTGTTGGCGTGGTCCTTGCTAGAGAATAGACATCTGTAGCCCTGTAAATTTATACCCGGGTGACCATCGATACCAAAAATCCACAAAATCTGAAGAATAATCGCACAGATAGATCAGAACCTGCCCTGTCCAAATAACCTCAGAACCATCCCCAACTCTACGGCAAAGCCCGAGATACCATTGCCATCCCACATGAAAGATCACACCCAACTGCCACTGACAAACACAGAGACTGGTATCGAACCCTTTCCCCAGACCAAGCTCATCGAAATGATTCTAGTGAAGGTGTGTGGAGTTTAAAAACACATTGCAGCACTCAATTCAACCTAAATATGCAGGGTTTGTGTGTTAAACATTAGAACACAGATCAGAAAATACCCTAATTTAGACTCTTTCATACATACAGTAGTAATACAAAAATGACAATAATAACATTCATTTATTTAACCTTTATTTACCCAGGAAAGTCCCACTGAGATCACTAATCTCTTTTTCAAGGGAGTCCTGCCATGCACACATCACTTTCATACAAGGCAGTGTGGGTGAACTGTCTTGCCTAAGGACACAACGACAGTTTCTGTGACTGGCGCCCCCCTGTGGCACCTGGAATTCCCAGTGGTCTCCCATCCAAGTACTAACCAGGCCCTGCTAAGCTTCTGAGATCTGACGGGATCAGGCTTTGACAAGCCGGTATGGCCACAAACATAGGAACCATTTTTAAATTTATGTTTATTAAGGACATCACAATCACATTAGACAAGCCAGACACGTGGTTTTGAGTGTTACGGAAAAAAAAATTAAATAAGATACCTCCATAAAACAGACAAGACACATTAGTTACATACAGATAAGAAATATACAGCATTATTACATTTTCAGTGAGTGCATTTTTGGTTAGAAACATGCAATAATTTTCATTTAATTTTAAATTTATTGCTATTGGTTTCCAATTTTTAATCAGATGGTTGCAGTTCTACAGTCTTCTTCTACATTCTTTGGCAGAGAAAGAGACTGACCAAGAGTCCTGTACACTGGGACAACACAATTACCACTAATAGAGCCTCTTGTAGCTCTGCGTGTACATTTTGTGGTCCTGGCCAATTCTGAATTCAATGGTATATCAGAGTTAAGACACTTGAAAATAATTTAAAATGATTAAAGTTGGTAACATTTTCAAAGTTAAATAGGTTATGTTTTCTTTAAAATTTCAGAGTCGTGCCAGTGTCTGGGCTTTTTGTCAAGGACCATAAGGGTCAATTTGTGCAATGAACAGAGTGGTTTCAGTGTGGTTGAGGACTTGCAGCATAATCTTACATAATCTATCTGGGGACAAATGCTTCTGAATTCAAAAGGTTTCTGTACCAAAACCAAAACATACCATGGATATTTTAAACTCCATCAAAGGTGAATTGTGTAACTTTTCTGGTGGAGGGTCCGTCCGGTATTAAACCTTTCTATCTTCATAGAGACCAAACCAGACCAAGTTGCGGGTCAGATCTGTGGAGAGGCGACCCCGCTCACAATCAGAATGCCTGTTTTGTTTTTTGTAAGTAGTTTTGAGCTATAAAACAACCTGTAATTGGAAAAAAAAAAAAAGTAAGGTAGAGCTGATTAATGTCACGCTGTGGAACATTCCAGACAGAGCAATGACATCTCCATAGAAACAAGCAGGTGACGGACCCTCCACCGAGACACCTGAACCACAGTGGAGACATTTACAGACACTTTTATTGTGACCGGATGACGCAAAGAAAAAAATGAGACCTTCATTTTTGTCAATATCTCCAACCTGTAATAAAGATCGTCCTTTTTGCAGCGTCTCCATTTTCTGTGAGCAGAACAGAGCGGCTCACCTGTGGGGTCAGTGCGTGTCATTGATTTAAACCTGCTTTGTTTGTGCTTGTCAATAGCACAGAAAGAAAAAGCTGCACAACAAATAGAACAAAAGGGACACGCTACAATGCTCTGAGAGTGTGTGTGTGTGTGTGTGTATGTGTGTGTACATGTGTTGCCTGCTATCAAGGTAACAAGGCTAGTCTGTTGCCATGGTGCTTAAACTAGTTTGTTTGTTATGTTGGATTAGGCCATGGATTAAAGGGCCACTAAACATCAAAATCACTTTTTTTCCTACTGGTTGTCTGTGTAAATGGGTCTAAAATAAAAGTGCATTCTTGCTCTGGCCTTATTTTGGCATTTTAGCTCATATGTGTTAAAAATCAGACTTTTGGCTCAAAGTTGTCTCTGTAACGGCCTCTTTAAGATCAACTACGGCCAGAACATTTGACTTTCAGGGTTAGACAAACGGCCGCAGTGAGTCAGATGCAGGTTCTTATGTGACGAGCGCAGACACTGGCGTCTACGGGCGGGACGTGAGGAGCCCCTCTCAGCCCCGCCCCCTACCTGGCACCACCCTGTCCTGTTACGTCTGGAGAAAAGAGAAATAGTGTGACCTGAGCACAAATATCCGCTCTGTTTCAAAGTCCGGAGCAGATTGTTGTGGCAGTCAGTCAAAGCGCCTAAAAGTTAACTTTGTAAGAGTTAGTCTAGCCCCGCTCTAGCGCCACTCGAGCAGATCAGAGCTGTGCATGTCTGACATCACACAGGGGGCGGGGCTATGCCAGTATTCAGGAAGTAATACTCTTTACTCTATACTATGGGTCAGTGAGCACAAACAATACAGTGTAAAAGTAGATATATTTATGAAGACCTGTATATATACCCCTTTTACATTTATCATTTTTTAATGTCTTATTTGTATTTTTTTTATCTGATGGGGGGGTCTGACAATATTATTATTGTTGTTATTATTGCTATCATTATCCTTTTGTTTTGTTCTTTTCTGTATTTTTTTGTGCATATATGGTTTATTCTAAGGTTATGATTTTTTTAAGAAAATGTTCTTTTAAAGCTTAAAATATAAAGAAAAAAAAGAGAAAACAATATGGCGCTATCTTGGATTCATCTCCCAGGATTACTTACTTCCATGGATTTGACACATACCCAAGTCTCCCAGTCTGTGTCTAACTGGGTACAAGAGACATGTGCAATTTCATAATGAAGTAAAAGTAGTAAAATAGTCTAAATACAAATTTTAGGTATCTGTACTTTACTTAAGTACATTTTAAAGTGGATATGTTTTACTTGGCAACACTACATTTGAGAGCAGGTTTCTGTACTTGTGTTTTTAAACTCCATACACCTGAACTAGGTAAGGTAAGGTAAGGTAAGGTTTATTTATATAGCGCTTTACACAGACACATGTCCCCAAAGCGCTTTACACAGCATTTTACAGAGCATTATTCATTCACTCCATACCCGCTAGAATCAATTGGATAATTTTTTCAGAATTGGAATTGCCCATTTCTGCTGAACTAAAGGTGAAAGGAGTTGTTAACTTAAAAACTATCATTTTATGACATCATAAGTGGAGCAAAGCATTCTGACCTTTTGAGATGTAGTAATAAAGCGTTACTCAAACAAGTGTGAACGAAACAAAACCCAACTCCGGTAGGTTTTTGATGAGGTAATGACATTATAACATGACTTAAGGCTCACAAAAGTCAAGTTTGCATAATACAGGCCCTTTGAAGTACACAGGTGTAATACATTTCCTCCTTCTGGTCATGATGCACCCTCATATTTGGCGTATCCCTCCTCACAGACCCACATTAGCTCCCAATAATCCCACATTATCACTTCTAACCTCGAGCTTTGTCATGTTTCTGTGATTTCCCCCAAACGCCGCCTCGCTCCTCTTCGCTCATTTGCATCGAGCGGCGCCACAACTGTCAGCGTCCATGAGCCATTTCCCCGAATCAAAACCTGTGAGCTGCGCGTGCGAAATATGAAGCTAATATCCGCCGCGTTTTATGTAAAAAACCAGACCATTATTCTCCGCTCCTCCTTCAAAAACAACTGATAAATATGTCCATTTTACAGCAACTTTCTGGCTATTTCACGCCACTCGCCGCCGTTCATTTCACGCTCGGCTTCATGCTATTTATAGTCGAGATGGGGAGAGGCAGGAGGCCATTTTGTGACAACCTGAATGTGCCGAGCATTCACCAAATATATAGCGCTTATTGTCGCTACCGTTTTGTCCCCGAAAGTGCGAGCGGCAGAGAGATTGTTTGTGAGTGAGAGTCCGATTAAAACAGTGGTCAGGTTCTGCGTGGCGCCGGCGGAGGAGATGAGGTGATGCCATGAGACGTGGGGCATAAGTACTTGTCTCATGTGTTTACAGGCTCTGCTACAGAGACGTTATGAGGTGTGCTAAACTAACAAATGTCAGAAAAATACAAGGCGTCACTGTTCTAAGTAAGGCAGGGTATCATTAAGAATTCGGTGATATACAATAGGTTTTTCGATGTAGAGCACTTTGGATTGGTGATGAGGTTCTATTGCTGAGTAATGACGGTGGCGTAGACAGAAGGATGTTTCTGGCGATTTAATTCCCGTAAAATACCAAATAAGAGCCGGTTTCTAATTAACTGCGAGGTTTCCTTTAAACGCCAGGTGCAGGTGTACATTTTGAGAAATACTGAGAAGTAAAAAAATGAGGCGCACGCAAGACTCGTGCCAAAAAGTGTATATTAAGGCAGAAACATGACAAGTCTGCAGACATGCACTGGAGAAATGACAGACGTTTTGGATCTAGCCCATTCTCAATGTCTCCAGTAGGAGACAGTGAGAATGGTTCCACTTTTTGTGAGTTGACGCAACAAGCAATACAAGGATCAAAGACAAGGCGCAGACGCCGACCTCTTTTGGTTTTCAGCGTACATTTTGATAAATAACCACTGGTTCCAAATAAATGGTTTTTTTTTTTTTTTCCAAGAGGCGTGCACAGAGGGTCCCAAAGTTGAGCATGGCGGGTTCAAGAGGCATATGCGGCGGGTCCCAGAGGCGTGAGCGGAGGGTCCGAGAGCGCAGGATTCAAGGGGTCTGCGCGATGGCTCCGAGAGACGTGTGCCGCGAATCCCAGGGGCATACGCGATGGGTACGAGAGTCGTGCGCAGTGGGTCCTGGAGGCTGCGTGGCAAGTCCAAGAGTCGTGCACGCGGGACTCAAGAGGTCTGCGCCATGGCTCCGAAAGGCGTGCGCGGCAGATCCCAGGGGCGTACACACCAGGTCCGAGAGTCGTGCGTGGCGGGTCCCAGGGGCGATATAAAAATCACCCTTTTTACTCATCAAAACTGTGAAAATGTCTTAAATATAATAAACAAGTTTTCTTTCTTCAAACAAGCAGCAAAATCGCAGCTCTTTTAAAAAATAATTTAGTAAAATACACCAAAAAATACTCTTGGCAATAGATACCAACACAAAACGATTCTGTATCATCAATTAAATAAACGATATATCGATATTTCAATATTGTCGCCTTTTGATAGAATGGCCGCCATGTTGGGACTGGACATTTGAACATTCCACCATTAGAATCAACACAATTAGAGCTCCACTAAAAGTCATATTTCAGTGTTTTATTTACCAGTAGCTCTCCACTTCTTTCCAAGTAGCTCGTCAAAGGATTATTGAATTATGATTCAAGTTTGATGAACAACCATTGTAAATGTATTATTTTGATACCTAACTTTGTGCACTAATAAATGGATAAAGGTTTATGTTTTATGAGTATCTAACTATTCACCATTTAACTTTTCTTATGCTCAGTTTCTTGTGACCGCTAAATTTAGTAGCTCTTTGGCATTTTCTTTTTGTAAAGGCTCACGGGGAGAAAAAGGTTGGAGACCCCCTGATGTATTGTACGCGGCCTGAATTTCCTTCAGGATAATAAAGTATCTGTCGATCTAGTACATGCATAGAGCCGCTGTAGTGCGCCCTCAAGTGGCAACGTACATAAAGTATCTTTATTACTCATATAAACGTCTGTATTGATGTCTTAAAGGTGCACTGTGTAACATTTCTAGTGGGAAATCTGTCTGTATGAATGAATGAATAAATGCTCGATGGACACGTTTAAAGTCGTACCATGGAACATTCCAGGGAAAGCAATAACATCTCCATGGAGGCAAGCAGGTGGCGCACCCTCCATCAGAGAAGTTGTGCAGTGCAGCTTTAACTGGGTTGTAACCTCACATTTACATCTACTGGCTGCTAGATTAGGCAAAAAAAACACACATTTAGAGCAGTAAATTAATGTAACTGAACTTTATTTGTGAAAGAATTATAATTTCTTCCTGCTTTGTTGTTTATGTCAGTAAAATGACCAAATAAATAAAGTTAAATCACTATTTTTGTTGCTCAAGTCTGTGGCACCACCTGTCTATTTTACGTCAAAATTGACTTTTGGGGATTTATTTTTTTTTGCCATATTAATTGAGTGACAACTAAAAAGACACAAAACAGAACTAAACTAACACATAATCACAGTGACTGAACAAATGGGACGGACAGACCCAAACAGCTGCAGTTTTCTTCATCTCCGTGTCATTGTAGTGTTCCGTTATGTTCGGCTCATCAACAATTCCAACCATACCTCAGTTTTCATCATTTCTCCACTGACGCACGACTCCGAGTGCACTGGGTACATGCGATTAGAAGAGACGAGGACGTCGAATTCCAGATGATTCCAAACAGCACATACGTCTGCAGGCTTCATTTTACCAACCATCACATTTACTTCGTTTACTTTGGTCGGTGGTACTTTGGTGTTATAATGTTGTTACCTCCTTGTTGTTACCTGGAGTTGTGTTTTGTTTCATTCACATTTTGAGTAATCCTTTATTATTCCTCTGTGTACATCGCCAAAGCTCAAAATGCTCCACCTTGTGATGTCATAAAGCGTTAGTTTTCAAGTTAACAGCATCATTTTACCTTTAGTTCAGTAGAGATTGGCAATATGCTCTATCCACATTTAGCAGACCGCTCTGTTTCAGTCATGACCCTGTGTTTTATTTTTTGCACTTGTTTGTTTTGCACTGATCATTACCTGCACTGTTACATTCTTGTATTTTAGTAAATGTCCGTGTTACATTATAGAGTTTATTGTTTTCTACTTTATTTAATTAGATTTAATTTATTGCACGTTTAGTAGTGTTTGTCTTATGTTTCGCTCCAAATACCTGTTCACTCATATGGCAATAAAACCTTTCTGATTCTGATTCTGAAGACGTTTGGAAACATGCAAATGACGGCTTCCGGTGTAGTTACCGACTCTGGGCATGTGATAAAACCGTGGATTCAGCAGTAGCGTCTTCACAACCTGCCAAAGCTTTCCATGGAGGACGGGACTCTAATCGCACCTTCGATTTCACTCACAGGCAGCTGGTTGGAACTGTTGATCTTCAGAACATAACGGAACACGACAATCATATATTTTGTTCATGAAGTTAGACAAATTTTAATACACAAATGAATAGCCAATTTATAAAAGGAAAAAGAAAATACAATGACATCTAGATGAAGAAAACCGGGCCCCCATCGCCAACAGAACCCAAAGGAAGTCGTCATCCGCATGTTTCCAAATGTTTTACATAACATAACATAACATAACATAACATCATAACATAACATAACATAACATAACGTGATTAATATAAGGGGAACGGTCTAATGGCCGTAACAACAAGAAGGTCTTTTTTTTCCTCGTTGTGTTTTACTGGATGTTGCACCAAAAAATTTAGAAAAAACAATTGCCAATCTGCTGTGTATTTTTTTAGTTCAAATTAGGAATTCAAGGGGTGAAATGATCCACATGATTCTAGTGAAGGTGTGTGGAGTTCAAAAACACAGTGGAGCACTTCCTGTATCACCACATGACATCACAAGGTGCAACAGAGCCGTGCGTTAAACCTGTGTGAATGAAACAAAGCACAAATCCAGGTCTGTTTGTGATAAAACTAAATCAGACATCAGAAAGTAGCGTAATTAAATAAGCCTTTTCAATTGTAAAAGATTCAAAATAAAGTCACTAACTCCACTCAGAAACCTCAGGAGTCTAACCCACAACCTCCTCACTGATGGCCAGGCTAACCACTCTGCCGCACCGAGTTTCAAAGTCACCCTAAAACCCAACTCCTGCATTTCCCCTTTGCTTCTCTTCATCCATCTGTCCTCTTGCATCATCCCTTATTTACTTATTTCTTTTTTTCGCTTCTTCCCGGCAACGAGTCACAAAAACGGCCTCGGAGCATGGCGGCGGGAGGGGCGGGGCCGGCGGAGCGTAAAGCCTACACGCATCCGTCTTGATCGCGGCGCCCGTGGAATTGATCGCCGCCGTATATTTATTATAAAAAGTCTCATTTTTTAAGCACCAAGCCGAACGCGGGAGCGGGTCGTAAATCAGCCCGGATCACTACGCCGCGGTCTATCTTTCCATCAGGTCTAAGTGGACACAACAGCTTAATCCTGTAACGATCTGAGCGCGTGCGAGGGGCGGAGCGGCCAATCACGGCGTGGCATTGGAGTTTGAGTGATGGCGGCGGAGGGGGGAGGGGGGCTACAGTAGACGGGTCCATTAAGAAGGAGAGAAGGGACGGAGAGCGGAGGGGAGGGAGGTGATGGTCGTAACTGCAGGCATTTAGCGGCCGGGCGGAATGGCGAGCATAGAAAATGGCTGATGCCGGCGTTTTAATGTGGAGATTTATGGTTTAAAGGAGAAATGTGCTTTGTAATGTAGAAACGTGGACGGGCGGCGTGTTACTCCCGGACGATTGTGTGCGGTCAGTGGGTCTGCAGAGTTATTTCAGATTCCAAGCGGTCAAAGCAGCAGCGCAGTGTTTTCAGTCATTTTTAAATACGTTGATTAGTGTCGGCGCCCTCTCCTGGCAGCAGTGGGAGTGACCTTTGTGCCAAGGAAGAGGTCATGGGAAAAACTACTTGACTCAGATTAAAGCAGAGGGCCCCAACCTGTAGCTCGGGAGATACAAGTAGCTCTCCACCCCCTTCCAAGTAGTGCACCATGGGATTTCAGAGTTATACCAATGTGCTGAATAACACAAATGTGCTTAATTACAGCCTATTACCATTGGACATATATCATTTTGTCACCTTGCTAAAATTATCGCCCACAAAGTTTTGGGCAAGTTGTTTATGTTTTCTGAAAAACTTGAACAAATATATATACGATTATTTTAGGAAGGCGTCGATTTTGAAGCTCAACTTTGTGCACTAATAAATGGATGATGGTTTATGTTTAATCGGCGTCTAACCACACCCAAAGGCTCGCCCTCTTTCTTATAATCGTCTCAATTTCTTGCAGCCGCTAAAATGCGTAGCTCTCTGGCATTTTTATTTTGTAAACATAGTTCACCAGAGGTAAGAGGTTGTAGATTCCTGGATTAAAGGAACAATATGTAATCTGTGCTCTTACTGTTAAAAAAAAAAAGTACAACAACTGAACCTGTTACCAGACTCTTCGCCTGCAGACAGAGACACATCCAAGTGTGTCTCAGTTTATGCACACGCCTCATGTGAAGCTCAGAACCAACATAATTCCCCACCTGAGCTGCAGAAGTTTAGGTACTGATCATTTTAGGTTTAAATTAACTGGATTTGAACTTGAAACTGGCAACACACATGAGAGGCTCATGCAAGGCTCATTCTGTTTTCGTCTTGAACGAAAATACAAAGTTATAACATAAACAGCTTGTCCATCACGTTGTGGCCATACCAGTTCGTCAAAGCCTGATCCCGTCAGATCTCAGAAGCTCAGCAGGGCCGGGCCTGGTTAGTACTTGGATGGGAGACACTGGGAATTCCAGGTGCCACAGGGGGGCGCCAGTGGCAAAAACTGTCGTAGTGTCCTTAGGCAAGACACAGCACCCACATTGCCTAGTATGAAAGTGGTGTGTGCGTAAATGGTGGTGGTGGTCGGAGGGGCCGATGACGCAGATTGGCAGCCTCGCTTCCATCAGTCTGCCCCAGGGCAGCTGTGGCTACAGTAGTAGTTTACCACCACCGGGTCTGGAGTGAATGAATAATGCTCTGTAAAGCGTCTTTGAGTGTCCTGAAAAGCGCTATATAAAACTGATGCATTATTATTATTATTATGTCCAGTGTTTTTGTATATGAATAAATCAGCATTACCGTTGTTCTCAGTAAAATATATATTTGATTTAAACATGTTTACCTCGTATGTATGGTCACAGGTTATGTTTATGACATTTAAAATCACTTTAGTTTTTACTTTTATAATAATTTATAATTACTTTAGTTTTCAGTTTATAAATGGTGAATTTTAGAAGTGATTTCCATTTCAGCACCATGGAGAGCGCCTCAACTGAGTCTCGCCATTTCCAACTTCAGGAATATGGTAATGCGACCGATGGATGGCTGAAGAGTGCTTAGTGCTATCACCTCTCAGCCAGAAGGTTCTGGGTTCAGATACTTCTGTGTGTGTGTTTCTTCTGGACACTTCCTCATCCAAGACACGGGTCAAATCCTCCAGTGAAGGTCCTGACCAAGACTCACTCGAGATCTGGAGAGGGGTCCCCAGGTCTCCCCAGAGGCAACAAAACAAACAATATATTATTTTATTTTAGCTATTTTTCAACTTAATATTGACTTAACATATTGTGGCTTTAAATCAGACCTGGACACTGTGCAGCTCCTGGGCCACATACGACATTCGGCCCTTTGGTCAACTCTGACCCCTTTAAGCTCATTTGGAATTACAAAATAAACATATTCCATAATTTTAGTTCATGCATGGACTAAAGATGCATTGCTTTTATTTTAGAGGTGTGTTTTTTTTCAAAGCAACCTCACTTTTTCATAGCTTAGTCATAACATAAACTCTTCCCAGTCTTAGTGTCAGAACAAAGCTGTTTCCTGCTTTTTATAAAGAAATACAATTTTTATTATGTAGAATTAAGTTAAGTATTCGGCCCTCCACAATATTTTCTGTTTCTCCTGTGGCCCCATGGATAAAATAATGACCCACCCTCTTTTTCTGAAACCCAAACTGTATTTTACCAGTACAACAGAAGACAGTTGAGAGTTTCCGTTTCAAACGTGTTTGACTCAAGTTCTTACAGATGCAATATTAACACAGTAAATTCATTAACAAACCTTTAGGGAAACAACTTCTTCACAACTTCACAAACAAAGCATCTGTTTGTCAAACGCTGACGTGCCCACAGCTGGATGACCTCTGACCCCGCTCACATTTGCACACGTCCCTTTGCAGAGATCCGCCTCATTACAAACAACAGCAGAAGGCAAGATGGCCGCCGTCACACCGCTGTCAGCGCCGTTTGTCAAGAAAATCCCCCCGGACGTCAGACTTTTGTTTTGTTTGGCTTGATTAGAATTCCTCCTGGAACCAACAATATGGCCGACTCCAAATGTTAACGGCAATAATGAATACAGTGTTATAATGACTGCACCTGCTACTGGTACTGTAGTACTTCTACCGCTACTACTACTACTACAGGTCACTGCACCTGCTCCTACTACTACTATAGTACTCCTACTGCTACTACAGGTCACTGAACCTGCTCCTACTACTACTATAGTACTTCTGCTGCTACTGCTACTGCAGGTCACTGCACCTGCTCCTACTAGTACTGCTACTACTACTACAGGTCTAAACTGCTAAAACTGTTCCTGTTGCTACAAGTATTCCAACTTTATACCATCTAAATTATGACTACTTTTACAACCACTACTGCTTCTGCTACTACTCCTACTACTACTGCTTCTACTACTGCTTCTACTGCTACTATTTCTACTACTACTCCTACTACGACTACTACTACTGGGCATCATGTGGGGGCGGATCGCTACTGACTGCTTTTACTACTACTACTACTTTAATAAATAAATGCATGTCCCTTTAATAAATAAATACAAATACTACTCTACTTCTACCACTACTAGTTCTAAATGAAAACTGTCTGTTGTTTTTCCACATGTAGCTGTGTATATTTCTACATATGGCGCTCGAGGTGAGTTGTTTTATTTTTTGCTGAAGGGAGGGACAGCTCCGGCTCTGGCTCCTTCAGTATCTCATGTGTTGATTGGAGCAGAGACCGGAGCCTCCCTGGACTCATCGCCTTCACACTCACAGCAGAGGAGCCAACAGAGAACAACAGGAGGAGGCCTCCCTCCGGGGAACGTCCACAAGGCCTCCAGAAAACGTGAGAAAAAATGAGCTTTTCAAATTAATACTGATATTATGAGCAACAAGCAAAACTACAATATGTTTCAGTGGAGTGTGACAAGGGCCAGGTCTCATTTCTCTTTCCTCACTTCCTTCTCTTTCCTCGCTTCCTTCTCCTCGATTCCTCTCCTCAATCCTCCATTTTTCAGCTGTTAAATGTCAAACCTCCTTCCTCCTCCTCCTCCTCCCTCCCTCCACCTCCCTCCTTCTCCTCCTCTCTCCTCTATCGTCCTCCCTCCTTTCCCTTCTCCTTCTCCTTTCCTAAAGACCCCTCTCCTCTCCCGCCTCTTTCCCTACAGACTTCTCTCCTCCTTCTCTCCCTCTTCCTTCCCTACCTCTCATTCTCTCCTTCCTCCTTCCTTACAGACCTCTCTCCTCCTCCTCCTCCTCCTCCTCCTCACAGACCTCTCTCCTCTCTCTCTTCCCTTGTTTCCTATAGACCTCTCTCATCTCCTCATTCACTCCTCCTCCTTCCGTACAGATCTCTCCTCACTCCCTTCTTACAGACCTCTCTCTCCTCTTTCCTCCTCCCCCTCTCTCGTCACTCTTTTTCTCCTCTCTCCTTCCCTACAGACCTCTCTCCTCCTTCTTTCCTTCCCCCCTCCTTACAGACCTCTCTCTTCTCTCTCCTCTCTCCCTTCCTACAGACCTCTTCTCTCCTCCCTCTCCTCTCCTTCCCTACAGACCTCTCTCCCCACAGACCTCTCTCGTCTCTCGTCCTTTTCTCTCCTCCCTCCTTCCCTACAGACTCCTCTCTCTCCTCTCCTTCCCTACAGACTCCTCTCTCCTCTCCTCTCCCTCCTCCTTCCCTACAGACTGCTCTCCTTCTCCTTCTTTACAGACTCCTCTCTCACCTGTCTCCTCTCCCTCCTCCTTCTCTACAGACTCCTCTTTCTTCTACTCTCCCTCCTTCCCTACAGACTCCTCTCTCTCCTCTCCCTCCTCTTTCCCTACAGACTCCTCTCTCCTCTCCCTCCTCCCTCCCTCCCTACAGACCTCTCTCCTCTCCGTCGGTTCCTCGGTTTCCCCTGCCCAGGTGACTCCGTATGTTTCCTCCTCACCGCCCGGTTCTGCTAATTATCGCCGGCACGTATTAATTAAAGCTCTACATGCCCACGTGCTGATTCTCTCCCTCAGGACCTGGCAACTCATCTGTCACTTCTTAAACAGACAAAGTGGAGATTCACAAGCCAACGCTGAGGGAGGTGTGATCGGGCCTGACTCCTCACCTGCGACAACTGTGCGCCGAGTCTGTTGTTAATTAGCATCTGTAACGAGAACACGGGAGAACGGGGCAGTAAAGCAATAATAAGTGTTTCTATGGATACTGTCGCTGAGCATTTTCACTTTAAAAGGGACTATGTATGACAAACACCTGGAGTGGTGTTTTGTTTCATTCACACGTGTCAGAAAGTGTGTTGTGTAACTTTTCCGGAGGCTCCGCCCAACGCTTTTCTCCAAGATGTTGTTGCTTTGTCTTGAAAGTTTCACAGTATGGCATTAAACCTTTCGATCTTCACGGAGACCAAACCGGACCAAGTAATAGGTCAGATCTGCTCACAGTGAGAATGCCTGTTTTGTTATTTTTAAGTATTTTTGAGCCATACAACCACCTGTAATTGAGTAAACGTAAAGTAGAGCACAGTGATGACGTCTCCATAGAAACAAGCAGGTGACGGACAAAGCCAAAAAAGTTATATATAAAGTTTTGTGTGTTTTTGCCTTTAAGTAGATGGTAAATTAAGTTGAGATTATTAATTTGACTACAGCAAAAAAAAAAAAAAAAAAAAAAATGTTGCATATTTAAGGGGGTTAACACACTCTGCATAAAAACACAGTGGAGCACTGCATGACATCACAAGGTGGAGTTTTTCTGTTTAAAAGAACTAAATATAGATGGATTAGATTTATTGTCATTGTACAAAAGGCAACACATCATTGACAGAGCAAAACTACAACAGGAAAAATGAATAAGTATAGACACATTCACATCCATGCCAATAAAACTTATTAATTACTTATTAATAATAATAATAATAATATTAATCTTAATAATATATTTATTTATTTATTTAATGTTTTTATTGGTATGGATGTGTGAATGTGTCTATATTTATTCATTTTTACTGCAGTTTTGCTCTTTCAAAGTTTCAATAAATCTAATCTATCTATATTTAATACTTCTCTTAAACAGAAAACACACTGTTCCACCTTGTGATGTCATGTGGTAATACAGGAAGTGCTCCATGGTGTTTTTAAACTCCACACACCTTCACTAGAATCATTTGGATCATTTCAGCCCAAAAATTGCCAATCTTTACTTAACAAAAGTTAAAAGGCACAGAGCATTTTGAGCTTTGGAGATGTAGACAGACTAATAATAAAGGATTACTCAAACGTGTGAAGATTTATCCAGCTCCATGTAGGTTGAAGAAGAGAGATGGAGATGTGGACACTCACCTGGACAGAGGGATGAACCAACACCAAAAGCCCGAGAGAAAGGAGAAGAAAAGGGAAAATGTTTGATCACAATGTTTTCCTCCGTTTATTTCAAGGGATGGGACAATTCATAAAAAAATTGAATTGTTCAATTCTGCTGTTTCGGTACGATTTCATGCCGAGTTTGATTCTCAGGTGTTCCTCCATGTCCTGCAGTGGTAGTTTTCAAGTGAACAGCTCCTTTTAACTTTAGTTCAGTAGAGATGGACAATTCCAGGACTGAAATGATCCAAATGATTCTAGTGTGGTGTGTGGAGTTTGAAAACACAGTGGGACACTTCTGGTATTACCACAGGACATCACAAGGTGGAACAGAGTGTTTTCTGTTTGAGAGAAGAACTCAGTCTAAATATGCATTGATTATGTGTTAAACATGTGCGAATGATGTGTGAATGAAGACTGGGACTCTGAAATTCTAACCCTCCAGTTTTTGATGAAAGTGAGTAACTCTTGAGTGTAGCAGTTAGTATGGTATGGTTGATTTACGCCCACAGTGTCTCCAGAGGGCTCCACCACACACCGTACCCTCACTATCTGACCCTGTTGTGATGCCCAGTTATTGTCACTGGTCTTGATCCAAAGCTCGTTGCTGCTTCTTTCGGCAGCACTCAGGGTCCTTAATGTCTGTTGGGGTTAGTGGCCCATTTTTCTCAGCAGACTGGTGGAAGATGTTGCAACAAATCCTCTGCATCCCACTTCCACTGGGAATATGATGGTCTTCCAGCCATTCTGAGATGCTTCTGCTGCCAAGTCGGAATACTTGCTTTTCTTCCTCTCATTTCTGCCTCTTCAGCCCCATCTTCCCATGGTTCTGTTAGTTCCATGATGTAAGCCAGTGTTGTAGCCACTATCTCTGCGGGAAACACAAGCTTTTTGTCAATGTCCACTTCCAATTTCCACTCTCGAGCAGACTGTAAGATGCTTACATCCTTTGGTGTTATTTGGTGCTTTTGAGATTGGCCCTCTGTTACAAACTCTAGGAAGTGGAGCTGATGTTTGTGCGAGGTTATTTGTGGTGGTTCACCTCTGTTCCAGTGTTGATGTAGAAAATAGTATTAATAGTAATATGGGCTCTTTAAACATCAAGGGGGCAGGCCACATACAGCACCTTTAATAAATTATTCACAACCCTTCACTCTAGGGGGCGCTATCCCTTCTTTATTTACAACATGTCGATGGCTCGTCCATTCTCAGGTCCTGGCGTGCCACAAGCTCGGAGTTTCTCCTGTTTGTTTTGCGTGTGTGGATCCAGCCGGCACTTAGCGAGTCCTTTCCCATCATGCTTTGCTCTCCTCCTCAGCGGTGACCTTTGACCCCTGGCTGGTTCGGCGTTCCCACTCGTCCAGAACAGGGCTCTTGTGTTTGTTTTGATGTCTCGTCCACAGGTGCAGAGTGGAGAGTGGGCTGTGGAGATGGAAAATAAAGCGTATAAACAGTAAATAAATGTGGAGGAGATCTGATTGCATAACACAGAGGTACATGATTGTTTCTGAAGTGAGCGGCACACAACGGCCAATAATACGCGCGCTAACAGCTGTGAAAATAGAAAATAAGACGATAAGAGAGTCAAAAGTGGTCATGGTTTGTTATCTTTGGGGGACTTTCCTGGAAGAGGGTTCAGATCAGGAAAGGTTTTATTGATATTATCAGTAAACAGAATTAATAAATTGCTTTGGTGGTGCAAGATAAAACAGTGAATAAATACATATAGTAAATATGAACAAAATGAAAATATAATAAGAGCACGCATAAAAACAAGGTTAAAAAACACGACTGAATATACTAGTAAATACAATATGTGGTGTGGAGAAAGAGAGAAATTCCCGTTTTACTGCAGCAACATTTACACTGCTCTTCTCAATGGCCTTTGAGAATGTCCTCTGGAAGGTCTTCTGCCACATTCGCTGTCACATATGGTGTAAAAAGCCTGTAGCATCTTAAATATCCTTAGTTTAGGGTGACCAGACCTGCAACAGTCTCAGTTTTGAGTCCTGTGTCCCCTGTCCCAGCAGATTTATCCAAAACCATTGATTTGTCCCAGTTTTATACAAGAAATATACCTGGTGTCCCTATTTTTGACCAATTTCTTACCTGCCGACATTGAAGAGAGGCATAAATTGTCACTTGTTTCGGTAAAATACAGAAAAGCTGCTTAAAAATGACCGAAACACAAAGAAAATGTGACTGTATTGACTCACATGTTCGTTATGAATGGTCTCTGCAGAACAATTTTCCTTAATTACGCATTCGGTTCACAATTGTATTATTACCAACCACCACAAACCAAGAGTGTCCCAGTTTTTGATTTTGAAATTCTGGTGACCCTAGACAGGTATAAAATTGGTCAGAAATAGTGACACCAGGGACATTTCTTGTATAAACTGAGACAAATCACTGGTTTTGGATAAATCTGCTGGGACAGGGGACAGAGGGCTCAAAACTTGGACTGTTGCAGGTCTGGTCACCCTAAACTAAGTCCTGCATGGGTTCAGGTACCCGCGGATACCCAATAGGTGAACCGCAAATTTGAATGAAGTGGGTAAAAAGTGCAGCTTTGGGGTTGGGCCGGATGCAGGAGAGCACAGGGCTATTTTGCGGTTTATAAAACATCATGTGTGAACAAAAAACAGGGCTGTATTTGAGTGAAATGCCATTGTTTTCACAGGGTGGTTAAATGTAAAGTCCATATGTTTTTGCTGCGTGCGCACATTCCCACAAATCTCTGCCACTTTCATTTTCAAACCAGGCCTGTGACGTCTTGTGGTTCAAAATGACTCCTGAAGAGCTGAAAAGAAAATGGACGAGTGGAGAGCATAAAGTTGTGGCCAACACCTCGACTAAACTCAAGTCTGACGGTTTGGGTGTCGGTATGGATTTATAGCGGGTCGGATCAGGGATGGAATTTTTTTTCAGTTCTGTCGGAAAATGGGTTTGGTGCGGATCATAGACTGTATAAATATGTGACTAAACGAGTGCGATGCCACAGTGGTCGGCATCGCTCAAATGAGGCTCCTGATGATCTCAGTTACAGGAGCGAATCTGGAGCCAGGCTCTATGTTATGAATAGGATTTTTTATGGACAAAATTGGGGCAATTTTTTCAGAATCATATAGGCCAGTTTCATACAAACATTTTAAGGCCAAATTGAAGAGGTTCACAGCAGCAGTTACAGTGAGGGGCGACAAGATCCCACTCTAATGCTGATCCAGAGTCAGAAGGAGCCAGAAGAGCCACCTGGAGCACCTCCTATTTGGCGTACGGCGGCTAACGCGTTTGCTATGTCCACTCATATATACAGTCTATGGTGCGGATTGAGGTATGACGGGTACGGGCGGGTGCGGTTTGTCAAAATCTGATTATTTCCTGGGGAAATAGGGACGTCTAGTCACCCTACATTAGTGAGCTCCTTAGCTAGCCTCTTGCACGGTCTTTATGGATATGGAAAAAACAAACTATTCATTTCACACAATCAGTGCGAAATGAATCAATTCAACAGTCCTTTACTTGTGTCCTTTGACCTGCGCATGCTGCACAAAAACTGAGCTCAAAAACCAAAAAGTTTCAAACGCCACAGATATAAATTAGTGGTGCAACCTGGGTAATTTTCTGATTTTTAAAGTATATTTTTCAAGGTAATTTTGAGCAGTGTTTCTTCTTTATTTTCATGATTATTTACACTGCAGATTCTCACAAAGGGCATCACATTAAACTCACTAAATGGACTTTTGTGAGCTTTGAGCCATGTTAGAATAGTCAGTCAATCCTGCATTATTAGTCTGTCCATTATCTCCAAAGCTCAAAATGCTCTGTCCCACCTTGTGATGTCATGATGGAGTAGTTTTCAAGTTAATGTTTACCTTTTGTTCAGTAGAGATTGGCAATTCCAGGTCTGAAATCATCCAAATGAGTTTAGTGAAAGTGTACACAGTTTATCAGTGTTTGCTGTAAGTTTGCTGGGTTTTTTTTCCATTCGAGAGAAGAACTCAGCATAAATGTTCAAGATCTGTGAGGTCTGTTATAACACAGATCAGGAAATAGCGCATTATGGGCCTTTTAAACCCGCCTCAAACACACTCAGGTTTAGTCCATTAGGTTGTGAGCATAGTAGATTTCTTCTTTCTTCACCGTAATTACAGAACAGAATTTTCTTTCTCCCTCGTTCTTTTCAGGCTTCGTTAAATCACCGCTGAGACTTTGTCAGAACCTGCACCTTGCTTTCACAGGGAGAAGCACAAGGTTGGGCGCTTTCTGCCTTCTTTCATTAGAGGCATTTAAGGTACAAAAAGCCCGCTTGGCATTGATTCTGTCTATTTGTTTATTTCCATGCGGATGAAATGGCACTCAGGCTCTCTCCGTTCTATTCAAGAGTAAAATCTTCAAAAGCATCGTACAAGGGCTGTTTTTACTGCAGAAAAGGACGCAGAACTTTTCATGTTTGAGGGTATTTCCTGTAATGACCTTCATAAACCATGATGAATGTGGGTTTCAAAAGTATCGAAAATCTGACACTTATAGGTGCTGAATCGAGTATCGAAACTATATACTCGTTTTTGCAAGTATTGGTACTAAAAATTCCCACTTACAGGACAGAAATGAACGTTTCCTGAATCGCTTTAGAATGATCTTGAGCTGTGTCAGAACCAGTGGTGAAATGTAACGAAGTGAACATAGTAAAGTACTGTACTGTTTACATATGTACATTTTACAGTGGATACTTTTTACTTTTACTCCACTACATTTGAGAGCAGCTATCTGTACTTTCTACCTCACTACATTTTTGAACAGGACTGAAAAGTATGTCGTATTGAAAATGCTGAGGGTTTATTTTTAACATGATTGCATTTTGTTTTTTTGCAGCAAACACAAATGTATGGATAAAACAGCTAAAAAAAACATCATTCCAGTTGTTTCTGTTGAACAAAATTTTGCTCAAATCTTATTTTGATCTTATCTGATCAAAATCACTACACTAGAAGCTTTAGTAGATCTCAAACTGAGCAAAAATACTTTTACTTTTTACTCTTTAAGTACATTTTTAAATGGGTACTTGAATACTTTTACTCGATTTTTTATGTGATACTTTTACTTGAGTATTTTTTGCTCAGGTATATGTATATGTATTTTTAAATTATGTAACAAAATTTTGTACTTCTCCCACCACTGATCAGAACAAGTATAAGAGCACATAGACGAGTATCGCCCATGGAGCACAATGGAACGTACCTGGACCACTGAGGGATTACACAGACTGTAGAGCACCAAATAAGAGCCCAGGTGTTTATTTGTTTCAAGCACGTAACAGACCAGACATTTATTTGAGACAAGGCGGCAATTTGGGACAGGAGATTAATTCCTTCCTCACAAAAATCTTGCTCAGCAAAACTGGGAAAATATGGTGCTAAAATTCTTTTAACCAGTATAACTAGAATTTAGGCGACTTTCTATACAGACGTAGGCGAAAATATCTACGGAGCGGAGAGTTTCCCACATTTGAAAGCGACTCCTGAATTACAGAAAGTCATTAAAACCCTCCCCCACAACATGCAGACATTTCTTTAGCAAAACAAATGACAGATGCAGCGAGTGTGGAGCAGCAGAGTGAGAACGTTCATCCACCGCATCAGGGCACAAGGAGCGAGCAGTTTTTTTCAGCGCTTATAGTTTATGCAAATTATCCATGTGGTTTTAAGTTTGGTTTGTGTAGAGACGATGCGAGCATCAGTCCTGCGTCCTGTTATTGCAGCACGACTTCTGTCTTCAGCACGAACATTAGACTAACCGTTTATTTGTAACTGACGATTATTTATCAAAATATACACCTGCACCTGGCGTTTAAAGGGGACCCGGCGGTTAAGTAGAACCCGGGTTGTTATTTGGTATTTTACAGTACTGTATAAGACCACATGGGAATATGAAAGGAAGTACTATGATTTAATGTTGAAAATCACATTGTATTGGTAAAAGGAGGAACACTTTTTGTCCTCACAATAGATCTTAGACAAACTTTATTGATCCACAAGGGAAATGACTTGGACAGACTATTATAATAATAACTAATAAATCGTAATAATCAAATAATTCTTTAAAAAGTAGCAAAAATAGCAAAATATTGTGTCAAATAAGGCATAATTATACAAATGTAAATCTAAAAGAAAAAATAAAATCTGCTGACCTCCGAGACTTTTGTTTGATGTTTGTTTGTTTGTTTGCTTTTCTATTATTATTGTATTTTACTGCCCAGTGTGCTTAAAGGTCCCATATAACACAAAATTGACTAGTGAGCTTTAAGTCATGTTAGAATGTTTTAACCTTATCAAAAACATACCTGGAGTTGTGTTTTGTTTCATTTACACATATTTGAGTAGCCTTTTATTATTAGTCGGTTTACATCCCCAAAGCTCAAAACGCTCTGTTCCACCTTGTGAAGTCATGGAGTTCTAGTTTTCAAGGTAACAGCTCCATTTTACCTTTTGTTTAATAGAGCCAGGCAAATTATTTCTGTATGAATGAAATCAAACACCAACTCCAGGTCTGTTTGTGATGAGGAAACAACGTTAGAACACAGATCAGAAAATAGCATAATATGAGTCCTTTAAATTGCCCCCAAAAAGCTTAAATTGTGAGTGCAAATTTTGAATTGTGCTAAGCTTTTTTTACGCTTTCTAAATTGTGAGTACATTTTAAAAAGCAATCCAAATTTTTCGACCAAAAAATCCACTTCTTTAAGATTCTCACCCAGAATGTCCAATGTTTCCAGACGTTCACAAAATTCAACATGTCCAATATTTGAAAAAATGTATATTTGTCTCCTTTTCTTCCCCTATTCAAAGCGTCTTCATTCACTCACAAAAACTGCAAAAGCAACCTTCAGCGTGGAACCTCCATTACTCAAACTTTCAAAGCTTTTCAATTTCTCCTATTCACCAAGTCCAAACACTGTGGACTGCCTGCAAACAAGATCTTTTTTATACTTGCTATTGCCATGTTTTCTTGTAAAACACACAGATCCTGCTGCTGAAAGGTCCTCTAATTACGAAAACACTTGGAATTTCTAAATGCCTCTAACAATGTCTCTCTTTTTCCACTCTTGCATCTTCTACACCTGCTTCAGTTAATATAGCAGTATTTCATCCAAATATTTTTTAATTTGGGATGGGCCGGCCGATATATCGATTTTTTTTTAAACCAGTACTGATAACCGATATTTGCCGATGCAGATATTTAGCTTTTTAAATCCATAGCTTCCACAAATTTCCACAAAAGTGTCTTAAAGGTGCACTGTGTAACTTTTGTGGTGGTTCCTTCCCTGCAGATATACTTTTCTTGCCTTGGTCATTCCACAGTATGGAAATAAACTTGATCATCACAATGAAGACAAATTAATGGTCGGATCTATGGAGAAGCAAGCCTGCACATGGTACGAATTTGTGTTTTTCAAGGTATATTTTAGAGCTATAAAACACATGTAACTGAACAGCTGCTTTAGACTACTATAGACTTAGACAAACTTTATTCATCCACAAAGGAAATTATGTGGACACAGTAACTCACACATCAGAATATATGAATAATAGAGTAAAGTCAGACTGTGGAACATTCCATGCAAAGAGATAACATCTGAGACTGGCAGCCTTGGTTCTGTCAGTCCCTTCTATATGACAGTACTCAGTTGGTAGAACAGTTGTCCCATAGACTGTAATAGACTGTGACGTCACCACATCATTCGGCTCCGCTCAAATTAACGGTTATAGGAGCGAATTTGGTGCCAGGCTCTATATTATGAATAAGATGGACACAATTAATTAATTAATTGATTGAATTAAACATTACATTTATATTGCGCCTTTCAAGACACCCAAAGCACTTAGTTCATTCTTCATTCACTCACACTCAGTGGTGTAAACTACTACTGTAGCCACTGCTGCCCTGGAGCAGACTGACAGAAACGAGGCTCCAATCAGAACCATTGGCCCCTCCGACCATCACTCACACACCACTTTCATACTAGGCAATGTGGGTGAAGTGTCTTGCCTAAGGACACAAAAGCAGTTTTTGTTCTGGAATTCCCAGTGTCTCCCATCCAAGTACTAACCAGGCCCAGACCTTCTGAGCATCTGAGGTCTGACCAGATCAGGCTTTGACAAGCTGGTATGGCCACAAAACAGTGAAATAAAAACACCAGGATCATGTAGCGGTTCATACGAACATTTTAAGTCAAAATGACGAGGCCACAGCAGCAGGTACAGAGAGAGGGACTCAATATTACAATATAAAGTCAATGGGAGCCAGAATCAGTAGGAGCCAGAAGATGTGAACTTCCTGTTCAGAAAGCAGCGGCTGGTGTGTTAGCCATATCCATTCATATAAACTGTCGGTTGGTGGTTCGAATCCCACTCTCCACATAAACATCATTGGTTGAGTGGTCAGGTCCACAGTTTGGCAGTGAGATTTCAGCTCCCCTGTCATTGTGTCCTTGGCAAGACACTCACCCCCAGTATCTGCATATACTGGTGCATGAGTGAGTGTGTGTGAATGGGTGAGTGGTTCCTTGATGTCAAAAAGCACTTTGAGCCTTGAAGGTGAAAAAGTGCTGTATAACAATGTGACCTTTTACCTTTTATATTCGGTTTGAATCCAGAAGGGCGTGGAACTGGACCATAGAGCATGAAAAGCCTGTGGCCCACAAATGCAGAAGACAAACATTCTTTAACCTGAGATAAGTCATAGTATGGTGCTTCAAATCCATGCTCTTTCTCAGTCCTTTTATGTTGTTTTTTCTCCTTTTTTAAGTGTGAGAAGTCATGTTTTTTGGTATTAAAGGAGCATGCATCTCTCTGATCAGTTACTCAACCTGTCAATCCCACCTTCTGAAATCAGGGAGACAGGACACAGCTCCAGATCCACTTGTCTGTGTGAAACATGTGGTTCTGGCTGATCAGTCCAGTCCAGGGCTTCTATGACTAAAATAAAAGCTTTCAAGCGTGATGAATGAGGAGTGAATGACGCATCTGGAACATTCTACACAAGACTAATGAGTTACTATAATAACCATCGCTATAGGGAAACAAAACTACAAATCGTCCAGTAAACAGAGAGTGGACCTGTCCATTATGATCCTTTTTGTAGAAGATGAAGAGTCCATATTTCCCGTTACTCCTCACATTCTCTCAGATCTATTTTTTTATTTCAGATTTCCCAGTTGCCAGTTCCTGAAGGAGGATTTCATTGAATTTGCGCAGCCTTTGAAGCCTCTTTATGACATTATTTATAGACAAATAAATGGAGTATATGTAGGTAAGGAAGATAAAGATGGTTTTATATTATATACAATTGTTTTTGCATGAATCTGGAACTTTACCATCTGAACACATCATACAGACCTTCTTATACCAGCTTCAAACACTAGTCTAAATATGTGTTTTTCTAATTCTCATAATTAAAAGTGCATTGTGTAACTTTTCTGGTGGAGGGTACGTCCAATGCTTTTCTTCATGGAGATGTTATTACTTTGCCTGGAAGGTTTAGTACCATTCAGTGTGGTATTCAACCTTTCTACCTTCATGGAGACCAAACCAGACCAAGTTGCAGATCAGACCTGTGGAGAGGCGACCCTATGGACTGCGATAGCATATTTTGAAAATCCGTGCATATTTGGCTGTCATTGAGCATAAAATAAATATTCCTAAAGTCTCGAATGAGTCCAGTCGTACATAAAATGTGTTGTGTGTATTTTATCCATCAGAAGACAAACTGGTTTACTCCTGGTTCAGTCCTAGTTCAGTCCTGGTTCAGTCCTAGTTCAGTCCTGGTTCAGTCCGTATGTGTGGGGCAAAGTCCAGCATCTCCGCTCACTGATCCTGTGTAAAAGCTTCGGTCAAATGACGTCAGTGACACTTAGACCAGGGAAGTCTGTACCAATATGGCGGCGGGATTAACACAAAGAGGTTGAAGCGAGATCTACCATTCATAGCTGTGACATGACGACGTATTTTTGACAGTAAAGTCGAATCTGTGAATTTGTATTTATAACTTTTCATTTCAGAATTGTAATTCTTGATGTTGTAACTTTTCACTTTGTATTCTGATGAAATAAATACACACAACACGTTTTATGTATGACTGGACTCATTTGAGAGTTTACAAACATTTATTTTATGCTCAACTACAGCCAAATATGCATGGATTTCCCAAATATGCACGGATTTGTATCCTACGCACAAGAATACTTCTGACAGCTATCTCACTCCAGACCACCCCGCTCATAGTCATAATTGCTATGTTTCTAGGTATCTTTGAACTATAAAACCACCTGTGATTGAATAAATGTAAGATAGAGCTGTTAAATGTCACACTGTGGAACATTCCAGGCAGAGCAGTGACATATCCATCCTCCAGTCAAAAGGTTACATAATGTACCTTTAAAACTAGGCCACTATGGTGTCAGGGGATGAGCGCTCTTCACTCTTGTAATGTGATTCACAAAATACTGCTGCTGTCAACACAAATCTTTTTATTACAAACTAAAATCTGGGCCAGAAAAACTTCTTAATGAGACATTAGTACCGTATGTGTCAATACCTGGTTAAACTCCAACAAACTGTCTCTAAAAATCAGTATCATATTTTATTGATTTTGACCGACAATAAAAAGTGATGGGAATATAAACACAAAAATAGATGACTCTGGTCTGTGTTGCATCTGTTTGTCAACCCTGGATCTATAATAACAATGATTTTTAGTAGTTAGTAGTTCTATGGAGTCAACTGAACAAAGGAGAGTTAATTGCTGTTTCCTGTCCTTCATCATGGAGTTCAACAATGACTTTCTAAGACACCAAAGTAAACAAGTCAGTATAAAAGAAGACGACATGTTTGTTCACAAAATTGCAAAGATTTTTCTGGTAAGTCCTTCTAGCACCAAGGCAAATAAACCACAGAGAATAAAATATCAACATCGAAATAGGCGTGGAGACTGTTTTTTGATTGGTGTTATTTAAAATGAAATATTGGAAAATTGGAAATATTGGAAATAGAGGTTGATTTTTTTTTTTTTTTGACACTAAAACGGAATAATGACAGAAACTGTTTTCTCATTTTATTGTTTTTTTGTTCTTAACTGAAATTCAAAAGAACGAATGGTACAGGGACCGACTAACCCTGTTTTTCTAGATATTTTTGAGCTATAAAACCAACAGTAATTGAATAAATGTAAAGTAGAGCTGTTTAATGTCACACTGAGGAACATTCCAGGCAGAGCAATGATATCTCCATAGAAACAAGCAGGTGATGGACCCTCCAGCAGAAAAGTTACACAATGCTCCTTTCAAGTACAAAATTAAGACCGCCCCTTCAGTTGCTTTAAAAAAACACCCCAATTCGCACATTTTAGTATATTCTTATGTTTTATTGACTTAAAGGGCTCATATGCTATTTTTCTCTGTTCCACCTTGTTATGTCATGTGGTGATACAGGAAGTGCTCCACTGTGATTTTAAACTCACCTTAAAACACCTTCACTAGAATCACTTGGATCATTTCAGCTCCGGAATTGACCATCTCTGTTGAACAAAACCTAAAAAGTAGGTGTTGAAAACGACCTCTTCATGACATCACAAGGTGGAACAGAGCGTTTTCAGTTCTGAGAGAAGAACTGCAGGGTCGGTGTGTTAATTAAACATTTGTGAATGAAACAAAACACAACTCCAGGTCTGTTTTTGATGAGGAAACAACATTAGAACATAGAAAATAGCATTGTATGGGCTACATTACTAAGGATCATGGTAAATGAGCTCATGTAACCATTTTTGTCCTGATTAAGACCTATTTTAGACCTGACTCAGACTTTTCGGACCTGGTTTCGTCCTGTTTTAGTCCTGTCTTAGTCTTCACTCCTTCCTGGTTCAGAAGCACATGAGCAGCTCTTTCGTTCCTCCACCTCGTTTGTCCATTTCTCTTGTTGATGCCTAATGGCGGATTTGCTCAGAGGCGGCGATGAGCTGCGGTCTTGTTTACATCGTTAGCCACGTTAGCGGAGCATTAGTGGCGGTAAACAGAGCGGGGTCAAGAGTCACGTACAGTAAAGCTCTATAAACAGGTCCGTGGGTTTTTACAAATGAGAGGCACAGACGTTCAAAGGAAGACAATTGATGAGTGTATGTGACAGACCGGAAAAATACTTAAATAGAGCGGTCATTAATGTGGCTAACCAGCTTGGATGTTAGGGGCAGTTTTTTGCGGTCTTATTTACTTGTTTTTCAGAATTATAGAGTAATTAAGGGAGCTTTCTGGAGCTTTCAACCATCTTATAACCTTGTTCTGTCATCAAAAACATGCCTGAAGAGGTTTTCCATTTGTTGTCTTCTATGTAAAGAACTGTGCAAAAGTTTTAGGCAGGTGTGAAAAAATGCTGTAAACAAACAATTCTTTCAAAACTATAAATAATGAATTCAAAGTGAGCGAACAAAAGAAAAAGCCAAAGTCCTTCAGAACTCTCTTGAGCGTAAAGAAGAAGAAGTTGTGTTGGTGATGGTCTGGCCCCACAGAGCCCTGACCTCAGCATCATGGAGTGTGTCTGATTCCATGAAGAGACAGAAGGATGTGAGGAAGCTCCATCCACACAAGATCTGTGCTTAGTTCTTCAACATGTTTGGAACAGCGACCAGCCCAGTTCCTTTCCAAACTGTCTGCAAGTAAACCTAGAAGAACTGATGCTCTTCTGAAGGCAAAGCTCACACCAAATATTGATTTAATTTAGATTTCTCTTTTATTCATTCACTGCATTTTGTTGATTGATGAAAATAAATGATGAACACTTCCATTTTTGAAGGAATTTCTAGTTTGCAGCATTTTCTCCACACCTGCCTAACATTTTTGCAGGGTACTGTATGTCTGAGTAATTTAGAGATGTCTCCCAGGCTCTATCCAAACCCTCCTTTCGGTAAGCTGTAAGATTCTGTACAAGCCTGCATCACCCATGCTCCCGCTCGACAGTTCTCCATAAATATACTAAAGCGAGATACAAAACAATACGCTACAACTTGACAAACCTGATGCGATGTGCGGTAGTTTCATGCATACGATTTGGGGTTGTGATAGAGCTCCGAAGGGAAAATGACAGGAAAAACAAAATTTAATTTATTAAACATGTTAGTTAATACTTACTTTTGTTCTACCAATAAACCAGGAAGACGTTTGGAAACATGCAATGACAACTTTGGACAGGCTCTGTTTGCTGTAGTAAGTCTGACAAAATCGAGTAAAAATGAGAAAATGTCCCAGTTTTCTTCATCTCCATGTCATTGTAGTGTTCCATTATGTTCGGCTAATCGACAATTCCGACCACACCTCAGTTTTCATCATTTCCCCATTGACGCACAACTCCGAGCGCGATTAGAAGAGGACGCCGAATTCCAGATGATTCCAAACAGCACATATCTGCAGTCTTCATTTTACCAAAGATCACATTTACTTCAGTGGGTTTGATCACACTCGGTCGAGCCCAGTGTCAGGAACTACACTGGAAGTTGTCATCGTATGTTTCCAAACGTCTTCCTGGTTTGTGATGTAAGCGTGGATAGACCCCATTATACCTAAGAAAAAGCCTTCTCACCGTATAGTGCCCGAGAACACAACTTAGGACCTTCTTCATGTGAGGCCACCAGACCAACATACACCTTCATCAGACTCAGTTAATGGTGCACTAAGTCACTCTTCTGGTAGTTGTACTCCAGCTCCTGTCCAACTCTGATACACTCAACCACCTCAGAATCATCAGAGAACTTCAGCAGCTGTTCTGGAAATGTACTGAAGTTTACAACCATCTGTCAACTCTCCCATGACAAATGTAGAAGCTTTTGTCACTCAAACATCTGCAGCCTCCTCTTGGTTTCCCATTGAGTTTCTCTTACTTTTTATGACCGTGCTCTCCCTGGTCCCCTGTTCACCCGACATCACCGCTCCTCTGATCAAACCCACAAAAGGCTGAACTGACCCTGTGCTGTGGTCAATGGGGCGTCAGGCGTCAGCTTGCACCGTCATAAACCTCTCTTCAAACACATTAGAACGTGTTTGTCCAGCCTCCACAGAAGCTAAAAGCTCCTCTCCCATTTCAAATGTCATATATTAACTTCTTCATGAATAAATCAGGACAATATGTAAACAACACTTTTATTTATTTATTTATTTTTTAATTAAAGGTGCATTGTGTAATGTTTCTGGTGGAGGGTCCGTCAAATGCTTTTCTCTATGTAGATGTTATTCCTTGTCTGGAATGTTTCACAATATGGCATTAAACATTTCTATGTTCATGGAGACCAAACCAGGCCATGATACAGCAGAGGTGTACAGAGTGAACAGAAACGGAGACAGAACTGTACCCTGAGGAGATCCTACATTACTGACCACAGTAAAGGTCAGGGTTCTCCCCAGTCGCACGTACTGAGGCCTGCCTGATAATGTTATACCATAGATCAGAAAATAGTGTAATGTGGGCCCTATAAATATAAGCAGTAAATGTTAATGTTACTCAACGTGCAGTTAAAAGTGCACTATCCCACTAAACATGCAGATCATGTCTTTATTGTGTCTGTTGGTCCAAGACCAGTTCTGCACTAAATGACATGCAAATTACATCCACTATTTGGACGTTTAACTGTGACCTCATTAGGACGTCAATCTGCAGTTAAACATTTGAACCATGGACTGGGAGACTTTTTTGGACGTCATGGGGACGTCTAACACAGGTGCAGGAAAATGACAAATATCAACATACAGTAATAACAAATATCGTTTCAGCCATCTTCTTCCACGTTATATGGCTGGGTCACGGGGGCAGTTTGCTGCCCAATCCTCATAGCACCTGCCCCCCCCGAACCCCTCTGTGAGTGGAGCCCACAGGAGGGTGGACGTCATGGTCCTTGATGTTAGTTCAGGTGCTGCATGTTTTGAGTTGATGGGGGAAACCGGAGCCCGGAGGAAACCCATCCAGACATGGGGAGAACATTCAAACTCCACACAGAAAGGCCCGGGCGACCCCGGGACCGACCCCACAACCTTCTTTCTGTGAGGCATGAGCGTTGCCACTCAGCCACCGTGCCGCCCATAATAACAAATAATTCATGAATATTAATTTAGATTATTTCTGATTAAACATTGCAAATTATTTATTTGAGTACATGATATTTTGTAATTTAACTAGTTTAACCATAAAAACGGTCTAAAAGAACAGCACATGCAGGCGGCAGTGTGGTGGTTTAGCTCAGTTGGTAAAGTTTATTCACTGATCTAAAAGCTGGCGGTTCAAATCCTGCTCTCGACATCAAACACTATTGGTTGAGCAATCAGATCCACTGACCCATGGACTAAAATGAACAAGTAAACTACTCTCACCTTTTTACTTTTAAAGAACACCTCCAACTAGACTAATAGCGTGGATTTGTGGACCGGATGTCATTATTTGCGGAGGACAATTTCTATGGGTAATGTGGGTGAGACGCTGCACTTTAAATATACCACTTTACGAGAAGTGAGTAATAAAGTCTTTTCATTATTTTCACTATATCCTAAGTTCGTAATTTGGCCACACAAACTATATCCTAGGTGTGTTATTAGGCCTATGAAAATAGTGGGATTTGAATTGTGTCGGGTTCGGTCGGACTCGGACACAAATATTTTAATACTTGTCGGACTCAGGTCAGATTCAGAAACTATGTTGGACGCGGACTCGGACAGAAAAATTCATCCCGATCCAAACTCTAAGGAGTGCATGAGGGAGCAAGTGTGTGTGTGTGTGTGTTTTGTAATGTAAACCTTTTTGTATTCTGTCTATTGTATTCTGTGTATTGTAGTGTACCGCATTGTGTTGTGTATTACGAATATGTTGGGTGTTTTCTGGGTGTCATCTCAAGGAGAATTTCAATAAAACAAAATAAAATAAGTAAATTCACTTCAAAAGCAAGTGACAGATCCTCCTCCTTTAAATGAAATGACAGTGAAGTGTATTGTTGCTAGGCGGGTCGTTAAGGCCTTGACGTAAACGTTCCATATCTCTCTCCTCTCCTGCGTTCCTTCGGTTCATACTTAGGTGCAGGTTGCTCTGTTCTTTATAAAATCCCTCTTTATCTCCTCTCTCTTGTTTTCTTCACTTTCTTTCCCTCCTCCAGAGAGCGCTGCGACAAAGGCCCTTTATTTTCCCCCAAACGCACACGTGTGATGAGCGACAGAGCGGCTAATTGTGTCCGAGGAGAGGAAGAAAGAAAGTAAGAAAGTCCCCTTTGGTTATCTTTTCTCTCTCTCCCCCACCGCCCGCTCTGTCACCCTCTCTTCATTCTCTCTTCCTCACTCTCTTTGTCTGCCGCTCCTCTCTCTTCCTCTGGGTTTTCTTTCTCCTTATCTTGTCTTCCCCCTCTCTCTTTGCCTCTCTATCTCTCTCTCTGTCTCTTTCTCTGTCTTCCTCTCTTTCTGTCTCTCTCACTCTCTCAGTCTTCCTCTCTCTCTGTCTTCCTCTCTCTCTCTATTCCTATTTGCTCTCTTTTCTTCACTCTTTCTCTCTCTCTCCTCCTTCTCTCTGTTGCTATTTATCTCTTTCTTACTCTCTATTTTTCTCTCTCTTCCTTACTCGCTTGTCCCTCTCCTCTCTGCCTCTCTCTCTCCTCTATTTTTCTCTTGTTCTGTCTGTTGATCACTCTGTCTCTTCTCTCCTCTTTATCTCACTTCTCTCCTTGCTCTTCTTCTGTATCTCTTTCCCCTTCCACTCTCTCTCCTCCTTGTCTTCCTCCCTCTGTTCCCACTCTCTCCCTCTTCCCCTCTCTCTCCATCTCTCCTCTTCCCCCTCTGTTCTTCTATCCACTTTCTTCTCTTCATCTCTTTCTCTGCCTCTTTCCCTCCTCTCCATCTCATCCTTTTCCCTATTTCTCTCTACTCTCCTTCTACCCCCTCTCTTTTCCATCTCTCCTCCCCTCTCTCGTTTCCTCCTTCCTCTCTCTTCTCTTGCCCCCTCTCTTTCTACTCTCCCATCTCATCTCTCTCCTTTATAAACCCCTCTCCTCTCTTTCTCCCTCTCTCTTCTCCTCTCGTTGCCTTTCTTATCTCTCTCCTTTATAAACAAACCTCTCTCACCTCCCCAGCCTCTCTCCTCTCTTTCTTTCTCTCTCCCTCCCTCTCTTCTGTCCCAACCTCTCCCCTCCCTCTCTCTTCCCTCTCGCCTCCATCCTTCCCTCTCTTCTCTCCCTCTTTCCTCTCCTTCTTCCTCTCCTCCCTCCCCTCTTTCCCTCCTTCCCTCTCACCTCTCCCTCCCTATTTCCCTCTCTCCTCCATCCTTCCCTCTCTCCTCCATCCTTCCCTGTCCACTCTCTCCTCCCTCTCTCCCTCCCTTTCACCTGTCTCCTCCATCCTTCCCTCTCATCTCTTTCTCTTACCTCTCCTTCCTCTTCCCCCTCTCCTCCATCCTTCCCTCTCATCTCTTTCTCTTCCCTCTCCTTCCTCTTCCCTCTCTCCTCCATCCTCCCCTCTCACTTCTCCCTTCCTCTCTCCTACCTCCTCTGTCCTCTCTTCTCTCTTCCCTCTC